>JAMPIV010021038.1:292500-332141 GCA_024509875.1 Oreohelix idahoensis | reverse complement strand
GAGGATTTGTTGTTTTTGATTTCTTTTGTATTATATATATTTTATTATAGTCGAGGATGTCATGTAACTTAGATAGAATTATTGTTGTTTTCATGTTTGCCTATATTGAGATTGCCTGATCCTTCTAAAACATTTTTACTCTTAGAGGTCGCGCTTCTTAAACGTTTCATTTGGAGGTTCGCTGTTGCAAGAATGGAATGGCTGTTTGCATCCAAATACACTTTATGTTAGCAGGAAGCTAATCATACCTACTAAAGCAGCGTTACCCGGTCATTGAATGAGAACGCTGCCTGGCTCTTGTGTTCTGCTTCTCTAAAACTGCAGCGCGCTACTGCTTGGTGCAAGTTTCACACGCGAGACGGGACTAAAGAGCACTTTCTTACTGAAAACAGCGTGATTTATAGAATGCAAAAGGCTTGCCCGTGCCTCATTGGCCTTCAGCCCTATCGCAATACCCGATAAAGGCCCATCGATGGAAAATGTGATGTTATGGGCTGAGTGTTTTGTCGAGATTTGGTGAAAGCATCAGCTTATCACAGTTGTCGCCACAAATGCTACTGCGGATCCACTTTGGATATCTCAATAAAGTACAGAACTTCCTTTCTGACAAGTCAGGGAATTATTTCACAAATATGAAGCATCATGAACTCAGGCACCATGCCTTCGTTAACAGATATCACCCCTTACTTCAGGGATCACAGCACACATTGCTTCGTCATTTGCACTTAAACAGTTGCAAAACATGAGACATTATGCCATGCAAAACATGATGATGGATGAATTTCTGTTCATCGAAGGTCAACCCGATATATTACAATCGTTCGGCGTAGGATGTTAGTGCACGTGGTCAAGGGACAATACTTCGCTAATACTATATACACGATGTAGAATGGGACTCTTGGCAGTATGAATATCCAATTCTGTACATTTCAGATACTTTGCTGCAATTTCCAAAATGATTTTTCACTAATTATATGACTGTAACGTTTGAAAAAAGGGAAGTAACTAAAATTACTTACTCCAAATCGTTCAAAAAAGGGACATAAAAAGAATGTTATATTTCAACATGGGCTTATAAATATTTGCAAGTTACAGATGAATTTTTATTTGGTAAAAATTTTCTGTGCTGTATATGCTATTGCATGAAAGACAAACATCGACAACCGTCATAGATGAAAAATGGATTTTTTTCAAATGAAAACTATTTCGTTCACTGCATATGTACTTAACTGGAAATCAATACAATGATGTGTGAATAAGTCGAAAACTAGTGACTTAGTGAATCTTTAATTTCTTTTAAAATACTTCTAACAGGAAGAACTTTATGTATGGTCTAAACATGGACCAGTTTTAATAACCCTAGTGATATTACATTGGTTCATTAATGTAGCACTACGTGAATTGAATTACATTGGTACTTATACTTAGTATAACCTATAACCTTCGCATGTTTAGATATTAAGTAATATATCTTCATATGACATCTCATGAACATTGTCATTCACCACATAGGACATTGCATACTTACAAATATTGAATAAACTATTTTGACATATTGTTCCACAGTCACCCATTTATATTTTGACTTGTCTGCCTCATATGTTCTATTCTGTCTTTGATTGCTTATTATGCATTTCATTAGATAGATAGGTAGACTTACATGACCGACATGACTTAAGGCGTTCGTTGACATGGTATGCTGTATGAGTGCCATGACTGACATACTGACTTTTCCCACACTGCCTTCTAATTAATGTAGTTAACCTCTCACAATTGTGTCAAAAGAGCGTCTGCTAACGATAATGGGTTTGGTAAATGTTATTACTAAATTTTAACCACACCTGGTGTGTTAAATTGTTCGATTATGGAGCACGCCTCTAGGTGCTTATCATAATGATGACAGTTTGAGAATTTGGATATTGTCATATGGTTTCTTCCATGTGACCCTTGTAAGATTGTACTATGGAAATAATGAAAGAGTCCTTTTCATTATTTTAGTCCAGGGGGGATGTAGTAAATTGATATGAGTAAATATCATATCATGTTTTGTATACGATCACTTCCTGATTGTATTGTTTATACACGGTAGTCCGTGGTTACAGGAAGTGACGTCTTGTCGGCTGCTCAAATTGATAGCAGACGGCAACTTTAAAGTGGGACAAGTTGAGCGTTCTTTAAGATCACTTGGGCTTGTGTCTCCGGCCTGTGTAGATGGCATATGTCCGTATGGACGATATCTTTAGCTTGTGTCATTAATCCACCTGCATGCTATCTTACCATCAATTGTATTACAGCTTCTACTGCAAGTATATTATCAGTTTAGGCAAATGCAGAGTGTGAAGTTTTCTAAATGCGTGAGTACCAGACTTTATTAAAATGCATGATGTCTCCGAGGACGAGACTGTAGTCTAGACACGACTAGAAGAGAATCCTTATATTGTGCATTTTGAAGAGATGCTGAACTTTATTGTGATGTAATAAATATTTGTACACTGTCAATGGTTATTGACGTGTTTGTGCCTGAGTGCCTGTGTACGGGCCAGGGAGTTGGGATATGTCTGACCAAAATTGAACTCACAGTAATATTACGTGCAAAGCCATTAGCATAACCCTGGAAGGCGACTCAAGGCCTAAATAGAGACCGAGTGTCAAAGCATGGAGTCTATTGCACTCTGGATCCAATCCATAGCAAGTCAAGCTATTTAAGGAATTGTACCCGTATCAGACACTCACACACATAGAACACTCTATAAGACTATCTTAATAAGTCAAGTTTTAACTTTAAAAATATGTATTAATTTCTTTCAATAATAGATATCCTGATTCAACTACAAAGTGAACCAGGAATCACAATCAAATGTAATCACAAGTTGTATGTACACTATTTATAGATATGATCTTTGTATTGACATATATTATTATTATCACAATGTGTGTGTAAGTTGTGATGTAGTATTATGAGGTAATACTGGATTTTTCAAGCTAGGTGGTTGTTTATCATCATGACTTCAGGTGTCTGTTTCTGGTGGAAATAGTATTGGAAAAGTTCACAGTTCCTGTCATTGGAAACAATTACTTGTCCCACTTTATTTAATATACTGTCACTTTTAGAGGGGGGGGGGGGGGGGTACAAAAAATTGAGCTGCTCTGGCCAAGAATCTTATCTTCTGTGAGGGCGGCAGGAAACAGTCTCCTCTGCTCGCTTGCGTCACCTATTCTTGAAAACCTCCAACACTTGGTCGCTATCTTTACCAAGGAGTATGCTATCAGCCTCTGGATTCAGCAAAACTCAGACCAGGTGCTGCTTTTAATAGTTTAGTAACACGGTCCTTGAAACAAGAAGGTTTGTACCTCCTTCAGCACTAATTTATAATCTATTTCCCCACTGAAAACACAATACATAACAAACACAGACTATATCAAATGGTCTAACACAAAAGCATTTGAAAAAAAATGTACTCTTTCTATCGTTTCTATTAACAACCAAAAATAGTATTTGCAATCGACTAATCATGTTTAGCCTTACATATTATTCCCGCCAATCAAATCGGATTTAACATGGTGGCCTCATTTTTTCTAAAACACTGTTCAAACACGCCATTATGAGCAAAAATGATTCTGTGTTGTCTGACAGCACCACTCTAGTATTATGGCTATAATTTGTTAATTATTAGACTAATTGCTTAACACCTAACATATTCTTTGTCAGCAAGTCCTAAGGCACCCAAATATATAAGTTTTAAGGGAGCTAAGTGGCTGCGTTCAAAATATGTATTTTCTTCTAGGATAGTCGTGCTGTTACCACCTCCTCACTTCCATACTATGGGGTGTCTTCTGTACTGTCAGGCTAATGTCAGGATTTTAGACATAAAACAGTAGAATGTCATGTTTCCTAATAAGCATTAAACATGTTTTTTAAAACCTAACCGTGTATTGGTAGTGTTTTTTATCACTGTCTATTTGAGAGAAAAAAAGTTAGTGCTTCATGCCTTTCGCTTGGGGGGTGGCATTATTTTATATCGCGCGACTGCGTGTTAGTGTTGCATGCGTTCCTCAGTACCTCTCTCTCTCTCTCTCTCTCTCTCTCTCTCTCTCTCTATCCTAAGTCCGTCTGTCCTTTTTAGGTTAACGTAGTGTATATAATTCATTAATGCTAGTATTTATCTAGGTCATTAAGCAGTGTGCGTATCTCAAGGTTTTCTAAGAAACACAGTACCAGTTGTAGTTTTAGAAACGCGTGTAGTTTTATGCCGACGGAGCAGAAAAAGGGGTTTTCTTTTTTAACTAGCATGACATTCTATAACACAGGCGTACGCTATAGTGACGGCACTGTTCTTTACCAGTCTTCTTTCCTTTTATTGAATTACTTCGTTAGGCTTTACATCTACTTTTTAATTTATATATGTGGATTTAGAATGTTTCACGACACCTTCACTGTCCGGTATAACAACCCATCTGTCACTTCGAGCCGGTTACTCTGATTAAGTAGTTTCCTTGCAGCCAAGGGGATCTTTCGAGCATCTTTTCCTGCAGGTCTGGTGCCATCCTTTACCATCTTCCTAACCATCGCTACCACATCATCAGCTCCATGGAGATTTATCAATTCCTCACGCGAATAGGTGGGACATGCTTGAGTGGTTGCTGGTGCTGTGGTTGATTCGGCCGGTACACTTTCACTGATATCTTTCTGGCTTGTTGCTGCCATAAACCCTATCTCATATGGTATCTGGGTAAACTCTCTGATAACCTCAGCTGTTATGCCACTTATTGCAACATCTGCATCATCCTCCAGTTCTTCTCCTGCGGTTTAAATAGGAAAACGGGACAAATAATCTGCATTTCCATTGGCTCTCGCTGCACGATGTCGAATTGTGTAGTTAAACATCGCCATCTGGGCCATCCATCTCTGCTCTATAGCTCCCAGTTTAGCTTTTTCCCAGAAGGCCAGACCCCTATTGTCTGTAAATACCTCTACTTGTGATCCTAGCAGGTAACCTCTGAACTTCTCAGTCATGGCCCACTTAAGGCCTAGCAGTTCCAACCTCATACTGCTTTTTGAGTTTCTTTCAGAGGGTCGAAGTGTGCGACTTGCATATGCCAAGACTCTCTTTGTTCCATCTTGCACTTGCGAGAGAATTGCTCCCAATCCTTCAACTGGATAGGATAATTCACATGTATGCATAGAATGTCCCAAGTTGTTATACGTTATGTCGAGTTATGTTTTCTGATGAAAACTTTTGTTGTACTGAGAACGTTGACGATATACAGTCCTTCACTGTTTGATAATATCTCTGTAACGTTGATCAACAGCTAACAGTTGTCGTACGAAAAATTTATGTTGTCTAATCTCCGAAGGGTACTGGCCAGATTGGATATCTTCACGAAATGTTCTTGCTATGTAGACTCATTACCTTGAGTATGTAATCGTGATTCATAAAATATACTTTGGAGTCTGCTTAATAGAATGCGCTTAAAAGTGTGTTGCACTTGGTATAAACATGAGATTCAATTTTTGAGCTCTTTAGCTTGACTTCAGATGGTAAGCTTGCGATGGAGCTGAACTTGATATATGGATAAGTAATCAACTGTGAGCTTTAGGTTGACTCATATAGTAGGTTTTGATGGATGGAGCTAAACTTGAGATAAATATGTATTCAACTTGCGCACGTGATATAAGGGGACGAAAATGCTGCGTCCACCGTCTTAATCGTGGGCAAAAAATATTCCTTTTTTATGAATGAAGGATGTCCTGTGGCGAATTCTGCTAGCCAAATGTCCGTTTTTATAACTTATTTCTTGTTAGTCGTCAGACACGTAGCGTATAGACTCAGACTTCTGATGGACTGAAGACACACAAAAATCTTCGTAAGTTTTCACACTTAATATTACTGGTTAACTTTCATTTATTCTACTTCTCGCTATTGATCTCTGTCGTGTGGTGCGTATTGGGGCAACTACGACAGTAGTTTTTGCCAGGAATAGCCTATGAGATATTAGGTAGAAGGTCTCTTGAAATTGGCTCGTTAAGAAAGAATAAAGACCTATTCGAGATAGGGACAAGAAGACGGGAATGCGAATGCTTTCCACTGGACAGTGTTTTCTAATTAATTATGGAAAGAGTTCTGTTTCCCCAGGACCTTAGCTTCTGCTCTTAGATCCCGTAACAGAAAAAGCCCCCAACCTCATCTGAGTAGAGAAATGTTCCTATATGTGAATCTGTAACACCGACAGCACGAGTGATACATTAACAAACTAGATAATGATCAAACGATTGTTGGGTTTATTAATTAAACATCCACACATATAGGGTTAGTAACGGTTAGAACGTGATTGTGGTAAAAGACGACTCACACAAAACACACAGATGAGATATTAAAATTGCAGTTAATTAAGTAGTAGTTAATTAAGAATGAACTGGTGCAAAGCGAAATGATGATGATGTGATGTGATATACGTGTTACCAAAATGGTGAGTAATCTATACAGTCTATGTGTCTCTAAATGCTTATCTTCACGAAATGTTAGTGATATGTAGACTCATTATCTTGCGTATGTAGTCGTGATTCATAAAATATACTTTAGAGTCTGCTTCATAGAATGCGCTTAAGAGCGTGTTGCACTTGGTATAAATATGAGATTCCACGTTTGAGCTCTTCAGCTTGACTTCAAATAATAAGCTTTTGATTGATTTGAACTTGTGATAACTATGTATTGAACTTGTGAGCCAGCAGTACATGGTGTCGGAAAATGCTGCGTCCACCTTCTGAATTGTGGGTGAAAAAATTTTCCTTTTTAATTGAGGAATGAAAGATGTCCTATGGCGAATTCCGCTAGCCAAATGTCCGTTTTCTGATAACTTATTTCTGGTTAGACGTCAGACACGTTGCGTGTAGACTCAGACTTCTGATGAACTGAAGACACACAAGAGTCTTCGTACGTTTTCACACTTAACATCACTGGTTGACTTTCATTTATACTACTGCTCATTATTGATCTCTCACTGAGTTCAATTCTAATGATGTTAAATATCTTGTGCATGTGAGTGTGTGTGCATGGGAGACTGTGATGATGATGAAGGTGGCGTTTGAACTATTAATTACCTTCTATCCTCTTATCATCTTCTAGGAAAATCTTCTGATTTTATTAATCAGTTATGAAAAGAATTAATTGAAACTCTATCTTTTGCACATTTAGCTGTGAGGTTAAAATAAACACAGAATAAGAAAATGTATTAATAATCTGTATAAGATCTACTAACCTTCTTTTCCCTTCGCAAAATCCTTTAAGAACACAATTCACCACATAAATGAATTATTATCCACTCTGAATAAACACGTGTATTTAGGCTAGGCGTTTTAGGGATTTAATCTCTACCTCACAATGTAAAAACTGGACTGATCTCTCTAGCAAGCTACACGTGTATTATATCTCTAGAAATCCAATGTTGGTTCCTTGGACCGGTGACGTACAACTCCGCCCAATCAACCAATACCTAAGAGAATCCGTCTATTGTCGCCAGCATGCTAACATGTTCGCTCTGTGGTGCCGCCTATTGTATTACACGCCGGTTGGTTTAAACAGCTTGAAAGGTTATCACCTGGCCAAGCTGGGCGTCCAATGTGGTGACCCGACGCGATGTAGAAAGAACAAATCCACATAAATTGCGATTTGATATGGATGACCAGATGTTTTCACCGGTCGCGAGTAACTTCAAACGATGAAAGGTAGCAAAAAAGACTGTGGGCGATTTTCCAGATAGAGCACAAACGATGAAATGTGGGAGAAAATGAAATACGAGAGATGTGGGAAAAGATAGAGCTATAAGGCCTTGGCGCTTGTTTATCACAATCTCTATGAGTTCGATTCTAATGATCTTAAATATATTTGTGCATGAGAGTGTATGCGCATGGAAGACTGTGATGATGATTTAACAAGCTAGATGAAGGTGATGTATGAACTATTAATTACTTCCTCTCAGCCTATCATCTTAGGGAAAATCATCTGATTTTATTTAGGCATGTACTCTAAGAATTAATTGAAAAATTAGCTTCCGCACATTTAGCTAGACGACTCAGATAATTAATTAAAGAATAAGAAAAAGGTATTAATAATCTGTATAAGATCTACTAACCTTCTTTTCCCTTCGTAAAATTCTTAAAGAACACAATACACCACAGATATGAATTATTTTATCCACACTGAATAAACACGTTTATTTAGGCTAGACGTTAGGGATGTTCTGTACACCACAATGTTGAAAAAAACTGAAACTTCTCTCTGATGAACAGCGACGTCCATATATTCCTAAGACGCCCATACATTCCCAAATCTTGCCTGTGACGTGAAACTCCGTCCATACAACCAATCGCTAAGAGTCCATCTGGTCTTTCGTACTTAAAATCTCTCTTGTCCCTTGTCAGTCTAAAAGTGGGTGGACCACTCGCTACCAACTTTCAATGCCGTGCTGTATGACAAACAGATGCAAAGAAAATCACCCGCCATCCAACTGTCACAAAGCCCTCCGTCAACTTCTGTTTGTCTATCGTCCCGCGTGTCAGCTTTGTTCTATGCTGCTGGCGGCGGCCTTTGTTCCCTCGGTCCATTGTCGGTGGCAAGCTTACAAGTCCCTTTGTCGTGCCGGGCTTATTGTATTCCATCTGGAAGCAAAGGCTGTTGTTCCGCGTTGAGGGCCTTTAATATCATACTCCCGGAATCATTGTTGCCGGGTCTATTGTATTGTGCGAGACGGTGACCGTGTTGTGTTTACCCAACGGTTTAGACTAATCTTTTGTTTCAGCCGCGCTCTCTTCATGTAACAAGGTGGGAAACTGAATCAAAAGAATTTCTTTACCACAGATGAAAGGACAAATGTGGTTCTCTAGATACCAGTCGCGAGTAATAAAGATTACAGTTTACAGATGAAATAGCAAAACGTGGGATAAAAGAGCACGAATGTGGGAGAAAATAAAATAAGAAAGATGTAGGAAAAGATAGGGCGATAAGGCTTTGGCGCTCATTTATCACAGTTTGGTCCAACCTTGAGAACGCATTAATCCAGATAATTACTAACAACTGGCAGATTATGTGAGATTCGCTTCTGTAGCTAGGCGGGGGTGCCATTCAATAGGTCCTGGGTTCGATTCTCCGGTAAGCCACTCACTTCTGTTGTTTTTCTGTTGTCTAGTTTTCTGCTTCTATATTTCTCACGAGCGCATGTAACAAACCTTTATGTGTATAAAATTTATTTATTTACTGCAATTGATCTGCAACATATTCCATTCCTTGTCTTGATAGTACGCTCTTATAGACTTTTTTCTGTCCATCTCTTGATGTTATCTTCATACTTATAGCGCACTCTTCCTCTTGCACGTCTGTCTTCAAATCTTCCTTCTATTACGGTCTTCAGCAAGGTTTTATGTCTTTTTAAATGGCCAATATACTTTAGCTGACTAATTTTACCTCCTTCATTAATTCGCTTTTTATTTGTAGCTTTTATAGGGCTCTCTCTTTATTTGCTTTCTTATCTTTCCATGAGATGCATCTCATTCTTCTAAATATCCACATTTCGAGAGCCTCAGTTCTTTCTTCCAATTACTTGTTCATAGTCCATGTTACTGCACCATACAATAAAGAAGTACATGTATAAATACTTGATGATTTTCAGTTTTAATTTGTAAGTAAATTGTGTAGATGTTAGTATTTGTCTCATTTTGTTAAATGTAGCTTTGGCCATTCTTATCATGTTCTCGATTACTGATTTACATCTGCCGCGTTCTATTATATGAGCCTAATATGAGAAATTCTTGATTTATTCGTCTTTTTATATAACCAAAATAATTTAGTTGCCGAATTTTGACAGATAAAACCTGGCAGATAAAACTTTGTAAAACCAAAAAAAAAAAAAAAAAAAAAAAAAGCTGGCATAGGAGGCACAAAACTATTACCAGAAAAAAAAAATAACACGGCAAAGCTTTACTTGAATTCATAAATATGGAACTGATGGCAAGAACCAGACAAACACCAGTGGAACAAGAGATAAGAAGAAGATGCTGGCGATGGATAGGACACACACTGAAGAAACATGTTGATAGCATTGCAAGGCAGTCCTGGTTCTAGAATCTCAGGAAAAGAGAGGCAGAGGTAGACCATAAAACACATGGAGAGGAGAGCTAGAGACTGAAGTGAAAAATGATAAGGAAGATATGGAAAGAACTTGAGCTGATGGCACGTGACAGGAGGACTTTAGTACTTGACAGGAAGACTTGGCATGTGTTTGTTGAAGGCATTTGCTCCTTGGGGAACTCATAGGTATTGACTGATTGACCGAAGGCTTTACAGCATACACGGGTGGCTCTAAGGCAGGATATTGAAAAATCAAGAACACGTATACGTTTTTTTAATTTTTTTAATTTTAAAATTTGCACAAGAAAAAGGTTGATAGAAAACCCATATTTACACAGTAGAAATTTACCACCCATCAGCGCCCCAAGGAGCATAGGCCCTCAACGAACCTACGCAAAGTCTTCCGGTTCCGTACAATCACGCAAGGTCCTTCTACGTCCCCCACATCCCTTTCACGTATGTCTCCAGCCTTCCTCCCCATGCGCTCCACGGTCGCCCTCCACCTCTCCCACCTCAAGATCCCCAGAACAGGACCGCCTGGATACGCTGTCAACATGTCTTATCAACGTGTGTTCTATCCATCTTCAGTTTCTTCCTCTCCTCTCTTGTTCCTCAGGCACAATCTGTCTACTGTCACCGGCTCCACATTAGGGATTATTGGATTGTATCAGCAGAGATTGTGGTTACAATAAAGCCATTAGAAATAGTTCATGTGAGTCCTTTTCAGATACTGACGGTTCCAACAAATTCACTTTAAGAAATTCAAGCTCTCAGGAACCAACAAAAAAAAAATTATAAAAAAAAATCGCCAAACCAGATAGCGTACAGCAAGAATTTTTGCCAAATGCATGTTTTATATACCGGAGGATATCTATTGGCGTGAAACGTTCACTTGTTGGCATATAATGAAATGAAAAGGCAAACAAAGCACCAAGAAAGGTAAAGATACTATAAACCAAAAAAATGGCACAGGAGCCACAGGGCAGAACAGACATAAAAGAGTGCAGGGGAGTAATAGAATCTGGTAATGGAAAGCAAGGGGTATTAATAGAAGAAAAAAAAACACAAACAAATAAGATGCACATAACCAAGGGAAAGCTACGGAGAAGAAAAATAAGAGCTTTTATATTTCACAAGAGCCTCGTTTTTATCACAGAAAAAAAAAACACATAATAAGAAAAAGAAGAAATACACACACACACACAAAATCCCACCAGTATGTCAGTTCTATCTTCTTTTGGTATCGGTCACGGGGATTACTGGAGTAAGGCAGAGCTAATCCGTAGGGAGCAATTAAATGTGGATACCTATCTCAAGACATGCCCCACGGATTGACCAAACTGAATATCCCCTTTTTGTCAGCTGATGGATGTGGCTGTGCTGCCATGACGATCGAGGAATGTGGTAGACACGAAATCGGATCAAAGATAAACAGCTACTAGAGCTATGGTAGTAGAAATTTACAGATTTTCATTCCAGAAAATCCCAATATTTCTCTCCTACACGAGCACACCACTCTTGTAGTTGCCAATTGTCTTTTCCTTCCTTAACTCAAAGAGCAGATTCGGGTACCCCATTTACAGCTGGGTAGACTGGAGCATGCCGGTTCCTTGATTCGAACACAGTTCCTTTGCCGCGAGAGACCAGCAGTCTAACCACTCTGTCAATCGGACGCTCAACTTGTTATATGTAACTACACAGTTATTGTTGATGTAATCATTATTGAGAGAATTTGCACCGGTTTGACAGGTTTAAAAAAAAAAAAAGAAAATGCATAACCATACAGAGCTAGTAATTTGATATTCTGTGTAATCACCTTCAGTTGGGGGCACTAAAAACACGAATCAATAATTTTCCTCATAGAAGGAGCGAAGAATAGTAAGTTCATAAGAGCTCAGTTGTTATGCTTGCCATTCTGTAAAATTCGTGTGAGACTCCCTTAATTAAATAGAAGTATCATTCCTCTATTTACATCTCTGCAAGAGTAATCTTGAGCGAAGGTCGATACCTGTTAAAACCCTCATCCTTTTACTCGGAGTTTGGCCATTAGTCGACCACTACTGCAGAGCAGGAGAGGCAATCCCGCCACAGTGATCCATCTAGCTTAAATTAATTTTTGGTTTCATATTTTCCAATTCTGCAATACTGTAACTGTTAATTTTTCATGCTCAATTAAAAATATAATTGAAAACTAAATAAGATGCACAGAAGAAAGAGATGGCGATACGAAAAAAAATATGAGTTTTATATTAAATGATAGATCCTCGTTTTCATCTCAGATTAAAAAAAATAAAAAGCATACAATGCTAACCGACTGACAACTATCTCTGTCTAGTATCGGTGTAGTCTTGTTTAATGGCCACGCTGGGCACGGAGATTATGGGGGTTAAGGCGGGGTTATTCCTATGGCACAATGACGGGTTGAATCCCCGGCTTAACGCATGACCCACGGATTAACTAGAATTAACAACTCCTTTTGATCAGTTGACGGGTGCGGCGGTGCTGCCACGAACGACTGGTGAACGTGACAGGATAAACAGCTACTACAGCATGGTTTCGTTAACCTGTAGTCGACTGGGTGTCCGTGAATTGATTCTAGAGAGTCGTGTACATAACCTTACATTTAAAATGTAACGTTTTTAATTACACTATTTTGTACATTTTTTTTTTAAGAAAGAGCCCATTGCCTTCATCGAGCAATTAAAGAGGTCTATAGCCTTCATCGAGCAATTAAAGAGGTCTATAGCCGTCATCGAACAATTAAAGAGGCCTGTAGTCTTCATTTGGCAATTAAAGAGGTCTATAGCCTTCGTCGAGCAATTAAAGAGGTCTATAGTCTTCATCGAGCAATTAAAGAGGTCTATAGTCTTTATCGAGTAATTAAATAGGTCTATAGTCTTCATCGAGCAATTAAAGAGGTATATAGTCTTCGTCGAGCAATTAAAGTGGTGTGCAGTCTTCGTCCAGCAATTAAAGATGCCTATAGTCTTCATCGAGCAATTAAAGAGGTCTTTAGTTTTCATCGAGCAATTATTCACATACATAGACATAAAAAGAGGTGTCAGACAAGGTTGATAGCTGTCCCCCTGCCTATTTAATCTATACACCGAAAAAATTTTCAAACAGATACAGGAAATACCAGAACTGAACATCAGTGGAAGGTCAATAAACAACCTTAGATATGCAGATGATACCGCGTTGTTAGCTGAAAGCGAACAGGAGTTACAAGAACTAGTGAAGCAAGTGAACAGTATAAGTCATGAATATGGATTCGACAATAATATTGAGAAGAAAAAAAACTATGATAATTAGCAAAACAGACGATAAACCCACATTAAAGATAAGCGTTAATGGGAAAATCCTGGAACAAGTCAAGAGCTATGTATATCTTGGTCATATAACACAGCCCTATTAAAAAAAAAAAAATTTTTTTTGGTGCCAAACATTTTACTCTTGATTGTACATAAATGAGGCCTGCTCAATCCAAATATCACATTTACTTGTCTGTAGCAGCTCTAGTTTTTGAGATACCGACATTTTTGTATTTCATTAATACAGGGTGACCTAAAAATAATTACACTTCTAATAGAGAATGGCATCATCTTCAAGAAGAGCATGTTTTCTTTCGCAGCATTTATTTTGTAATATTTGTGGAGAGTACACTTTCAAAGAAGAACATAGGAAGCATATTACTGTTTTTGTGAAAAAGGCATACTTTGCTTACTTTAAAGTAAAACTAGGTGATCAGGACAAGTCTTGGGCTCCTCATATTGTTTGCAAAACATGTGTTTAACACCTGCGACAGTGGACTTGTGGGAAAAGAAAATGTTTAAAATTTGGAATTCCAATGGTTTGGAGAGAGCCCAAGAACCACTATGATGACTGTTATTTCTGTGTTGTGAATATTAATGGAATTAATGAAAAAAATCACAAAAAGTAGAAATATCCAGATTTAGATTCTGCTAGGCGACCTGTTCCACACGGAGATGACATACCAATTCCAACTTTCAGTCAGATTTCGGATTCCCTGCTAGAAGATGAGACAGAAGTGGCATGTGGAATGACAAGTAACAGTGATAGTGATTTCGAAGATGATTTTTCAGATGCTCAACGCTTCGACCAGCTTGAACTAAATGATCTAATCCGAGATCTATATCTCTCCAAGGAATCTTCAGAACTTTTGGTTTCAAGATTGAAAGAAAAAAATACTGACTGCTGAAACAAAGGTTACATTTTATCGCAGCAGAGAGCAAGGTTTTATTCCATTCTTTTGTAAAGAAAACAACCTTGTGTTTTGTACTAATGTAGGAGGTCTTGTTAACAAAATGGGTGTAAGTTATACACCAGATGAGTGGCGACTTTTCATTGACAGCTCTAAAAGAAGTTTGAAGGGTGTTCTCTTACACAATGGTAACAAATATGGCTCAATTCCAATTGTTCATTCTACTACAATGAAGGAGGAGTATGCTACAATAAGCACAGTTCTGGAAAAATTTAAAGTATTTAGAACATAACTGGATGGTTTGTGTAGATCTTAAAATGATGAACTTCTTGCTTGACCAGCAAATGGGATTCACCAAATATCCATGCTTTATATGTTTGGGGGATAGCAGGGCAAAAGATATGCACTGGACAAAGAAACAGTGGCCGTTGAGGGATGAATTTAAAGTTGGAGAAAAAAATATTGTCAATAAGCCTCTCATTGATCGAAAAAGAGTTCTACTGCCACCATTACATATGAAGCAATTTGTTAAGGCACTGAACAAAGATGGTACCTGTTTTAACTACTTATGCAGAAAGTTTCCAGAATTGAGCATAGACAAACTTAAAGCTGGAATTTTTGATGGACCTCAAATTAGAAAGTTAATAAACGATCCAAATTTTATTGATTCCATGAACAAAACAGAGTCCACAGCCTGGTCATCATTTGTTTTAGTTGTGCAAAACTTTCTGGGTAACTTTAAAGCAGACAATTATTCTGAATTAGTTGGAAACATGCTGTCGAGTTTTTGTGAACTTGGATGCAACATGAGCATACAATTGCACTACCTCCATAACCATTTACATTTATTTCCGGAGAATCTTGGCTACTTTAGTGAGGAGCAAGGTGAAAGATTTCACCAAGATATAAAAACAATGGAAGAGAGATACCAGGGACTTTGGGATGCCCACATGATGGCAGATTACTGTTGGACCCTTAAGCGTGACTGTCCGGGCATATCACATTCCAGGAAGTCCTCGAAAAGATCCTTTTTGCGTGCTGACTAAACAAGTGCTAGTGATAAAGTTTTATTACATTTTTGGTAATATATGCACAGTAATTACATATAATATGAATGCAGACTAAAGTCAAAATGCCACTGATAGCACCTAACACTAGGATTGTACATAACAATTGCTCTACTAATATGGTCATTCTTAGTTATCTCAAAAACTAGAGCTGATAGAAAAAATCTGATTACATTTTCGGAATTAGCAACCCAAAATTACCCAAGAACAGCTATAAAATTTAAGGCATCAAAATGTGTGTATACCAGTGTAATAACAGAAGATGACAGATGTGAAACATAAATCAAAAAGAGAATAGAAATGGCCAAAGCTACATTCAACAACATGAAACATATACTGACATCTAAACAGTTATCTCACAAATTAAAACTGAGAGTCATAAAGTATTATATATATTCTGCATTTCTGTATGGTGCAGAAACATGGACGATGAATAAGCATTTGGAAGAAAGAATTGAGGCTCTTGTAATGTGGATATCTGCTTACTCGTAGCAAGCAAGAGGACATGCACACCATCATAGCTGGCAGACGCTGGAGCTGGGTTGGTCATGTCCTCAGAAGAGACCCCGATGCCATCACAAGAACAGCTATGCTTTGGACCCCTGAAGGAAAGCGAAAGAGAGGCCGACCAAAAACAACTGGCGGAGGACTGTGGAGGCTGAGATGCAAAGAATGAACCAGAGTTGGGGGCACTGTACGAAGGATGGCCACCGACCGAGCAAAGTGGAATCAATTTGTTGTTGCCCTACAAGACGCCACTAGGCGTGATGGCCACTGACTGCTTTGACGGTCGGCGGCTAAGGATCAAAGAAGAAGAATGTGGATATATAGAAGAATAGGGCGTATCTCATGGAAAGAGAAGAAAACAAATAAGGAGGTCCTAGAAAATCTAGGTATGAAAAGAGAACTAATGAGGGAGATCAAAGTTCGGCAGCTAAAATACTTTGGCCATATAAAAAGGCATAACACCTTGCAGAAGACCATGATAGAAGGGAGAGGTGAAGGCAAACGTGCAAGGGGAAGACAGCGCTATAAGTGGGAAGATAACACCAAGAGATGGACAGGAAAGAGTCTATCAGAGTGTACCATCAAGACAAGAGACAGAAGACGTTGGAGATCCATTACAACCAACCTTCGTTGTTGAGATGGCAGCTGATGATGATGATATTCTTCATCGAGCAATTAATGAGGCTATAGTCTTCATCGAGCAATTAATGAGGCTATAGTCTTCATCGAGCAATTAAAGAGGTCTGTAGTCTTCATCGAGCAATTAAAGAGGTCTATAGCCTTCATCGAGCAATTAAAGAGGCCTATAGCCTTCATCGAGCAATTAAAGAGGTCTATAGTCTTCATCGAGCAATTAAGGAGGTCTGTAGCCTTCATCGAGCAATTAAAGAGGTCTATAGTCTTCATCGAGCAAATAAAGAGATCTATTGTCTTCATCGAGCAATTAAAGAGGTCTATAGTCTTCATCGAACAATTAAAGAGGTCTATAGTCTTCGTCAAGCAATTAAAGAGGTCTATAGCCTTCATCGAGCAATCATAGATGTCTATAGCCTTCAGCGAGCAATCATAAAGGTTTATAGCCTTCATCGAGCAATCATAGAGGTTTATAGCCTTCATCGGGCAATCATAGAGGTTTAAAGCCTTCATCGGGCAATCATAGAGGTCCATAGGCTTCATCGAGCAATCAAAGAGGTCCAAGTCACAAAAAAGGTTAAGAAACCCAGCAGTACAGTAATGGTGGTAGTCTGACACTATTCTCTATGTTGTTGTTATTGATCGTGCGGCGCTTGGGCTCTCTCCTTTCGGCCCAATGCCATGTAGGGATATCTGCAAGACACTATTCTCTACAAAATTAACTTAAAATGTATGTTCAATAGCCACGCGCCACCCCGCGTGATTCTCAGGCGTTTTCAAGGAGAGAAAGAAAGAATAGGCTTACTGACCTGTCTCAAACAGTCTTAAGAGGCGACTACCACAAAGTTGACCTGGGATTTGTAAATTCTTCTTGTCTACAAAGTTAACATGGGATTTGTAAATTCTTCTTGTCTACAAAGTTGAAATGGGAATTGTACATTCTTCATCTAAAACACATTGGTACAGAAACCACCGTAGCAAGATCACGTGCATGCTTTGGCCATGTCTTCATCCTGCAAGAAGACCAGCTACCGCGGTGGTTCCAAACTCCATAGGCGTTGAAAGTGGACTGTTTAAAAATATAACAATCTGCTTCGTTTTATCGAGACGCGCCCCCCACTATAATCTACACACAGAGTTCGTTGGTTATATTAAGGTACATGTCCAAATATATTAAGCGTATTCCAAATATAAATACAAGAGTTAATATCAAGGGCAATACATAAGAAGGTGGCATACAATAAATCAGAGCCCAAACATCACAAGGCTCAACAAGGTAAAGGGAGATATACTAAAAAAAACAGTGAAGAGATACATCATCAGATCTCAGAAAACGCCACACCAAACGCCAGAGAATTAGCAGCCTGGAAAAACAACAAATGTAAGGTACTATATGGAAAAAGGAACACGATATAACCCAAATTATAACCCATATTGGGTTCAACTGAGTATCCCATTGTTGGGTTCGTTTCTAACGTTCAAGAGTATTATTTATGGTTATTGACTGGCAGCACACAAGGCTGTGATGATTGTACATATATTTTATTGAACGTGACATATACGACGTTGAACAAGACGGTCATATTTACAGTTGCAAAAAGGTCATTACATCAAAATGTTGATCATTGACTTTTCAAGTTTATGAAGATCCTCTACAATTAAGTCCTCTCATTCAAGTGACTAAAGATCGATCACTTCCTTTGCCATAGCATATGTATTGTAGTAACGTCCGTTGACCTTCTCTCAAGGACGTATCCTATGACCAACGGATTAATTCTCACTGAGTAATATTTCTTGTCATACTCGCACTAATTCCAGACTTCCTTCATACAATATTTAGGTAGCATAGATATATAACAATCCAAACAAAGTCATCCACAACAATACGACCAGGTTAGAGTTCTGTATTGACCAACCTCTCTGTATCCATGCCACGACTTTGGCATTTACGAAAATACGGCATATAAACATAAGAAGTATGCAAATCAATTAACTTTGTTTCTTCGTAGGAATCCTCCCCTCTACGGTAATTCAAAAGGGCTAACGACTCCGTCTGTCCATTCTAGGAAGGACATACTGTGATGACTTCCCGCTAGATCAGAACTATGAGCGGCCTTATACATTAATTTACTCAATAAACATTCAATGACATGGGGCGACACTTACATGATACTTCTACTCTTGGCTGCATCATGAACCAGTAGAGATCATACAAAAGTAATGGCTTCTTCCAAACTTGCCAATAAAATATTCCAAGAAATATACCTCGGACATAAACACAGTCCGTACTGCCCCGAACTCACATGACGTCACTATTTTCCCAAACTAGGTTACCCGTGCGTCCAAAGCAACTCACACTGCATTGTGCACGTCAGTGCGTGAATCAATCGAACGCACAAATAATAAAATATATAAAACTGGTGCGTACATTTGGCAGGACCGAAGACTACCCCCTTAGGTAATAAATGTACGTAACAGCTCCCTTATCACCTCCCCTTAAAAAAAAAATTAATTCTATTAATTTTTTTTTTTGAACTTAATACCCGAGAGAGGTGAGTCAAAACTACAATAAGATATATGAAATGCATAAAGTTATACTATATTAAGAAAAGAATATTAAACGAAATGAATATAACTAAATGATAGTATGCATTAAAGCACACATCCACAAACGACCTACTTTGGAACGATGTGGTAAAACAAGTTTGAAAATGAAAAATGAAAAAAACCATTAAAAAAAAGAAGATAATAAAATTCAACTAAGTTTTCAAAAAAAAAATTTGAAACATATGATTTCAAAAATGAAAATGAACAGCAACACTGATGATGATCAATGACAAGAGAATCAATAAAACAGAGAAATTGAAAATACAATGTGCAAAAATGAAACAATGCAAAATTAAACACATTAAGAATTAACACACTTAATGTTTTTCTAACACTAGTATGGTTGACTAGTGATCTAAAAGTGAGATATCATAACTAAGACCCGTGAATGTAGGTATTACCTGACAACTAAGAAAGTTAGTTTGTGTGTGATCCATAATCAATTAAATAGATTAAATTGAATTAATCTAATTTATATATTCCTTAATTACTAACAAATAAACAGTTACTAATATTTCTAAGTAATTCCAGTATCACTCATTGTCAATGTTCAGTTGCAACTAGTTAGTAATAGACGCGACGATGTACTGAATGTTCCATACAAGATAAAATATATTCTCGCACACGCCATGTAGTGTAATATGTTCCATAGAATAATGAATGTCTATTTGTCGCTCTTAACAATGTTGCCATATTAATAAAAAGTTACTGTAGTACCAATGTTCCCGTTCTAATAAAACGTTAATATAGTATCAATAACAATGTACAAAGTTATTCATGTTATCGGTGAGGATGTTCCAACATCTGGAAGTGGTTTAGTTTCGACACGTTCACTTGGGCATCTTGATAGACAGTCTGCGAACACATTCTGCACTCCAGGAATAGCTCGTATCTCAAAATGGAACGGTTGAAGCGCTATAGCGTAACGCGCTGACTTTGATGACTTAACGTTCCCTGTATTCAGTGCGGTAAGAGCTTTCTGGTCAGACTCCACCACAAAGTGTGATCCGAGGAGATAACGATCCAGTTTAGTGATTGCCCAGACAAGAGCAAGGAGCTCTTTATCCAGAACGGAATATTTCGTCTCGCTCGGCGTGAGCTTTCTGGATACGTACATAACCGGAAATAAGGTGCCGTTATATTCCTGCATCAAAACTGCAGCAATAGCGTAAGAAACTGCATCACTGCGGAGAATGAAGGTGAGATTTTTGTCAGGCAACCTCAAAAAAGGTGCATTTGAAAAAAATTGTTTTATATAGTCTAAAGCCGTTTGGTGATCCTGCGACCACTTTATTACATTAGATGTGCCTTTCTTCAGTAGAGACGAAAAAGGTGCAGTTATAGTAGACAAATGAGGGATGAATTTTGAATAGAACTGTATTAGTCCTAAAAGCGACCTAACTTGTTTTTTTTTTGTCTTAGGTGCTGAGATGTTTAAAATTTTAGAGACGTTACTGTCTTCTGTATACATGAAACCATGACCTATGCGGTGACCCAGAAATGAGATGTCATGAAAACCGACAAAAGCCTTTGAAGGTTTCGCTGTTAAGTTATAATCCCGTAAGGTAGAAAGTAAAGATTTTAAACCCTGAATATGTTCATCCCAAGAGTCACTGAAAAGACAGATGTCATCTATATAAGTAATGACATCGGGACGATGAGACAATATGCGGCGCATCATGCGTACAAAGGTAGCTGGCGCATTCATTAACCCGAATGGCATAAAATTCCATTGAAAAAGACCCCGTGGTGTCGAGAAAGCGGTGAATGGCTTTGCTTTAGGAGTGAGTGGCACTTGCCAATATCCCTTTGAAAGGTCAAATTTCGAAAAGAATGTAGCATGAGATAATCTCTCCAATAAGTCATCTAAAAGAGGTAATGGTTCCGCATCGAATTTTGTAACTTTGTTTAATTTCCTGTAATCTACGCAAAGACGTATATTGTTGTCTTTCTTCCTAATGATTACCATGGAAGAAGAATATGGTGATGAAGATGGTTCAATTATATTTAATTGGAGCATCTCATCCAATTCCTTATCAACCTTATCACGAAAGTGTAAAGGAATAGGATATGGGCGAACTCGAATAGGCGTATCGTCAGTCAGAATAATGTCATGTTGGATGACTGACGTATGACCTGGGATGTCAGTGAGGACATCCTCATACGAGTGTAGAATATTAGAGACTTGCTGACGTTGATCAGCCGAAAGAGTAGATGAGATTGTAACATCATTCCATTTCTCAGTGGAATGGAGTGGTACAACTGGTATTGGTAGTTGTACATCATCGAAAGAAGATTCTTCTTCTTGGATGACTGACAAACTAGAATAGTGTTGAATAGGAGGTGTAGGATCGTCAGTTGCCTGAAACACTGACTGTAGATAATCAGGACGTGAGTAATACTCCTTCAACATGTTAATGTGGAAGGTTTTATGTTTACCATTAACATCAACGATGTAGTCGACATCGGATATTCTTGAGATGATCCTGAAAGGACCTCTCCAGGTAATTAAAAGACGATTGTTATGCGCAGGTAGTAAGACAAAAGCTTCATCACCAGGTATGAGCTGGCGAAGACGTCTATACTTGTTTGCAAATAGACGAGCTTTTTCTTTGGCTTGTTCAGATGATGCAGTAGCTAGTCTACAAGCATCTATGATTCTCTTTCTCAGAGAGATCACATACTCATAAGAGGATTGAGTTTCCTCTTCAATATTCTCGTCAACCAATAAGTCGTGGATTAACGACATAGGACCGCGTGGTTGCATGCCAAAAACAAGCTGGAATGGAGAAAACCCCGTGGCTTGATTTTGTACTTCGCGATACGCAAAGAGACAAGCGGGTAGGACCCGATCCCAGTCTTGGGGATGGTCTTGAGTCATCTTACCCAACAACTGCTTGAGTGTCCTATTGAGACGCTCAATTAACCCATTTGACATCGGATGATAAATAGAACTAAGAGATCTGTCTATACCTAATGTCTTCATAACTTGAGACATGGATTCAGAAATGAACTGAACCCCATGATCCGACAAGATTTTCCGTGGAAAACCAATGCGTGAAAAGATTAACATCAATGCCTCTGCTACACTGGCAGATGAAGTGTTCTTGAGAGGGATGGCCTCAGGCCAACGAGTGCACATATCAATGCACGTAAGGATATGCGTATGCCCTCTAGCAGATGGAAGCATCGGACCAATAATGTCAATGGCCATTTTATCAAATGGTCTAATCGGGATGTCCGCAGCTTGAATAGGAGCCGCATGAAATGGACCCCGTACCTTAACTTCCTGACATATCAAACAGGACCGACAATAGAGAGTGATGTCCCTATGGACGCCTGGCCAGTAGAATGCCGAAAGCACTCTGGATTTGGTACGCGAAAAACCCATATGGCCCGCACATTGCGAGTCATGCGCATGTCGTAATATACGAGATCTCATAGAGGATGGGACTAAGATCTGATAACATAAGGATGAATCCTTTTCCCGTATTACTCTAACCAAAATCCCATTTTTAAGTATAAAGTCATGTCTAGATTTTGCAAGTTTGTTGCTTGTATTCTTTTTGTTTAACATATTGAAAAAATTTTTTTTAATGAATCATCATTCTTTTGCAATGTTGCAAACAACTCCCGTGAAATAGGAGCATCATCATCACAAGTGGTATGAACTGTAGGTTCAATAGGTGTATCATGCGACATATTAGTAGCTTGCGCTCTAGTCACTACTGCATTTGCAGTTTGAATATGTCGCTCTTCCCATTCAGCATTTGCTGTGGTGTACACTCTTTAATACCATGTATGCGACCAAGTATTAAATCACAAATTGGATTCGGAAGGAGACATGCTTGGATCTTTCCTGAAAAAAATGGTGTATTAAGATCAATAATAGCAGTGGGAAATGTTTCGACGGTGCCACCAAAAGTCACACACTTGACAACCCTGCCCGTGGCACAACTTGGGTTGATCAGCGAAGTCCGGACGCCCACAGTGCTACAACCTGAGTCAAATAGGAGAGAGCATGAAATATTGTTGACAAATCCCTTGTTAAACTTAAGAGAGCCCTGTCCCTGGTGTACTGACGCAGCAGTGGCCGTACAGACTGCAGGTAGACTAGGCAAGGTATGTCCGCAACGCAGCGTCGTGATCGCCTTAGGCTGGAAAAGAGTCGAGCATTCTGGACAGTCTTTCACCTGGGTACAATCAAGAGAACAAGACATAGCATTGTGAGTTTCAGCTACTTTACCCTGTTCAATGTTAGCCTGTGTATCAATTAAAGAGACATTAGAATGTCTACCCGTATTACTCGACGATCTTTCTCTGCGACGCGATCGATTTTGATTATTTGCATTAAAATTGCCATAATTGTCTTTTCTACTAGAGTTAAAATTTGGATGAGTCCGATAGTTTGTATAATTAAAGTTATGCTGTTCTTTAAAATTTTTATTCCAAGAACCTTGTCTGTTTTGCGGACCCTGAGATTTTGATCTCCAGTTTTGTTTATTATAATGTCCTTGATTATTTTTAAAATTATTGTTACCAAAATCTCGCGATCTGTGAGTTTGGTTCCAAGAAACATTAAATGGAGCAGATTGTTGAAATTGCTTCCCTTTGTAAAAGTTATCATTGTTAAAATTGTAATTATTTCCCTTATTGACATACCTGTCAGCACTAAAGGAACGATTTCGTGAAAAATTGTTTTGTTGTGCTGCAAAAGCAACAGGCAATTCATTCTTAATCTGTGCGTTACTTAGATCCATGTTTGGGTGAGCAGTACAAAAATTTTTTGCATGTTCTTCTAAGCCTTTCATAGATAAAGGTTTCCTTTCGTGTAAAAATGCGAGAAATGTAGGATTTACAGACGAAAGTACCTTATCGCGCATCAGTAAATCGAAGAGACCTTCATATGACTTTTCAATTTTGGATAATTCGATCCATCTTTCTAATGTTAGTCGTATCTGTGACAGAAAATCACTGAAATTTCTGCCAGATTGAGGTAGTAATGTATGAAATCTTAAACGATATTCGTCTTCTGTCATTTGGAATTTTTGCAGAAGTGCTGCTCTAAGAGCATTATAGTCATTTTTCTCACCAATGCTGGTGGTATGATAAACTGCTAATGCATCCCCTGTAAGTAATCTGGATAAATATGTACAGTATAGCGCTTTATCCACGTTATAAGATCCACAAGTGGCCTCAAACCTATCTAGGAAGAATATTACGTCATCAGACGGGGGATTAAATTTTGGTAATTTAAGGTGAATTTCCTTAAAATAATCATGTCTGGATGGAGTTTGGCTTTCAAAAGTTCTCTGAGAATTAGCTTCCTGAGTAAACCTAATTCTCTCATATTCTGACTCTGCTAATTTCAGTTCATGCTGTCGTTTTTTTTCATTCTCTTCCATCTCAAGCTGAAGTCGTTTTACATTTTGTTCAGCTATTAATCTCCTCTCTTCCATTTCTTTTTGTTTATTGTTCCATTTCAATTTTAAGTCTTTTTCTTCAGCCTCCTTTTGCTTCTGTTCTGCTTCTCGCTGAAATCGTTTCTCTTCTAATTCAGCGGCCAATCTCATTTTTTTCTCTCCTCCTCTTCCTCAGCTATAAATTTCCTCTTCTTTTCATCCTCCTCAGCAGTTAATCTCATTTTTTTCTCTCTTTTCCTCAGAAATTCAATCTTCGTTTTTTGATCTGCCTCAAATTTCAAATTTTCCAATCTTAACTTTTCAGCCTCTAATCTTTGAGCTTCCAACCTTTGAGATTCTTTATATTCCGACATAGCGAATTGTCGTACCTCTTCAGCAGGTATTTGCAAAGCTTTTGCTTGCTTAATGAAATAATCGAGTGAATACATTATTCTATATAAGTAGTCACAGTACTCTAGATATTTAAAATGATAATTAATCAATATAAATTAGTTAACCTTGTTACTATAACAAGTGTTCTTCGTTCCTGTCCTAGAACGGTATCTTGTTATCATATAGTTATGAAATATGTTAATAATCAATACAGTTATTTATGTAATGAAATGTCATGAAAGTAATAACGTGACAAACAATAGAAACAATACCGACAAGACACGATAATCAAAGACGATAGAAAACAGTCGCAGAAATCCAATAAAAATAAAAATGTGAAACTAAAAATAGAATGTCGTAAAGAGTTACGATGATAACTGCGATCAAATAATCAACAAGACAATAGACAACACAGTGTAAAAACATAGGTTTTGTAAAAAACTGAACGACAGGAAAGGTGAGATGGACGCAAAATACAAACAAAATTCATCATAAAACTAAATTACGAATAAAAATAAATACGAAAACAACAATTAAAACTTGACACAGCTAAACAGTCAGGTGTCACAGACCACCAGACACAGTGGACCTAGAATCCTTCTACGCTCACGCGTAGGAACATTCCACTGAGGGAAGTATGCAAAACAATTCCTAAAGAACAGTCACGAAGGCCCTGGTGTGAAACTGGGATGTATCCTCCGTGAGTCTCCAAACCCTACCTCCCACAAAGAATACACAACATATAACACATAACACGGAAAATATAAAGGTGGACATAAACAATTAAGGCACAGCTAATAATAATAAAATGTATAACGGATACAAGTTATACTTAGCTCGCGTGTGCCGGGAAAAACAAGGTGCCTCGTCTCCGTGGATGTACGTCAGAGGATACAATACTTCGCTCTGCGTATATAAAACCAGCTCGCACGTAATACTAACGAAGAGGTGAGCAAGGCAGTCAGTCACTGTAGAACTTGACGTGGAGGTTGATTGATGATCTTGAGCATTTGAGTTGATTTTGATTCATTATCACGCTAGGATCCAAATTGAGATGATGTCGCCTTGAAAGTACAAATCTTCTTTTCAAACGATAATTTGGATGGGTACGTTCCTTTGAAATTACTTCCAGACCACACTGGCATACCAATTACTGTTGGGTTCGTTTCTAACGTTCAAGAGTATTATTTACGCGAATGGTTTTGATAGAACGAAAATGTCATAAATGTTCTTCAACACGAACACCAACAAGTAGTGATGAACTGGTTATTGACTGGCAGCACACAAGGCTGTGATGATTGTACATATATTTTATTGAACGTGACATATACGACGTTGAACAAGACGGTCATATTTACAGTTGCAAAAAGGTCATTACATCAAAATGTTGATCATTGACTTTTCAAGTTTATGAAGATCCTCTACAATTAAGTCCTCTCATTCAAGTGACTAAAGATCGATCACTTCCTTTGCCATAGCATATGTATTGTAGTAACGTCCGTTGACCTTCTCTCAAGGACGTATCCTATGACCAACGGATTAATTCTCACTGAGTAATATTTCTTCTCATACTCGCACTAATTCCAGACTTCCTTCATACAATATTTAGGTAGCATAGATATATAACAATCCAAACAAAGTCATCCACAACAATGCGACCAGGTTAGAGTTCTGTATTGACCAACCTCTCTGTATCCATGCCACGACTTTGGCATTTACGAAAATACGGCATATAAACATAAGAAGTATGCAAATCAATTAACTTTGTTTCTTCGTAGGAATCCTCCCCTCTACGGTAATTCAAAAGGGCTAACGACTCCGTCTGTCCATTCTAGGAAGGACATACTGTGATGACTTCCCGCTAGATCAGAACTATGAGCGGCCTTATACATTAATTTACTCAATAAACATTCAATGACATGGTTCTGTGTTCTGTATCGGGCAGATTTAAAAATGAAATTTATTTATCTATGTTAATTCAGTAATCTGTCTTCAGTTTTTATATTTGTGTTTTTGTTAATTATAGTTTCAGCACAACAGACCAATCACCTGCTTGCCCTTAAATTTGATTACAGGAAAACAGAGCGAGACAGAGAGAGAGATATAAAGGGAGGGACAGAAATAGAGAGCCAGACTAATCTTAAACTCTCTACACACAAAGGTAGAAGTTAGCGACTAAGTAAGTAGGTTAATTATAGTTTCCAAGTGTCCATGCGCTAATGTTCTCAGTGGAAGGTGAAAGATTTGGAAGGCATAGAAAGAATCTGAATACAGGAAATAATGGTGCTATTCTCAGGACATGAGACAAAAATCGCACACCATAATTCTTTACCGTCATTTCTTACCTTGTATTTGCTCGTCCATTCATAATTACCACTTGCGTATAAATATGCACTACAGGTTAAAAGCTAAAGGTATTATCATAGCAGATACTACCGTAGGGGTTGGAAGTGTTAGAGACACTACCACACATCGAGAGGCGGGGGTGACCAGTTTCCTTCCTCGCTGCCTTTTCCTTCCCTAACTCAAAGTCAGGTACCCATTTACAGCTGGGTAGACTGAAGCGTGTCGGTACCGTGATTAGAACCGGGCATCTTTGCCGCGAGAGACCAACGTTATAACTACTCTATCAATCGGACGCTGCACTACAGATTACTTTGGGATAAAGAAGATATGGAAACAGCTATAGCGGATGTCACAGGACAGAAGTGCTTGGTATGAATTATTAAGGACCTATGCTCTTTGTCGATCTGAAGGGTGTCGTATTTTGAATCTGTCTAACAACACGGTCATATTTACCGCGCTCACTATAGGATAAATGGACCGATAGAATAGCCAATCAGGACGCTCCTTTTCTAGTATGTATAAAGAAACCTTTTAATGTTTGACAGAAAGGGCCTATTCTGTGTATTTAATAGGAAGGAGTTATTTTATTTCTTAAAGAATAACGATATATAAAAGGAAATACATAACTATTATAACATCTGGGATATTACTTAATAAGTAGGTACAAAGACGGCCTCATAATAGTAATTCATTTAAAGAGAAAAATTGGTTTTAGTGATATTTCTACATCAGATTAGTTCCCGATTTAGCTAATTAAAGACTGCATAGATTTAAATGCCATGTAATAACTAAACAACAAAGATATGGAAAGATAGAGATAAATTAGCAGTTTAAATATCACTTTAAATAATTAAACACGGCCCAGTAATAAGTTAGATATAGAATATTTAAACTTAATCACATTATACGGGCAAGCTGAAAAACGTTTAGGTGTTGATTCTTAAAAACACATTTTGACCGTGCTTCCGATTGGGCGGACACGGCGCTATCTATAGAACTGGGACTTAGGGGAGTCCGCCACAAAATTTTAATATCCCAAGCTGAATGAATCGAGCGCAAACTGTTACTGCAGGGTCTTTTGCAGCTGTGATCTAGGAGCAGACCTAACGTTCCCATTGAAAGCCTGTCTCAGCTTGTGTATTATTGCCTAATGGTTCTGTCTCGATATTACAAAGTACGAAACATCCACTGTAGAGGAAATCTGTTGGTGCCTACAGCTTTTTATATACCTAGAGCCATACCACGTTCCCAGCCTGGAGTTGCAGTTTGTGTAATCCTGGCCTGTTGGATGCAGATCATCATCTAATAAGATAGGTGGAATCTAGTTCCACTGTACAGCAAATCCAGCCAAAAAAAGTTATAAAACCACACCTAATCAAGAAAACATTTAAGGATGATATATGTAGGACATTTGTTCAATAAAGTGAATTATACAGTCCAGGGACAGTGATTATAGTATTAGGAAAGAAAGTAATTGACATTATCTCGTTACCATATTATTCATTATGGAAAAGTACATTCCATCTTATTTATTTAGTGATGTAAATACCATTTGATTTCTTTTAGAATTCTTGACCGAAAAAATAAAGCGGTAGAGAACAAATAAATTGTAAATAATTTTAGTCAGTCTTGCTTAATGATGCTTATTGGGTAAATGTTCTGTATTGAGATTTATTACATATAAATAATTCAAATTTTCCCCTAGATAACTGTCGCAGATATATTTGTTGTGCACTCCAATTGACATTGAATGAGAATCCAATTGTCGCATAAAGAGTTTATTATAGTAAGGAAGATGTGTAGAAAGCACATAGACCTTTAGACACTAGTTTTCACAGAGGTGAGCTAGTGTTGAGGGAAAGAGTTAACAGAAGGGCACAGGTTGGTGTCAGTGATTCTCTCACCTTTTAGACTACCAACTCTTGTATTTTTTCTGGCGACGACTAACTCTTTCTTACTCAAATCTTTTTTGAAGATGAACTAATAGTAACAAGTAATACAAAGAGGGTTGAGAATGTTTTTTTCTGAACAGAACATACAATCTACTAAGTCAAACTCAGAATGATGGTGAGTTACAGAATGTACATAATTACTTTAATTACAGTAGAAATATAAAATCAATGTTGACATATACTTTGAAAAAAAGAAATACTAGGAAATTTAGAACTGTCAGTGTCTTTGGTTCAGATAAGAAGTAAGAGGCTATTTTCCTCACGGACGAAAAGTTTATTCCTATGGCTATTTCTTGGATAAGTGAATTCTGACTTTGGTCTGGGTTTTAAGTAGACTTATCTGCTTGGACTTCTCCTGGGCGTCACAGTAGGTAGGGATTACCAACTGGAGAATATGATTCAGTTGAGCAACAGTCCAAGAGATGACTGTTATGAAGTTCAGGTGCTGACGAGGTGTTAACTGCTTAAAGCTGTAGACTGCTCAGGGCTATAGATTGCACAAGGTTGCTGACTTGTGATCACCGCTAGAGGGTTTGAGACGTAAGCACTAGTTCTCTCTGTAGCATAGAGCAACTAGGCGGTTTACTCGCAACAATTGACAGCAATCAAAATCCAGAAACTGGCTAGGATTCTGCAACTGGGCGCTCAGGACTTTATCACAGCTTAAGAAATAGAACTTTAGTAGCGTTTTACACTCAATCACAATATACTTGTAGATATGAGGTAAGTTGAGGTTTCTATTCTATAACTTATAAGCGTGCGTTGTCTTCCCAACGGTTCTCAGCAAATGATCTTAAAATTCAGCATTCGTTCGCATGAAGTTAAAATATTTCCTGATTCCCACGCCAAGAGTTAATTATTTCCCGGCTCATGTTTAGACACGTACCATGATTTATCGTGAGTCTCCAGTTGACCACTGAACACGGAAATATAATACTCTGGGAACCACTGGTTTCGACCAAGCTAATAAATCGTATAGACATCTTTAAAGAAATGCTTTTAAGTGCCTTTTGTAGAAGAAGCTAGAATTTTGATAGTATGACAGGACTAATAGTGAAGACTTGAAAAAATAGCTAAAGACACGATCGCAGGTGCAACTATTTCCGTAGAGAACACAGACAAATGTGAAGGAAAAGAAAAGTAAGGAATTTTAACATAATCTAGACAAAATCTTCGAGCACTCTGTGACAATAACTAGCCATTAAAACAAAAGTATATTCATTAATCAATGTAGGATCTAGAGAGGTAGCAGATAGATCTTCAACACTATCATCATACTTGAAGGTTTACATAGCTTGACCCCACAATTGATGTCGATACACCCTTGCTCTTTTCAGAAAAGGGGGTATTTCTTATAAGACCAGTTTCTTATCTGGCACTATCCTGGTATCATCTGATACACCTTTGTGTCCAGGAAATTCTGTATTTAAATAACATCTGAACCTCTTGCGACAAAGGGTTATGACTGAACGATACGTTACTCTACTATTCTTCTAACCATATTCAATCATTCATTAATTAACATTTATCTCAAACAGGAGCAAAGGCTTTCAGCAAACTCATGCCAAATATTCCTGTGACGTGCCGTTAGCATATTTGCTTTCAATGACACTTAGGCACGTCATGGAAAACCAGTTCATCTGGAGACTAATAAGAACAGGTGGAGATAATGCTGATTTGAACTGTCTTCCTCGTAGTTTTCACTTCTGTACCAGATTCTCTTCTCTTTGTGTTGGTCGGTTCCAGTGGCGTAACTACGATGTAAGGGACCTCTGGGCACAAACACCCCCTTATATTATGAACTCAATAAATATAATCTATAACGGCATATCTGTAGTAAAAAATTCAACTACTTACTTTATCATCTTCAGCAAGGGCTGACAGTCCTTGTCAAGACAAGTTCTTTTCAGGGCTTTACCAGGCCAGCAGATAGGTTATGTGAATCCTTTTCATGACTTAGTATCTATCAACTGTTTCATTGAGTTCACTACATCCGGTATTCGCTGTGCACTGAGGAAGTACGGCCTGTGATTGCGTAGCTGGCGAGTCCTTTTCAGGGCTTTATGCTAGCAGATGGGTAGTGTTAGTCCTTTTCAGGATTTGGTATCCACCACCGCTGGTCAGGCTTCAGGACTAGTCCTTTTCAGGGCTTAATGTTTATCAACACAATGCTTCAGTTAACAGAGTTCACTTATTTTTGAATGGCAAATTGCGCTCTGATATAACCAAATGACTTAAGTCTAGGTTGAAAGAAACGTGCCTCGCCACAAGAAGGCAAAACTCGCAAACAAACAAACAACATTTAACTTCAACTTCCAAAGAGTAAAGGCATTCAACAAATTTGAGCCGGGTCTTCATGTCCTAAGCTCTAGATTTTTCGATGTCTTCCATACCCCTATTATTGCTGTCTCCAGAAACTGGGTCAAGCTATGACGTTTAACACAGGAACAAAGGAAACTAGAAGGATAGAAATAAAAGCTAGGGTGGTACCTTCCGACCACTATTTTCCGATGCCCACTCCGTGCCTAGTCACCTAGGCAGTAGTTACAGAAATGGTTGGATCTATCCCTACTTCTCTAACCACATTACTTTGTCACTTTCCGTACCTTGTCTTTGTATGTTATCGTAACAAGTTGCCATTTGTAACTGATTTTTTCCCTAATCGACAAATGAAGTCACTTTGTATCCAAACCAGGCGCCAGCAGATGGTTTTCATGGCATCGATGCATCATTATTTAATGGTTGAGCTTTGGACGAGAGACGATCCCAGCGTTCAAAGTTAACACTCGCACTAATCATTCGGGTGAGGGATTCTCTTTTGTCCTTAAATTAATCACAGAAGTCATACAAGAGATTTTGATTGATAATTCAAGAGGCTAAGACCAACTGAGAGGATGTCCTAGCAAGACAGATCGTTAAATTTGGATGTTTATTGTTGTCTGGAAGCCATTATCCAAAAAATAAGGAGCACCCAATCGCCTTCATGTGTCTCTTTGAGTCTCATTTGTCTTTCTGCATCCTGCTTTATGACACCAGTTTTCTTTTCGTTTTTTCTTTGTGTAATGTTGCAATTGCTTGTTTCTTTTTCCTCTTTTGTTGTTGTGGTTCTTTTTTTTTCCTTGTACGAACTGGGTGTTTCCCAAACTTCAGTCATTGGTGTTCTAAAAGGCAATAGTAGACCCATACAACACTCTGGCATAGGTGAGTGAAGTGTTGGAGAGTTCATTTTTTTAATTTTATTTGTTAACCAGCAGCACTTGGGCTTTCAGCCTTCGGCCCAATGACATGTCATTGCGAGGCTGGGGAGCCTGTGGACTTTCCTCCCAACCCGGTCAGGAGCTCCGCTTCTTCCCATCCACAGAGGGTTTATCTCAGGAGCCGTTCAGTTTATTCAGTCAAAATCCCGGTCGGTGACACTTCTTCAAACGCCCACGCCCGGGCTTGAACCTTGAACACCTGATCGCCAGCGCAATGTGGTAACCATTACACTAGTGCGGCTCCCAAGGAGAGTTCATTAAATTAGGTCTCAGCTTTATGAAATTGAAGGGCGGGGAAGGGTTCGGTTGACTGGGTTCCTTTCTTACTGTCTTTGCCTTCCATAACTCAAGAGATAAGTCAGATACCCATTTACAGCTGGGTAGACTGGAAGGTGACGCTACCAGGTTTTGATCTCCGCCGCTGGTATCTATTTCGCGAGAGGAAATGGGCTATACCATTATACCCCAGCTGAAAAGGGCAGAGGTCACTTGCACTGTCATCATCATCATATTCATTTTCGCTCTTTATGGCTCCACCTACTGCAACTGGCCTGCCTGAAGAAAGCCAGCACTGAAGCATTCGAGTGATATTGCAACGGCGGTTTCTTTAGCACATTTTTTTGGCTGGTGAGATTGGGACCTCCACACGCAACCTCATATTGGTCGTCTGTTATGGTCCTACTTTTTCTGTCTTCTCATAGACTCCCAAGAACCACACGAGACCACTGGCACTATAATTTAACACAGTGTCACAGACGTCATCTTTGATCTGGTTTCGGTCACGATAACCGTGAGTACACAAAGACCCGGCCTGGTCCGTGCTCATCCAGTGGTCAGAAGCACTCGCAGCACGAAGAGAGGATGATCAAATTACGTGACAATCAAGGGGGTAGCGTAAACTGGCCGTTTTTTTTTATGTGGTACTGGGAGAACCGACTTGGTTACGCCTCGCCTGGGCGTTCTGAAATGGTTAGAAGGACGGGGTGGACGAAATGGTCCCAAGTGGTTATATGGTGAACTGGTAGGGACTATGAAGTGATTTGACGGGGATTGGCTTATGGGTGTCACGTGATAATTTAGTGAGCGTTGTTATCGTGAATGTGACTTATCTTGTTAAAGGTACACACTGCATGTAATAACCAGCGGCACTCGAGCTTTCCAGCTCTTTTGGCCCAATGACATGTCATTGCGAGGCTGGGGAGCCTGTGGACTCTCCTTCCAACCCGGTCAGGGGCTTCGCTCCTTCCCATCCACAGAGGGTTTATCTGCAGGAGCCATTCATGTTATTTAGTCAAATCCCAGTCGATGACACTCCTACAAACGACAGCACTCGGGCTTGAACCTTGAAAACCTGTCGCTAGCGCAACGTTGTAACCATTACACCAGCGCGGCTCCCAATTATCCTGTTAAATGTATTGTCACCACTCGCGGTAGGGGGGGGGGAAGAGGGGGGGGGGGGGGGGGGGATGCTGTATTTTCATTCTTGAGCATTGGCTGTCGTCAGCCTGTGTTATTGTTGTTGTCCTATTAGTGCACATACCGACTAAGTTTGTCGATAACGCCCCATAAATGCACATATTGACTAACTTTGTCAATGGGGCCCATCAGTGCACATACCGACAAATTTTGTCAATGGCGCCCCATAAAATGCACATATTAACTAACCGTGTCGATGGCGCCCCATCAGTGCACATACCGACTAAGTTTGTCAATGGTGCCCCATCAGTGCACATACCGACTAAGTTTGTCAATGGTGCCCCATCAGTGCACATACCGACTAAGTTTGTCAATGGTGCCTAATCAGTGCACATACCGACTAAGTTTGTCAATGGTGCCGAATCAGTGCACATACCGAAGTTTATCAGTGGTGCCCTATCAGTGCACATACCAACTAACTTTATCGATTGCGCCCCATCAAATGCACATTCTAACTAACTGTGTTGATGGCACTTCATCAGTACACATACCGACTAAGTTTGTCAACAGTGCCCTATCATTGCACATCCCGACTAACATTGTCGATGGCGCCCCATCAATTGCAGATACCGCCTAACTGTGTTGATAGCGCCTCATCAGTGCACATACCGACTAGCTTTGTCAATGGTGCTCCATCAGTGCACAAGCGACTAACTTTGTCAATGGCACCCCATCAGTGCTCAGGCAACTAACTTCGTTGATGGCGCATTATCAGTGCACATACCGACTGACTATGCCCACTTCAAAACACATGAAAGTGGCGATGTTTTCCAACGTCCTAAGAATATCAGCCAGTTAGGTATTGAAAAGAAAAAATAAGTTCATCTTCCACAGGGTCGTCATCGTGTAGGCAGCGAGCATGAACCAACAAATGCCAGGCAGACTCCACCACCATCAGTTAATTCTTTCCCCCGACTCACTACGCAGAGTTAGATTTCACTGGGCTTACGTTTGATGGAGGGTGAGCAAATTGTAAAGACAGGAGTGAACAAGTTTTTACAGAATCAGGGAGCTGTATTTTTTAAATCTGTTGCTGTATTTCTCATCCATCTGTCATATTTCGGTAAATTCGGCATCAGTTCATTTGCATGCAGAAAAAAACCCGGAGGTTGGAGTGGCTAAGAGGTATGGCTTCCGTCTCTAATTCTAAAGGTACCGGGTTCGCTCCCAGTACAGGAAATATAATTGCTGGAAATGTTTGTCAGAAGCAGTGGTTCCTTATTGTCACAAAACGGTTTGTGCGCTCTAATGTCCACTCCAGCAGTATTGCATTACGTTTACTGTGCGGGCGAAATTTTGATATTTCTCTCTCTCCCCTGCCCTAACTTGGCCCATTTCTGTCAACACAGAAAACTCATCCGAAGGTCAATGTTTACATAACTTTCACACTTCAATTCCCTTCTATTCGACGGTCCGTCCCTGAGGGATTAATTAAGTCACAAAAAACGCGACGATCCCACCTGGACTCCAGGTGAAAGGCTATCGTCGATGTTTGTTCATGATTGGAGTCATCCCTTTCGATTCGTTAGAACAATAGACTTGCAATATTGGAGGTACGGATAAACCACGAATATGTCCAGACAGACGGTCGAATTGCGCCGAGTCATAGTCTGATAACGACGTCTGAATTACTTGGGATAAGCAAGTCAGATTATTTCCAATCTGGGAAAACATTTTGAAGTGTGATAGGTGTAACTTTACCAAAAAATAATTGGATGTGTACAGCCCAATTGTAGAAAGTACTGGGTTGAAATTTTGCACTAGATGTGACAGATTATAAAGATAGACTACATTAATCCGTCCGCTTGCTTCCCAACGGTGCCCCTCATTCAGTTCAACCTGGCTCCCCACCTTTGTTTCCTCATTAGTATGCACGGTCTGTTACGCCAAATCCATGCCTTTTCGCTATCTGTCTAAACTCATATTTTAGCCACGCCTATTTTTCTTGTTTCACGCGCTGACGAGGCTCTACCTTGATGCGAAACTGTCATTCCTTGAAAAGGGGACGAACCTAGTGCGTTTGCTTGAAGCTCACATGCGACCAGAGCTGTCAGTACACGCCTAAAACACGTGGAAGCAACAACTGCTTTGAAGTTCCCTACAAGCTCGACGATCGCCGAGATCAGAAACCTTTGTTGTCGATTAACACCGGTTAACAGAGCGAACGTAGGAAAGTCTTTATCTCGGAAGAAAAACCCCGCTGATTCCCCTGAGTGGGCAAGGCGTGATTTTCGTCATCTTCCAGCGAAACAACGCTATTCGTGTATAAATACTAAACCTCCTAAAATCAGTTACCTTGTCGCCTCAGAGAATTTTTGGAATATCTAGCTCGACGTCCTAGAAGCCATTGTACAAAGTGGATTACTTAGAATTCGTGGAGATAGTTCATTTTTCTGTTTGCGGTAATATATATTAGCATTTTTCGTGATCTTGTGTGTTAAGTTTATCCTTTAGAAGTCACTGGGATTTTCTAAATGCTAAAAATGGTGTACTGAATGACGCATAGCTAGTATTATTCCAGAGGGTTTTAATTAACTAATAAATACGCTAGGAGTGTGATAAATGACAGAATCAAATTTACTTCTATCCATTATGTGTAATTTTATAAATGACTAGTTGTTATATCGAGTGTTAAAAGCGATAAGATAGGCTAGACATTTGTGGTTCCTAATCTAATTTAATAACAGAATGGATAGGACGTCTTACCTTTACGCGTGTTAGGATAGGATATATATATTGGTTAAATGTTTGTATCTCTTCATAAATCTAGGCTCGATCAAACCAGCGAACTAGCGGTCTTATAAACTGTCCAGAGTTATGGTTGTACTATTGGATCTGTGATTTGTGACCTGTGCAGTTCACTTTCTTCATTTATGAGAGAGACCAATCTAGAGACCAAGACATAATAATTAAGCTGGACCTGAACATTACCAGATTTTTATATATATAAATTGAATCAGCCCGCTGTGGCAGAATATAGATATATCCATTTACCTAACCTATGACTGTAGTTCTACTGGGATTATACTCAAGAGAATTCACTGGTTCAGAATCGGCCATCAACTCAGAGAACAGCCGATAATTATTATTATTAACATTTGCAGAACGTAACAGAGTGTCTCCGCCACTAGAGGCTAGACAACACAGGAACCATATATAAATTTTGTCTTTCTATGACGGTGACCACCACGAATACGTCTTATTCCAAACAAATATACGCAGTGGTACATGATATATCCAGGAAAACAATTAACGCATCAACTTCGGCGGCTACCGTGACATCAGCAGTAAGCACCAAGGCTACTCTGGGGCCTGAGTTGGCAATCAACATTGACACTGTAGTTCATATTACTTGTTAGTGGTTTTATTCTTCCAAGAAATACCTGCGACAACTATTAGGTAAGCGAATATGAGTGTGGCCACTGAGTGACTGAGTGAATGAAATGAAAGAGAGAAACATATATTCCATTGTTACAATGAGTATACTAATTCTTTTATTAATTCCTCATTAACCTGATTATTTACGGGATATCTTATATAGGAATTTGTTCTTTTCCTTTAATGATTATTCCATGCCCTTATTGTTAACCTTTGACCTTTTGGGGTTATTACTGTCGCATAGAGATTTATGATTAATAAATTTTCTATATTCTTTTCTTTTCTACCCGTGTCCTCTACTCTATTATCGCTCTTTTATCCTTTTCCTGTTTTTCGCATTCGTTCGTTTGCGACAAAATATTACTTTCCCATTCAAACTTTCGACTGTTTCTTTTCTCATTTAGAAACGCAATTTATTGCGTAAGATGTCAGTCCCTGGATGTGAACGAAATAGTGTGAGAATTCGTCTCGACAGACATAGAGAGCAGACATTTGTCTACATTTTCATCTGACACGAGTTTTTCTTCGGCTATTTCTCGGCGTGAGGTGTCGAAGGCGCCAATTTGCATCGCTCAGAAATGAGATATGGCGTAGTAGGTGTGAAGACGCGTTTTGGCAGTTATGGCCAGCGTCTAAGTTAATGTGAAGTGTTAAGAGAGAGAGAGAGAGAGGGGGAGAGAGAGAGAGAGAGACCGGCGCTATTTCGGGTTTTCGTAATAGCGTGGGATCCTTTGTCTGTTTCATATATCTACCCCGCAGTTTGGAATTGATTTCATTCAGTCATCCTCTAGTTGCAGTAGACAGATCGCTAGTGCTAGGAAATTTCTTGTGTATTACGAAGTCCTAGTTTCTCGACATTTTTGCCGAGTTCTGGAATACCCTTATATTGAATGATTCTAGTTCATGGTGTTAGTCTATAGTTCTGTGTGGAGGTAATAATATATCTATCTAGTACTGTTGAGTGATTCAGTGATAACCGCTTATTTCATTTTTACTAGTTAGATTTCTGTGCAGAAGAAATTAAATTTATAAGTCTGTTATATTTTCTAGTTGACGTGTTTCAGTGGATAGCAAAATAAATTATAATTTCTAGCTTAAACTCATGCAGCTATAAATAAATTTAATTTAATTGCTAGTAATTAGTCGAGAATATTTTAAACTAACTTATAACTGCACTGATTCATCATTGAGTATTGACGAAATACGTATGTATTTCTAATTCATGATGACTGATTTTGGAAATATAACTTATTTCACGGGAGATTTAAACAGTAAGTCAAGCTCTCCGCTTGCAGTTTATAATGTAAGTTATAACCGAAGTAAATAGTATGTATAAGTATTTTATTTGTTGTTTTTTTTTCTTTATTCAGTGAAACTGGGGTAACCCAACTTTACCAACGGTTTTAGTACTGAGAAACATCCGTGAAGAACAAAAACATGTTTTTTCTTAAAGACTTGGGTGTATAAAGTAAAACCTGTCTGTCATTGCGCTGGCATCCAGAACGACAGAGTACCCATTACATGAACTTTAAGATTAAATGAAGTAACGGGTCCATCGAGCCAGATTTAATTCTTCCTGAGAAAAACCTCAAGTACATTTCAGCCCTTGTGGCAAGTAAAATATTACTATCAGTAACATTCCGACAGAGTTCTGACTAGTTGTGGTGTGACCAAATAAAGTCCTATACTGAGAGAAGGCACCGACCTGACATTCCTAGTTACTAGAAATCTAAGCTATTGACACTTTGCTCGCTGTTAACGTTCGTGCCTGGACAATTTTAATGTGACAGAAACAGATATCCTAAAATAAGAACAACCAAGGAAACGTTCCCTGAAGTAGTGGATTCAACCTATCTGTGCGGGACTGGGGTTCCCTTGGCCAAGACTAACCCTGGAGATTGTGTATGTGCATGTCCTAAAAATTGTTTTTCCAGAAGTTGCTACCAAAGCTGTAAGTACGAATGCAAGCTAGTGATCACGGCTGACTGAATAGAGTGAATGCAGGATTGAGTGATTCCTTTATTGTTGTATTTTGGCACCCATTTTGCTGTCTTAAATTTCCTTATGCAAGTTTTTGTTGCTAACAATATTTTCCTTAGGATAGACCAGAGTATCAAAGTCTGTGCATACCTTTAAAGGGAAATCTTAGACTTTAGCATATGTGTCCGTGACTCTTTGGGGCTATCACTTTTCTTCTAACAGGACTGTGGGCTATACATCGAGTGGAAAGATCATACCTCTGGGTCTATCATTCTTGTAGCAATTCATTGACTTTATGAC
>JAMPIV010021038.1:225000-287500 GCA_024509875.1 Oreohelix idahoensis | reverse complement strand
ATATCTGCACCTTTCGGTCGACACATCCGACTTCAGCATGGCAATTTTTAGGGACCGGGTTTGCCTTCCCATTGCGATCTGTACTCGCTCAGCCAGACTGCACTGATGCAGACTGTTTCCAGGACCACCACGTGGAGGTGGAGTACGGTCTTAGTCAGCTCTGGTTCGCTGACTCTGATGCAAGCAGTCAAGCTATGGGTCGCTGATTGCATTCACTATTGCTGCATCTTTGGGTCCCACTCATAATTTTATCCTTGTTACTTTTGATGTCAGAGACGGTAGCTTTCCCAACATTGAACATCCTCGCAAGTGAAGACACAGTTTCACCTTGTCCTAGTCTCTTGATAATTTCTGTTTTCGTTTCAATTGACAAAACATTGCGGTTCCTTTTATATGCTTTAGGCCTACTGGAAGATGCCATATCGCACAGAGAAATACTTGTACACCAAAATTATTCTGCTGTAGTAGCAGACACAATTATTTTAAGTTGAACTGTCTGTTTAGCCAGTGTTCTACCTAGAACGCACACGTACACTTTATTGGTAAACCAGATATTAACTGACTTTATGATCTAACTGACTTCCTGTACGTAAGCGACCGACCATTAGCCCATCCCATTCTCTACAAATTGTTCGCACACATTTGAAGTTTGCCGCATCAAAAGATTCAGAATTTTAGTCTAACGTGACTGTGGCATCTGATTTTTTTTTTTTTTTTTCTAGAACAAGTGTTCGGATAATTGGATGTTCGGATAATTGGGGTTCGGATAAATGGAGTTCTACTGTATATACATATACATATACATATTGTAAAGTTTCTTGTCCACACTGTAAAATGTCAGTCTGTAAAGAAGTGTGGTGTGTTCTTTTTCTTCTGTAAAGATGTGTACAGAGTTGTTGAGATCAGGCATGCTCCAGTCTACCCAGCTGTAAATGGGTAACTCACCCTAGTCCTGAATTAGAGAAGGCAAAGGCAGCTGTAAACCGTAGTTTCCCTCTAAGGCTCCAGGGGAAGCAGGCCCTAAACTTGGTCACTTCAACCGACGCAGGATGGTGTAGATATGGAGTAGAAGTGTCGAGTGTGATTAACGCGAATGGTGTACTGTTCGTGTTCTGACCAATCTAATCACTCATACACTTGTGTCTACAAGGCACCAATGCAGACTGCTGGAATCTTTGTTTACACAATTTATTCAGACGTACACACTGGGACATAACGAGTAAATCATGGGTATGTTGACACATCAATTTGCAGGCATACATAGTAGATCCAAAGTCATGACACATTCATAAATAATAGGTAGTACATCAATGGCCGCATCCCCTATCTGACTAAGCGCGTCAGTGAAGGCGGATCGGTAAGTAACTAAAGTTGCTTTATGTTCACAGTTTATCATATTGTGAAACCACAATAAGGGGTTTCTATCAAAATTGAGATCTCCTTGCCACTGTCCGAATAATAAGATACATGCCCCGTTCTTTGGACAGTGATTCAAAAATACGATGACAGGAATGTAACATGGCCGCCTTCCTGAGTTGTCGCTCACTTGCTCACAGGAGGATATATATATAAGCCAAAGTTAATTTGCAATACATATGCATAATTTCATAAAGTTCCTCCATACAGATCTACCGTAATCCAGTTACCTCACGTAGACATAATTACAGTATGGAGATCGTCATCTCCGTCGATACAAACTTGACCCTAGCGTTGCGAAGCACAAAATTCCAGCTAGACCTAACCGACCTGAGATCATCAAAACAGGGACTGGAATTACCTGGAGTCCGAATCATACATGGTACCGTACATTAGGAGAGTCTCTAACACAACTCTAGTAGAGACACAATCTCCTATAGAAGAAAAACCACTTCGTAAATCATTTTTACTGAAGAATCTACCAGCCCTGGAAAAATGCGTAACCGCCATTGTCACGGTACATCGGAACTCATCACGACTAGACAAGACAACTCCTACTTCCGCTAGAGCGGTGTAACAATAATATAGTCCTGCCTACCCATCCAAAATATACAATATAGGACTGATTCTACTTGTACTAATAATATGTAATAGATATGAATTCAGGCCATAAACATAATAAGCAAATTAATCTATTTTCTGGCCCTAAGAAATAGGTACGGACAAGGGTGTCATATCCATGCGCCGAATTAATATCAAGAACGATTACTCCTATAATCAAAAGGGTAAAACAATTATGGATTATCTAGCCTTCCCCATAGACAGCATTTTCATACACAAATGAATGAATGTCTATATCTTTTCCATATTAAATAGCCATATCGATTTTTGTAATATGTGCGTCAAAATATGCACGCAACAGATTACCACACCCCTCGGGAAAAAAATGGTACATTTTTTTTTTGAAATACATCTAGGAGCAACATACAATAGGCTCACAACGCACCAATAACAATGCGCAGATGATAAACATAAGTTTTCTGACCTTAGAGAAAGTACTTCTCTAAGTATAAATATTTCCAGAGAGGTGTCACCAACGCATACTACAATATTAGCAATGACACAATTTGTACATTAGTTTATACATAAATTTCATCTAAGATATCTTAACATCATGATCATCAAAGACGAAAAAAACATTGAAAGATCAGCGGTGAATAAATATCAATGAACCGCTAAGTAGTGTTACAATCAATATATGATATTACATATGTGTACACATTTCAACATAGGAACAACTGTATCAAAGTTGTATAACAGTTATGAATCATGTGGGCATCTAGACAAAATATCTGCCATCACATTTTCTGACCCACGGATAGCTCGCACCGAAAAATGAAATGGCTGCAGAGCAATCGCGTAACGCGTTGATCTCGCGCTCTTCAGATTTTTACTCTGTATAGCCGTAAGAGCTTTCTGGTCAGTTTCCACAATGAAATGCGCGCCAAGAAGAAATCTTTGCAGTTTAAGGATTGACCAAACCATAGCCAATAATTCACGGTCTAGGACCGAGTAATTCTTCTCTGCGGCATTTAATTTCCGAGAAATATACATCACAGGATGCAGAGTTCCAGAGTACTCTTGCATTAGTGCTGCTCCAATCCCGGTGGATGAAGCGTCACTACGAAGAATAAATGTCTTATCCTTAGAAGGCAATACTAGGATAGGTGAAGTAGAAAACATAGTTTTAACCTTATCCAAAGAGGATTGACATTCTTGAGTCCAATGGACTACATTAGGAGACCCTTTCTTTAGCAAGGAAGAAAGAGGTGACATAATGGAGGACAGATTCGGGATGAATCGTCCATAAAAATGTATTAGACCTAAGAGACTTCGCACTTGCTTTTTAGTCTTAGGAATAGAAATGTTAAGTATCTTACTTGTATTATGGTCTTCTGTTTTTAGGAACCCATGACCAACACGGTGTCCTAAGAAAGATATTTCGCTAAAACCAATACATGCTTTCGATGGTTTCGCTGTCAGGTTATGCTCGCGTAAGATAGACAATAGTTCATTTATCCCATTATAGTGATCGTTCCAAGTATCACTGAAAAGACAGATGTCATCAAGATACGCAATGACATCTGAGCGATGAGATAGGATTCGACGCATCATGCGTACGAATGTTGCAGGGGCGTTCATAAGACCGAAAGGCATGAAATTCCATTGGAATAGACCCCTAGGCGTCGAAAAAGCAGTAAACGGTTTGGCGTGTTCGGATAATGGAACTTGCCAATATCCCTTAGACAAATCGAGTTTAGTAAAGAAATGAGAATTCGATAGTCTCGTAAGTAGCTCTTCTAGTAAAGGCATAGGTTCAGCATCAAATTTCGTCACTTGGTTCAATTTGCGATAATCCACGCAAAGACGTATGTTATTGTCTTTTTTTCGTACAATAACCATCGGCGAAGAATATGCTGATGTAGATGGTTCAATAATTTTTAACTCTATCATCTCATCCAACTCTTTCTCTACCTGTGCTTGAAAATGTATTGGGATAGGATAGGTCTGACTCTTATAGGACTATGGTCAGTAAGAATAATGTCATGTTGAATGACATCAGTTTGACCAGGAATGTCAGTAAGGACATCCTGAAATTGTTCTAACATAGTAGAAACTTGTTTCTGCTCTCCTGGAGATAATTCTGGAGAAATTGCAACATCTTTCCATGATTCATTAGAGTGAAGAGGAATCATTGGAAAAGGTAAATTTACATCCGAGAAACTCGTTTCCTCATCCTGTATTACTGACAGAGATGAGTACTGTCCATGTTGGACTGAAAAATCGTCCGTTGCCTGGAAAACAGGTTGTAAATAATCAGGACGTTCATGGAATTCCGTGAGCATGTTGATGTGGAAGGTTTTACGCTTCCCGTCAATATCGACGATATAGTCAACATCGGAAACTTTTGATATTATATCGTACGGACCTTTCCAAGAAATAAGAAGTCTATTTTCCCTACAAGGTAGCAAGACAAATGCTTTGTCACCTGGACAAAGTTGTCGCAAGCATCTCTTTTTATTGGCAAATTCCCTTGCCTTCTGTTTCGCAAATTCAGAAGAAGCAGTTGCCAATTTGCATGCTTCAATAATCTTGTGTCTAAGTGCGATGACATATTCATAAGAAGATTTTGTGTCATCGACAATATTATCAGCAGTTATAAGATCATGAAGTAAGGACATAGGACCTCGCGGTTTCGCGCCAAAGACAAGTTCAAAAGGAGAAAATCCTGTATGTTCGTTGGCGACCTCTCTATATGCAAAGAGAGCCGCGGGTAAAACCCTATCCCAATCCTGAGGATGATCTTCTGTTATCTTACCTAGTAGGTTTTTCAGAGTTCTATTCAGACGTTCCACCATCCCATTGGACATAGGATGATAAATACTACTCAGCGATCTCTCTATCTTAAGAGTCGACATTACTTGAGACATGGTATCCGATATGAGTTGGGTACCATGGTCGGATAATATTTCTGCTGGAAATCCCAGACGAGAAAATATTAACCAAAGAGCATCTGCGACATCAGCAGTAGTTATGCTCTTTAGAGGAACAGCCTCCGGCCAACGTGTGCACATATCAACATACGTCAAAATAAATTGGTGTCCTCTAGCAGACTTTATCTTAAATGGACCAATGATGTCTATCGCCATTTTTTGAAATGGTCGAATGGGAATGTCTGCAGCCTGAATAGGTGCATCATGGCGTGGACCTCTGGATTTAATCTCTTGACATACTTTACAAGATCGACAATAGATTCGTATGTCCTTATTCACAGCAGGCCAAAAGAAAGATTGAAGAACTCTAGCTTTAGTACGGGAAAAACCCATATGTCCAGCACACTGCGAATCATGAGCGTGCTGTAAGATTTTAACTCTCATATTTTTAGGCACAAGGATTTGAGAATGAATGGACTTAGCGGAGTCTTGTACCATACGTACAAGTACGCCATTCTTCATCGTAATCCATGATTTACGATTTGTATCCTTATTCGGATCACCTTTTGTTGCCAGAGTAAAGAATTTCTTTAGAGTAGGATCATCTTCCTGCTGTTTTATAAAGGAATCATGGGAAATCTCCAAGGGATCATCTTGGATCTGCGCATCATTACCTTCAGAATGTGAAGATTGCGGCATATTAAGAGCTTGAGCCCTAGTGATTACTGCATTAGCAGATTGCATATTAACATTTTCCCAATTAGAAATTTGCTGTGGAGTGCATTCTTTCACTCCATGAATGCGACCGATGATAAGATCAGCGATCGGATTCGGCAAGAGACATGCTTGCACCTCTCCTGTAAAGAAAGGCGTAGCAATATTGATAATGGCAGTGGAGTACTTCTCCAATGTGCCACCAAATGTTACACATTTGACTATATTGCCTGTAGCTCGAGAAGGATTTACGAGTGATTGCCTCACTCCGATGGTAGTGCACCCCGAATCGAAAAGAATTGATACCGGAGTACCATCTATTAAGCCCCTATTAAAGACAAGAGCACCCCTTCCATTATGCGCGATTGACGCATGGAGCGCGGGAAGCGGGTGACCGCAGCTTAAAGTAGAAACTGTGGTTGGATCGAATAATGTTTTGCATTGCGAACACTCAGATGCTCTAGCAAAATCGAAAGCGGAATTTGCTACACTATTGGAGTCTTTTTTATCATTATTCTGATTACCGGCGTCGTGGAACTCCTGTTGTGCAGAGTTAGGCTGGTAATACGATTTACCATGTCTTTTGTGTTGTGATCTACCTCGGTTATAATTGTCTCTATAATTATTCTTGCCTCTGTTATAACCCCTATTTGGGTTTGAATCATAATATTCATGATCATAATCATCACGCTCATTATATTGAGTATCCATGTAATATTGGTTCTTTTGTCTCCATGAAGCACTTGGGTAGTTCCTATAGCTACTCCCTTTCCGAGAATTTCTAAAATTATGGGTACCCCTCGCGTGTCGAGGACTAACAGCCCGATTCCAGTTCTTCGAAGAAGAACTCTGATTTGAGTGGTTATCTTGGTTTTGATGCTTATTCCAATTAACCTTTTTATCAAATTTATTTTTAGCTCCTTGGAATTTGTGTGAGTAATTCTGATTATATTCTGTTGCCGAAGCAACTGGCATACTCTCTTTAATGTTAGAGTTACTAAGAATCATGTCAGGGTGTGCCGTGGCATACTGGTCACAATATTCTTCCATTTGCTTTAATGTACTAGGTTTACGCTCATGTAAGAACTCTAGGAATGATTTATTTACCGAAGACATGACCTTGTCTCTTAGCAATAAATCCGTAAGACCATCAAATGTTTTCTCTGTTTTGGATAATTCAATCCATCGTGAAAGTGTAATTCGTGCTTTTGAGATGAATTCTGAGAATTCTACACCTACCTCAGGTCTCATTGTTTTAAACAAAAGACGATAACCTTCCTCAGACAGCTGATATCTCTTTATCAAAGCTGCCCTAACAGCATCATAATTATCCTTGTCGGCCTCTTCGACAAAATATAACTTACTCAGAGACTCCCCTTTTAGATTTTCAGACAACTGATTCACATACTGTGATTTGTCAACATTATGAGCACGACAAGCACGTTCAAATCTATCAAGCCAGAATGCTATATCATCACTGGCAGAGTTGAACGCTGGTACCTTGACCTTGTACACAAAGGGTTTACCATTACCACTAGATGCCTGATTAATATTACTCATACTTGTCAATTTTAATTTCTCTAATTCAAACTCATGTTCTCTTATTGCTTTTCTCTCTTCAGCTTCTCTATCTAATGTTTTTTGTTCTGCAGCAGCAGCAGCTTCTAATTTTTTCTGTTCTGCAGCAGCTTCCAATTTCTTCTGTTCTGCATCAAATCTCCTTTCCTCCACTTGCATCTGCAATTTCTTTAGTTCAGCAGCAGTATCAGCTTCTTTTTCTAATCTTTTTTCTTCAGCTAGAGCTTTTCTCTCTTCAGCAGCAGCAGCAGCAGCAGCTTTTCTCTCTCTGCAGCAGCAGCAGCTTCTAATTTTTTTTCTTCTATTTGAAGTTTTCTCTCCTCAGCCGCAGCTTTTTTTTCCTCAGCAGCAGCTTTTCTCTCTTCAGCAGCAGCAGCAGCAGCTTTTTTCTCTTCTGCAGCTAATGCTTTGTCATATTGAGCAACAGCCCATTGTTCTAAGTCTTTCCCAGTCTTATCAAGGGATTTTCCTTGTGCTATAAAGTAATCTAATGTAGACATTTTGTCTTCTTAAATCAGAAACCTGAAAAAGTAAACAAATTACCTTATTTCACTTTAATGGGAGACAAGTCTATACCATAGACTTAGTCTTAGTGAAAACGTGTATGGTTTATAATAACCAATGATAACTTGAGTACCTGTGGACACAATAACTGTCTATCTCAAATACTGTGGGAGACAAGCCTTACAAAGGTCTTGTATACCCTAATGTAATCAATGATCACTTGAGTACCTGTGGAAAATACTCATAAAGTACTGATCTGTACAATACTATAAGTGTATACAACTATACCTCCTATGTCATATGTCAACTAAAGACATTACAAAAGACAAACAAGAAAAGACACTCTGAAAATATTTGCAGAGATCAAATTAAATTAAATAGGAGAAATGAAAAAAAATGATCACAGAATCTGTGATGATAACTGCAATAAGATAACAAGACAAATAACGCCACAGTGTATAAACATAAGGGTGTAAAGAACTGAAATGCAAGGAAAGATGAGACCTACAATTATACAAACAAATCAAACAAAAATAAAGAACAGAAAAATGTTACAAATACAAATATGAAACAGTCGTCACAACTAACCAAATATTTGCAAACTATGTTGCATGCAAATTTCAATTAAGAAATTGCTCCCTATAGAACGCCAGAACAAGACCAATATCACTTGGTATTTCTTGTTCTAGTCACCTCCCATCCAGGCCCGCAAAAACATAACAATCACACATATAAACACATAATATATAAACATAAATATATATAAATCATCAATGTGTGTATCATATCATGCAATGTGTTGTAGTTGCAATGTATTGTAATGTATGCTCAGTTTTAATAAATTAGACTACCACTTTATTGAGTAATAGATTTGCTTTCTAACTATTACACTGTCCAATTTTTTTGAGCACATTAGAAGATCCACCGATGAAATTTGCACTTTATGTTCAACAATGCTCTTCTATTACAGCAGGCACTGACTGTACTGTGCCAAATGTCAACAAGTGCTGTCCCAGATATTGCTACACTTGTCAGAACAGGTCAAGCTGACATTGATTGTATAGCTGTCCTACTGGTGTTGATGTGGTCAAACAAATGTTCTTGCAACTGTAAAATGTGATTCTCAACATAAGACTGGGTAGACTGGAGCATGCCTGATCTCAACAACTCTGTACACATCTTTACAGAAGAAAAAGAACACACCACACTTCTTTACAGATTGACATTTTACAGTGTGTGGACAAGAAACTTTACAGTGGTGGCCAATGTGGGCCACCACTGTAAAGTTTCTTGTCCACACTGTAAAATGTCAGTCTATAAAGAAGTGTGGTGTGTTCTTTTTCTTCTGTAAAGATGTGTACAGAGTTGTTGAGATCAGGCATGCTCCAGTCTACCCAGCTGTAAATGGGTAACTCACCCTAGTCCTGAGTTAGGGAAGGCAAAGGCTCCAGGGGAAGCAGGCCCTAAACTTGGTCACTTTAACCGACGCAGGATGGTGTAGATATGGAGTAGAAGTGTCGAGTGTGATTAACGCGAATGGTGTACTGTTCGTGTTCTGACCAATCTAATCACTCATACACTTGTGTCTACAAGGCACCAATGCAGACTGCTGGAATCTTTGTTTACACAATTTATTCAGACGTACACACTGGGACATAACGAGTAAATCATGGGTATGTTGACACATCAATTTGCAGGCATACATAGTAGATCCAAAGTCATGACACATTCATAAATAATAGGTAGTACATCAATGGCCGCATCCCCTATCTGACTAAGCGCGTCAGTGAAGGCGGATCGGTAAGTAACTAAAGTTGCTTTATGTTCACAGTTTATCATATTGTGAAACCACGATAAGGGGTTTCTATCAAAATTGAGATCTCCTTGCCACTGTCCGAATAATAAGATACATGCCCCGTTCTTTGGACAGTGATTCAAAAATACGATGACAGGAATGTAACATGGCCGCCTTCCTGAGTTGTCGCACACTCGCTCACAGGAGGATATATATATAAGCCAAAGTTAATTTGCAATACATATGCATAATTTCATAAAGTTCCTCCATACAGATCTACCGTAATCCAGTTACCTCACGTAGACATAATTACAGTATGGAGCCCGTCATCTCCGTCGATACAAACTTGACCCTAGCGTTGCGAAGCACAAAATTCCAGCTAGGCCTAACCGACCTGAGATCATCAAAACAGGGACTGGAATTACCTGGAGTCCGAATCATACATGGTACCGTACATTAGGAGAGTCTCTAACACAACTCTAGTAGAGACACAATCTCCTATAGAAGAAAAACCACTTCGTAAATCATTTTTACTGAAGAATCTACCAACCCAGGAAAAATGCGTAACCGCCATTGTCACGGTACATCGGAACTCATCACGACTAGACAAGACAACTCCTACTTCCGCTCTAGCGGTGTAACAAGAATATAGTCCTGCCTACCCATCCAAAATATACAATATAGGACTGATTCTACTTGTACTAATAATATGTAATACATATGAATTCAGGCCATAAACATAATAAGCAAATTAATCTATTTTCTGGCCCTAAGAAATAGGTACGGACAAGGGTGTCATATCCATGCGCCGAATTAATATCAAGAACGATTACTCCTATAATCAAAAGGGTAAAACAATTATGGATTATCTAGCCTTCCCCATAGACAGCATTTTCATACACAAATGAATGAATGTCTATATCTTTTCCATATTAAATAGCCATATCGATTTTTGTAATATGTGCGTCAAAATATGCACGCAACACACACACACACACACACACACATATATATATATATATATATATATATATATATATATATATATATATATATATATATATATATATATATATATTTTTTTATCTACACCTGAAGAGCCACTAACAATAATAATAATAATATTAATAATGACAATAATAATAATCAGAGGAATCTCGCTGGATTAAACCAGCTGGGGGCTTAACGAGCTAACAAATTATAAGATAACCCAATCCTTAACAAAAGTTGACGGCAGATACTAGAATTAACATTGCTAAGAAACATTCCGCATTGTTCTCGCTTTTCTGAATATCTTGTGAAAACTTCCTTGAGGTAGAAGCATCATTATCCTTTTACTAAAACTCTGCCAAAAGTAATCTTGTGCGAAGGTAGACAACGTTGAAGACCCAAATTAGTTGCTCTTGAAGTTGTGGCCACTGTTGGAATACTACTGCAGAGCTAAGGGGAGGCAATCCGTGACACTTATGATGTCATACTTTCTCCCGGGACCCCAAGATGCAGCAATAGTGAATGCAGTCAGCGACCCATAGCTTGACTGCTTGCATCAGGATCAGCGAACCACAGCTGATCAAGACCGTACTCCACCTCCACGTGGTGGTCCTGGAAACAGTCTGCAGCAGTGCAGTCTGGCTGAGCGAGTACGGATCGAAATGGGAAGGCAAACCCGGTCCCTAAAAAAAGCCGTGCAGAAGTCGGATGTGTCGACCGAAAGGTGCAGATATCACAGCTTATGCGCAAACAGACACAACGCAACCACCGTCCTTTTCAGGGCGAACGAGAAAGAAGAAGAAGAAGAATACTTTCCCCCCATGATCTCCTGGATAAGTGAGATCGGATGCCTAGCCTCCTGGGATACGGGCGAAAAAAATAAGAGGTCCCGTGTGCAAGGAGCGCACGTTAAAAATCCCTCGGCAGTTGGAAATCGTAAAAAGTAGGCCATACGGCCGCTAAATTAATATGAGACAAACATAAAGATATGTTATCAGGCACTCGTAAGAAATAAAGAAGTAGAACACTAGACAATAGAAAAACAACAGACATGAGTGGTTTACCCAGGATTCGAACCCTGGACCTTCCATGCGACAACCCAGCTTAGCTATGCAACGAATCACACTATCCTCCCTGCCATCTACGCATCACCAAAAATGATGCTTCGATGACAGGTCATCAGTGCGAACCGCAAGACATAACACCGGAAGTTTACCATGGGCAATTCAGCCTATTAATGACGCAATCACTTCTGTTGTTCCCTATTATGCAGTATAAGCCAGTCCACACAAGACAAGGATCTTAATACTGTGTCCAGTAATGATAGTAGACTCAGAACAGTAAGAACAGGACAGAGGGTAGGTTTGATATTGTATAAACATTTATAACACATAAGGAAGGGAAACCCGTGGCCTATAAACAGTAAATTAATATGAGACAAACATAAAGGTATGTTATCAGGCACTCGTAGGAAATAACGACCGCTGTACTAGCAAAATTTAAAAGTTATGAAACGTACACACCTCAGAAATATTTATAGAATGTGTGATTCCTGTAAACACACATTGGGATCCTCGCCGGTGCTAAAGAGCTCGTGCACAGTGTGCTGAAATCCTCCTTGTGTGATCTAAGGGAGGAGATCGGAGCACTGATGGAGTTTTCCGTGTACAATGAAGATGATCCTTGGAAACCAAACCAAATCAAACCAAACCAAAAACAAAAACACAAACAAAAAACCGAATTGCCCATCGAGGGGTATTTACTACCAGGTTAAGAACCACTGCGTTAAATTAAGCTTGTATTAAGTTGAATAAATATTCCAATTAAAAAAAAATCTTGCACGGAAAGAAATCTTCTTTCGAATTAAAAAAAAAACTCTTCTATATATTCGATTCATGGCCGGCTACCCATTAAGCACAATAAACACGTGCATAGAGCGCCAGGTCATCAAGGGCACACACACCAAAAAAAAAAAAAAAAAAAATTAAATTATTTGCTGGCGATAACAGTTGAATGAATTATGTATGAACATTTTAACATAAATATTCAAAAACGTTAATAAGTAATGAGGCGTATGTCAAAATATAAAAGACCTTATGGTCCAGTGAACTGATAATTATTTACAGTACTGAGGAGGGAATTTAAAATGTTGGAATTTTACTATGACTAGAAAAAAGTATCGTTTGTTTTTGTAACTGTTTTTAAAATTCTTGGGAATAATTATGGATTTAGTAGTCAGAAAGTCGAGAAACAAAAAAGCTATTTTAAATCAAACATTCAATATGAGCGCTATGTCAATTGAAATAGTAAAAACATATTTTTTATATTAATATTGTTTTTGTCTATAGTTTTAAATTTTGTAGAAAAATAAAAACGGTAGGGGGACACCATACTATTTTCAGTGCTAAGGCCTTAATCTGGTATGGTTCTGGATCAATAATTTTATATTACGCGGAAGATTTCGTTGATACATTGAAGCTTACATTACACAGAAATTGCATTACAACGAAGTAGACGCTACGCAGATACTAGATAATGGGGACGAGAAATGTGTTAATGACAATAAATGAATGCGTGTGTGAGAGAGTGAGGAAAGAGAAAGAGAGAAATAGAGAGAGAGAAGGAGAGAGAAGGATAGAGAGAGAACGAAAGAACGAACGAACGAACTTTATTTTCAAAGCGTTGAGAATTTGGCACGCAGGCCCGTCTAACATTCTGCCCTTCCTTCCTGTCGTCTTTCAGATTGAATTCGTTTAGAGAGAGAGACAGTTGACACTCATTTTCCACCCTTCCGGCCAGGCTCTGAACATTTGCCCTCGCGTCCAACAGCCGAAGCTGACAACATCCCCGAGGACACTAGCGATAAGAGAGATCCCGAAACAACGAGTGTGACAAACGTCTGCAGAAGTGCTACACTGAGTCCGGAAATGACACGAGGAGAACGACCAGGAGAACCTCTGTGGCGATGCACGAGGATATCAATAACTGTTAAGATTGTTTTGCTCTGGAACATGGCGAGTTTACAACGAGGCTTTCTATCTCTTAATCTCTCCGATTTTATTATTTTTTATTTCAACTATCTTCATGTCACGTGCATCAAGATTTCGGGGTTAACAAAATATCTGCAGGATTGGGAGTTGTTTTTCTTTTTACGCTCGATTGAAAGCCATTGCTGCGTGCCCTTGAGGAGTAGAGTGAAGTGCAAAGATGGGAATCGGGAGGTTACGAAAACGTTGTTGTTTCACTTTATTATCGTCGCTGTCATCACTGGTTGCGGCTTTATTCTCAACACTTTTTTTCATTTTCTTATTATTACAAGCTTCATCATCGTGCATCCTTTTTACCATCATAATAATCAACTCATCATCATCATCGTGTTCATCATCATCATCTTCGTCTTTATCATCATCATCTCATCACATTCATCATCATCATCATCATTATCAACATCATCATGCATTGTGATCTTTTTATCATCATCTTCTTCTTCTTCTTCGTTCGCCCTGAAAAGGACGGTGGTTGCGTTGTGTCTGTTTCCAACGTAGCTGTGATATCTGCACCTTTCGGTCGACACATCCGACTTCTGCACGGAATTTTTTAGGACCGGGTTTGCCTTCCCATTGCGATCCGTACTCGCTCAGCCAGCCTGCACTGTTGCAGACTGTTTCCAGGACCACCACGTGGAGGTGGAGCACGGTCTTGACCAGCTCTGGTTCGCTGGTCCTGACGCAGGCAGTCAAGCTATGAGTCGCTGACTGCGGTCTCTATTGCTGCGTCTTGAGGTCCCTTTTTATCATCATATTACCAACTTATCATCATTACACTAGGTCTGTGTTCTCTACCATTATCATAATCCTTTTCACGATTTGGAAGTCTTCCCAGTACAGCACAAACACCAAATTAAGACTGTATGAGAGCTGTGTACTTTGTGTGCTTCTCTATGGTGCGGAGTGCTGGAGAGTAACAGAGAAGAAAATGTCGAAACTGTCCTCTTTCCACGCAATCTGCCTAAGGAAAATTATCCGAATCTTTTGGCCGAATACCATCAGCAACCAAGAACTACTTATTCGGAGTAACCAGGAGGACATGCACACCATCATAGCTGGCAGACGCTGGAGTTGGGTTGGCCACGTCCTCAGAAGGGACCCTGATACCATTACAAGAACAGCTATGCTATGGACTCCCGAAGAAAAGCGAAAGAGAGGCCGACCAAAAACAACCTGGCAGAGAACTGTAGGTGCCGAGATGCAAAGAATGAACCAGAGTTGGGGCACTGTACGAAGGATGGCCGCCGACGGAGCAAAGTGGAATCAATTTGTTGTTGCCCTACAAGATGCCACTAGGCGTGATGGCCACTGACTACTTTGACGGATGGTGGCTATGGATCAAAGAAGAAGAAGAAGTATAAGCACCATCATCGTGGATCCTTTTTACCATCATAATAATCAACTCATCATCATCATCATGTTCATCATCATCATCATCTTCTTCGTCTTTATCATCATCATCTCATCACATTCATCATCATAATCAACATCATCATGCATTGTGAATTTTTTATCATCATATTACAAACTCATCATCATTACACTAGGTCTGTGTTCTCTACCATTGCCATAATGATTTTCATCATCATCGCCCCAAACGCCATCGCCATTGTTATAACTATGACCATTAAAGATTTGTTATTTTGTATGCATGTCACATTTCGTCATCTTAATTGCGTTTGTTCACCACACATACAGGAAGGAGACACGAGACAGCAGTGCTTCTCAAACTTACAATACCCACGTACCCCTTATTACAGTTTAGGCTTAATGGCGTACCCAGCTTGAGCAAAGATAATTTGGGCGTAGTTTTAATAATACTGGTTTATATGCATCATCATCATGTAGCATGTCCTTTGCAGAACGTCGCTCTCATCACAGCCTGCCTGAAAGACTCTCGATCTCTAGCCAGCCCTCCTGCCTCCTCCATTGTCATGTTCAATGGTTTATATACACTCCTTTCAAAAAAAATTATTCATTTATTTATTTGTGTTTTTCAAGTCTATTTATTTTTATTTTACATATTTTTTCCTTTCTCTTTTTCTTTAAAAAAATCTACTTCTCTCTCTGTCTCTCTCTGTCTTTCTCTCTCCTTCTCTCTCACTTGTTATTGAAATGTATTTCCCTATCTCTGTCCCCCTCTTCCTCTTAATATTTTTTCTCTTTCCCCTTTTCTTCTCGTGTTATACTTTTTCCTCACTTAGTTTTTCGGGTTATTTTGGTCTAAACTTAGTATTTTCTCTCTACTTCCAGTAGCGGTGGCAGCCATTTTGGTTAGCCACGTGGTTTTAATCAGGTTGTACTCGCTTTTATTTTTCATGTTTTTTACTTCGTTCTCACTTCCCCCCCCCCATCCTTTCTGTTTTTGTTCTTCTGTCTCCAACAAGGGCTTAGTGGCCGCAACGTAGGTCTTCGGTCCTAGAAAGACGTATTACCTTTTAACGCATATATATTATATATGTTTTAAAGTATATGGTATTTTAAGAAAAACTACTTAAAATAATGTAAATAAAATTCGACAAACAATCTGACAGAAGAATGGATATATAGCGTAGATTTGTACCAGTTTTAACTTCAAGCACGGATGTTAGATAGTGTAGATTTGTACCAGTTTTAACTTCAAGCTCGGATGTTAGATAGTGTAGATTTGTACCAGTTTTAACTTCAAGCACGAATGTTAGATAGTGTAGATTTGTACCAGTTTTAACTTCAAGCACGAATGTTAGATAGTGTAGATTTGTACCAGTTTTAACTTCAAGCAAGGATGTTAGATAGTGTAGACAGCACAACTTTAATCCTTACTATTTTATTATTTAAATTGTAAAGAAAGATTTTGGTTTTTCTACAGAACACCATTCTCACTCTTTACACTTTAAATGAATTGGTTTCTGCGGTTTAACAGGTATGATAAATAAAATTATAAAAATACTTAACCCTTTTCGTACCACTCTCTGGGAAACACTGACCTATAGGACATGTTTTGTTCATGAAATATCGATCAATACCCTTTAGCATCTCAAGGAGCATAGGCCTTCAACAAACACATGCCAAGTCCTCCTGTCACGTGCCATTAGCTCAAATTCTGTCCACGTCTTATTTATTATTTTCACTTTTGTCTCCAAATCTCTTCACCTTGTGGTTTTTGTTTTTTGAGGTCTACCTCTGCATCTCTTACCCTTGGAGTTTCTCAGTAACAAGGACTGCCTTGAAATGCTATCAATAGGTTTACTCACTGGATATCTTATCCATCGCCAGCGTCTCCTTCTCATCTCTTGTTCCACTGGCACTTTGTCTGGTTGCTGTTACAGTTCAACATTAGTGATTTTGTCCTACCCCTTCAACCCTTCTATACAACCCAAGCACCCATTTATGAAAGTCTGTAACTTTTTAGTTCTTGTTTTTGTTGTTCTCCTTGTTTCAGAGCCACACAATAGGACAACTTGACATTTGAGTTGAAGATTCTGATGTGTTTGTTGAATCTGATTTCTTTTGAACTCCATATATTTCCCAATGCATGGATACCTCCCCTTGCCTTTTGTATTCTTATTGTGATATGATTGTCTGTGCCATCCAAGTTATTTGTACCATTCTACATCTTGCAGTTATATTTCTTCCAGTACAGTCTTGTTATTGTTTCCCGCATTTATTCTCTTTATCACATACACAGGGAGAATACAAAGATAATGAGAATAAATGCACCGCGTACGAACGAACGAACGAACTTTATTTTCAAAGGGTTGAGAATTGGGCACGCAGGCCCGTCTGACATTCTGCCCTTCCTTTCTCTCACCTTTCATACTGAATTCATTTATTCTCACAAGCATTTTACTTATCAATTTCAAGGAATTCAACGTTGTAAAGTAAAAAAAAATAGCACACTCATATTAACATTAACTACTTATAAGCTTGACATAACATATGTTGAAAAGTACAAACATCGTCATTAGAACCTACAGTTGACAGTATAAGAAAGGATAATCCGATTAGGGGAACATGTAATCAGAACTCAAAAAGTATTCGAAAAGTCTACGATTGTATGAATAGGGACTGAAGTTGTTTCTTAGGTTATGTGGAAGACAATTCCATAGATCATCTCACGTACGTAGATAACAAGAGGAGGGGAGAGAGAGAGAGAGAGAGAGAGAGAGAAAGAGAGAGAGAGAGAGAGAGAGAGAGAGAGAGAGAGAGAGAGAGAGAGAGAGAGAGAGAGAGAGAGAGAGAGAGAGAGAGAGAGAGAGAGAGAGAGAGAGAGAAAACATGTCACTTTGAAAAATCTATTTGTTTCGCAGTCATTCGTTGTATATATTCCGAGTGATTGAAAAGTCACCTACCATTTTTTAATTTGTATATCCTCATTGCCGAGGTAACACTGGCTTCCTGGCTCGGTGGTCCATGGTTCGATCCCCCAGTTGAGGGGAGATTTTTTTAGACCGCAAACGTCTCCAGGGTCGACCCAGCCTCATGAATTGGATCGCAGACTAACTCTAGGCTTCATGCTGACCACATCACCCCTAGTGTGCCCGATATTCAAAAAAATATAGGCCTAACGTCAAATTCCTAGCTCAATGGGCATGTAACGGGATCCATTTTTATATCCTCACTGGGTGTACGTAAAATAAATTTTAAAACAATGGGAAATAACTGCCATTTGACAAGTAAGTTTTTAAATTTGTTTACGTTGTATTCCCAGAAACAAAATAAAATATAAAATTGCCAATAAAGTGAAGTTACAAAAAACAGTAAATATTACTGCCTGCTATGAAATCATTGTTACTATTATTGATAATCAGAATCGGCCTTACTGCACTCCGGGCAACCCCATAGGTGCTCAGTCTCCCTCAGCAAATGTTGAAGAGTATGAATGCTAATTGTACCTGTAGCACGCTGGTTGTACATACGACGGATGCATTCTCTCTTACGTCCATCTCTGCTAGTCTTACATACTTACTTAGTCGTTCCCTTTCTACTGTGAGGTGTAGATGTTTGGAAGAGAGAGCGCCAGACTATCCTATCGGCTGTTTTCCTCCTGGCCTGGTTCCATTCTAGTCCTCGGTCCTTCAAAGATTGTCTAATGTTGTCCTCCCAGCGGACTCTGGGTCGTCCTGTGGGTCTGGATCCCTGGCTCTTATTTTCCCATGCTTGTCGTGGTAGCCGATCGTCTCCAATTCTGCAGACATGGCCAAACCATCTTAGTTGGGACTGTTCTACTTGGGTCTGCAGGGGGTGAGATTTTAGGCCTTGGCGTATCGTCTAGTTGCGGACCATGTCTCTTCTTGTTACTTCAACCACCTTCTTCAGATGCCTAATTTCTGAGGTTTGGATCTGGCTTTTGTGGGTTGTAGTCTTTGCCCATGACTCGCATCAATACGTCAAGACTGGGACATAGGTGGAGCGGTATACAGCCATCTTTGTTTTCTTACCAACCTCTGTCTTGCTGAGGAATCCTCGATTTATGGCGTGAAATAGTCTCCCAGCTGCTGCTTTTCCAGTGGCCAACTCTTCTTTGATGAATCCTTTGCGGTCTATAACAGCTCCGAGGTATTTAAAGTGGTCGACTTGCTCCATGACCTGTTCTCCCAGCTTAATCTGATGTCTTCTTTCTTCTCGTGATATCACCATGGATTTTGTTTTAGAGCTGCTTAGGACCATCCCTCTCTTCTCCAGCTCTTCCTTCCAGACTTGCAGGTTGGATTGGAGATGTGCCTCTGATTTAGCAATCAGGGCAAACTCATCAGCAAATGCCAGCTCTAAAATACAGACCTGTCTGATCTTCCAGTACCCCACTGAATACTTTCTTGTTCTCTCCTTACATGCCTTGATGACATCGTCCATGAGGAGTATGAAAAGATAAGGTAAAAGGATATCGCCCTGTCTTACACCAGTGGTGGTCCTGAACTTTTCTGACTTACAGTTTGCTTTCCTCACATAATTTCTGCAAGACTTGTAGAAGCTCTGTATAGCATGAATCAGAGATGCTGGAATGTTGTTCCTTGCCAAACAGTCCCAAAGTTTGCTCCAGGGGACCCTGTCAAACGCCTTTTCCAGATCTATGAAACAAAGATGGATCTCGCTCTTACACTCAAGGGTCTTTTCACTCAGCTGTCTGAGTGTGAAGATTAGGTCATGAGTGGTCCTACATTTGATGCCAAACTCCAACAGTCTCAGCCTTGTTGATTCATCCATTGCAGTGTCATTATCTAGCAGGCGATCATTGATTGACTTTAGTATCTCTCCCTTATCCATATCCAGTGTCCCCACTATGGGTGCTCTCGTGGCCAGTCTGTCAGCTCTCTCATTTGCCACGTACCCCTGTATGACCAGGACAGTAGATCCACACCAATTCTTGAAGACTTGAGGATTCTATTGATTATTTCCATTCCTGCCACAGCAATCCGTTTTGAACTTTATGAAATCATGTATCGGAAAAACCAGATCTTACGATAAGCTGCAATATTAATGTGACATGGCAGTTTATGTAAGCGGTTATTTATCTTTATTTTGGCATCCGTCACATACAAATTAACTAGCAAGAACCCGCCAAAATTGGCAGGTTTTTAATTTTAGTGTGTTGTGTCTGTTACACGTATTACATCGCCGCGTCTTCTATAGTCTCGCTTGCTGGCTGTGAATGACGGATCGTCTCTTCCTTTTAGCCATCTTATCATTTTGACCCATAATAATAAGTCTGCAATACTCTAAATTACAATTTTGCCTTGAAGAAACAATTAAAAAACTTACATTTTAAGGTTATTTTTACGAAAAATGATGAGTTAAATCCGTTTCCCGAATGAAACTGGACAGAAGACTACCTTGATTGTCTGTTGATTTAATGCACACCGTCACACTTGGCTATTTTTGCGAGAGTACAATACAATTATTGTCTAACTTTCAAACACAGTTGCACCCCTTAGCTGTGCTCGAAAGTTAATGTACTCTCTCGAAAATAGAAAAAAGTGCGCAAATGACGGTGTGCAAAGTGTGACTGACCGACCGACCGACCGAAGTACCTTACGGCGGTAATTATGTATTTTGATTATTGGACAAGAGTGAAGAAACAGCAACTTAAAAATAGAAAGGTGATTTTCAATCACCGTGTATAATTTTTCTTCTTTACGTCATCAGCCCGACGACAGACAAACATCTGATCCAGTCCTACCCAATTTACAGCAATGAATGAAGTAGCATATGGCAACAAGTTACATCTCTCTACGAAAAAGTGTTTGGAGATATCAGGAACCTTGAGCTGACTAATGCCTTTGTTAGAGTCACTAATGTGGAAGTCTGAAGGCGAACGAGATGTCAGGAACCTCGAGATGACTACTGTCTTTATTAGAGTTATTAATGTGGAAGTCTGAGGGCGAACGAGATGTCAGGAACCTCGAGATGACTACTGTCTTTATTAGAGTTATTAATGTGGAAGTCTGAGGGCGTACGAGATGTCAGCAACCTCAAGCTGACTCCCTGCCTTTATTAGAGTCATTAATGTGGAAGTCCGAGGGCGAACGAGATGTCAGGAACCTCGAGCTGACTCCTGCCTTTATTAGAGTCATCAATGTGGAAGTCCGAGGGCGAACGAGGAAGAAGAAGTATACGTAATGGTTTGATTTTGTGATAGAAAAGCGAGACGAAATCTTCTATGTGGAAAATACGTTATTGTATTGATTGTCTTAAAGCTACTGGAATAAAGAAATTAACTCTTCATTAATTTATGAATTCATATACATTTTTCGCTCCCTTTGGAGCAGGAAGACACCCCTGCTGATGGCCCTTACTTACAGAAAGCTTGTACCAAAGTTTTCATGTTTCTTGTATCGGTGGTTTCTGTACAAATTTATTACACGTGATAAGTTTGCCAGCTTCCATGCACAATTTTACATTAGTCGCCTCTTACGAATTGTCTATCGGAACAATAGTCCTTATCTTTTTTTTTCCTCCTCAGATACTCCCGCTAACAAGGCAGAGGTAGTCACGTAGCAGATTCTACCGTAGGGGAGAGAAGTTTAGATACTTCACTATACCAGGTCCAGCATTATGACGTGGGGGTGAACGGGTCACATCCTTGCTGCCTTTGCTTTCACTAAATCAAGAGAAGAATTAGGCACCGATTTTAACTGGGTATACTGTATGAGAATCATAAAATGTTATATATATACTGCACTATTGTATGGTGAAGAAACATGGACAACGAATAACGAATTGAGACTCTTGAAATGTGGATATGTAGAAGAATGGGACGTATCTCATGGAAAGAGAAGAAAACAAATAAGGAGGTCCTAGAAAATGTAGGTATGAAAAGAGAACTAATGAGGGAGATCAAAGTTAGGCAGCTAAAATACTTTGGCCACATAAAAAGGCATAACACCTTGCAGAAGACCATAATAGAAGGGAGAGTTGAAGGCAAACGTGCAAGGGGAAGACAGCGCTATAAGTGGGAAGATAACATCAAGAGATGGACAGGAAAGAGTCTATGAGAGTGCACCACCAAGACAAGAGACAGAAGACGTTAGAGATTCATTACAGCCAACCTTCGTTGTGGAGATGGCAGCTGATGATGATACTGTAGCGTGACGCTATACCAGATTTCGAACCCGGAACCCGCTCTTGTAGCGGTGCTTTGTGTAACAATGTGTTTTGCATCCTTTAGTTGCCAGCTCCCACACGCAATCTCATCTTAGTCGCCTGGTAAGAACTCCTGGAGGGAATGTTAGTCCTAATCTTTCTTGTCCTTTCAGAAACCCCCGAGAATTATATAAAGAGGCACTATAGCAACAGGAAAGGCACAAGATATTCATACAATCACACATTTCACACATCGTAACGAAATTTGCACACTGCACGTGTAACCAGCTTGCTAAACTCACGCTAAATGAAAGAGCACACAATCGGACCAGAAGTTAATATTGACTGATTGAAATAATCCCTGTACAAATTTGAAGCGTTCACTCTTGATTGATTGAAGCAGAACTTTGAAAGCGTGGATGTTGGAGAGGATTGTATTGACACAGTTTGCGTCTGTCAATAGAGAAAAACCAACGATGGAGTTCTATTATCTGCCTCTGTCTTTCTTTCACACTATTATTTAGCTAACTTGGCCACATTTTAACTTGACCACTTTTTAACTTGACCAGACGGTAACAACAAGATAAAAGTAGTTTCATAGCAGATACTGCCGTAAGTGTTTGAACTGTTTGAGCTTTATGAGATACCTTCCTCGCTGCCTTTGCCTTCCCTACATCAAAAGCAGAGTCAGGTATCCATTTACAGGTCCGTAGACCGCAGCGTGACGCTACCAGGTTTCGAACTCTGAACCGGGAACATTTTGACTCGAGAGGCAAGCACTTTATCGACTCAACCAATCGGAGAAAAGTAGAATAGGGGAAGGAGAAGGTCACGTGTTGAGTTCTTTAATAATTTTAACAGTTCATTGTTATCATTTCCCTTTTCGCTTCATGTGGATCATAGGGTCACCTCTATAGGTAGCCTGTAGCAGAACATAGGGTCACCTCTATAGGTAGCCTGTAGCAGAACATAGGGTCACCTCTATAGGTAGCCTGTAGCAGAACATAGGGTCACCTCTATAGGTAGCCTGTAGCAGAACATAGAGTCAGCTCTATAGGTAGCCTGTAGCAGAACATAGGGTCACCTCTATAGGTAGCATGTGGCAGAACAAAGGGTCACATCTATAGGTAGCCTGTAGCAGAACATAGGGTCACCTGTATAGGTAACCTGTAGCAGAACATTAATCTGCTCATGCAGTGGTGATTTCTGCAACACCTTTTCTTACATGATGAGGTTACCAGCCTCTATGCACACACCTCATAGTACTCGCTACTTACGACATGCCTGCAGGATAAGTAGCCCTATCCTTATTTTTCCTCCTCAGAAACAGCCTGTTTAATGGTCCTCTTCATCACGTGCCGTGCTTACTGGAGTTCGCGATCACGCCTCTTCGCAACTTCCAAATCCTAAGACTGCTTTAGAATTCTGGTACTGGCGCCCCCACATGTCATATTGTTTAAATATTCTAGATAATCTATCAGTACCGTTCTTGATTTATTTCATCCGTCTATTTATCATGCTGATAGTACGTTCCTTAGCGTTTCTCATAACACTAGCAATAACCCGTTAAAATTGACAGGTTTGTAATTGCAGCCATCTTATCATTTTGATCCATAATAATAAGTCTGCAATACTTTAAATTAAAATTTTGTCTTGAAGAAACAATCAAAAACTTACATTTTAAGGTTATTTTTAATAAAATGATGAGTTAAATTCGTTTCCCGAATGAAACTGGACAGACGAGTATCTTGATTGTCTGTTGATTTATTCTGCATCTCCGCATCTTCCTGTCTCCAGTTCATATACTGTTTATCAATTGTGTTGTTGGCTTCTTTCCATAATCAAACTGTTCATGCACACCGTCATTTGCGCACTTTTCTATTTTCGGGAGAGTATATATAAGGGAAACAATACAATTATTGTCTATCTTTCAACCACAGTTGCACCCCCTTAGCTGTGGTTGAAAGTTAATGTACTCTCTCGAAAATAGAAAAGTGCGCAAATGACGGTGTGCATGATGTGACCGACCGACGTACTTACGGCGGGAATTATGGTATTGGACAATACGCCGGTTAACAACTTCCCACAGCCGGCATCTTTCTCGTGTGCTTAATAAGGTTTATTTGCACACGTGATTCGTCGAGGGCATCATCATGACACAGAGCCGTAACAGCGCTTGCTTCTTGAGGCAAATTTATCTGGTTAAATGCAAGCGGGAGACGTCAATCGACACCTTTATTCTTGGTACAGTTTTTGAACTAGATACCTGTCGTGAAAAATTCTAATCCACATATATAAATTAGAAAGTAAATGTAAAGCCTAACGAAGTAATTCAATAAAAGGAAAGAAGAATGGTAAAAGAACAGTGCGGTCACAATAGCGTACGGCGGTGTTGTAGAAAGCCATAAGGGCTGAACAAGAAAAACCCCTTTTTATGCTCCGTCTGCATAAACTACACGCGTTTCTAAAAAATAAAACTAGTACTGTGTTTCTTAGAAAACCTTGAGATACGCAAACTGCTTAATGATCTAGATATAATACTAAATTAATGTCATTATATGCACTACGTAAACTAAAAGACAGACGGGCTTAGAAGAGAGAGAGAGAGAGATGTACGGAGGAACGCAGGCAATACTACCACTTCGTCTCGCGATTTAAAAATTAATGCCACCCCACGCGAAAAGTATGCAGGCTTGATTTTTTTTCAAATAAACAGTGACAAAAAACACTACCAATACGAGGTAAGGTTTTAAAAAAAAACATGTTTAATGCTTATTAGGAAACATGACACAATACTGATTTACGTCTGAAATCCTGACTTTATACTGACAGAACAGTCGAAAAGGTAGAACAGGTGGCGGTTCTAAAACAATAATAAAAAAAAACAAATACACGACTATCCTAGAATAATACATATTTGTAAGGAAGCCACTTGGCCCCATTAAACTTATATATTTGGGTGCCTTAGGACTTGCTGACAAAGAATATGTTAGGTGTTACGCAAATATGTGGAAACCATAGAGGCATATCCCTTCTGAGTGTCCCTGGTAAAATCTACTCTTGAATCCTAGAGCAGAGACTCCGACTTCTAGCTGAGTCACAATTGGATGAGGTCCAGTGCGGATTCCGAGCTAACCGAAGTACTCAAGACCTAATCTTCACACTCAGACAGCTGAGTGAAAAGGCCCTTGAGTATAAGAGTGAGATCCATCTTTGTTTCATAGATCTGGAAAAGGCGTTTGACAGAGTCCCCTGGAGCAAACTTTGGGACTGTTTGGCAAGGAAGAATATTCCAGCACCTCTGATTCATGCTATACAGAGCTTCTACAAGTCTTGCAGAAATTATGTGAGGACAGCAAACCATAAGTCAGAAGAGTTCAGGACCACCACTGGTGTAAGACAAGGTGATATCCTGTCACCTTATCTTTTCATACTCCTCGTGGACGATGTCATCAAGGCATGTAAGGAGAGAACAAGAAAGTATTCAGTGGGATACTGGAAGATGAGACAGGTCTATATTTCGGAGCTGGCATTTGCTGATGATGTTGCCCTGATTGCTAAATCAGAGGCACATCTCCAATCCAACCTGCAAGTCTGGAAGGAAGAGCTGGAGAAGAGAGGGATGGTCATAAGCAGCTCTAAAACAAAATCCATGGTGATATCACGAGAAGAAAGAAAACATCAGATTAAGTTGGGAGAACAGGTCCTGGAGCAGGTCGACCACTTTAAATATCTCGGAGCTATTATAGACCGAAAGGGAGGCATCAAAGAAGAGTTGGCCACTCGAAAAGCAGCGGCTGGGAGACTTTTTCAGGCCATAAATCGTGGATTCCTCAGCAAGAAAGAGGTTGGTAAGAAAACGAAGATGGCTGTATACCGCTCCACCTATGTCCCAGTTTTAACATATGGATGCGAGTCGTGGGCAATGACTACAACCCACAAAAGCCAGATCCAAACCTCAGAAATGAGGTATCTGAGGAAAGTGGTTGAAGTAACAAGAAGAGACATGGTCCGCAACCAGACGATCCGTCAAGGCCTGAAATCCCATCCGCTGCAGACCCAAATAGAACAGTCCCAACTAAGATGGTTTGGCCATGTCTGCAGAATGAGAGAAGATCGGCTACCACGACAAGCATGGGAAACAAAGAGCCAGGGATCCAGACCTCCAGGACGACCCAGAGTTCGCTGGGAGGACAACATTAGACAATCTTTGAAGGACCGAGGACTAGAATGGAACCAGGCCAGGAAGAAGACAGCTGATAGAATGGTCTGGCGCTCTCTCTTCCAAACCTCTACACCTCACGGTAGAAGGGGAACGACTAAGTAAGTAAGTAAGTTACGCAAATAGCCTAGTAATTAACAAATTATAGCCAAAATACTATAGTGGGGTTGTCTGACAGCAAAAGATCATATTTGCTCATAATGGCATGTTTGGACACACTGCTTTAGGGGGAATGAGGCCAACACGTTAGATACGATTTGATTGGCTAGAGTGATATGTAAGGCGAAACCTGATTAGTCGACTGCAAATACTATTTTTGGTTGTTAAGGGAAACGGTAGGAAGGGTAAATTTTTTCAAAGGCTTTTGTAAACATGGTCTCATTGGTTAGACCATTTGATATAGTCAAATAGAAGCGTCAGTTCAGGGCCACTTTTGAAAATAAACTTTGTGAGAGGCAAGTGCGTTGAGAACCAGCTCATATTTTTCTAATAAAAGCCTGGGACAGAGGCAGATCGGAATTGTGCCATAACTCATCGCCAGTCAACGTACTTGTTTTATATTTCCTTGAATTGTGGTAAGCTAGACATATTTGATATCTTTTAGATGAAAATTGAATGTGAAATGATAAATTATGTCTGTATGTGTGTGGTTCAGTAGCAAACATGAGGCAAAGCCTAGATATTGCTCCACCATGTAAAAACTTGTCGGAGAGGAGTATAACTGCATAGGCATATATGGGATTGCCAAATAGTACTATGACACCTATCTTATTCTATAGAAGGAATTAACGCTGGAATTGCAGAGGCGTTGTAACCCTTAGGGAGAGGAATACTGGTGTATATTGTTACATGAGAAGCTAGCAGTTAACCTACAGCGCTGAACTCTGTGTTTGTAATGTCCTGTGCTTCAGTGTGGAAATAGAGTATAAATTAGTTCTGAAGAAGGAGGTACAACCTTCTTATTTCAGGGACCGTGGTACTGAAGTATTAGAGCAGCACCTGGTATGAGTTTTGCTGAATCCAGAGGCTGGTAGCATACTCCTTGTCCAAGATATCGACCAGTGTTGTTTTTCAAGATAACTGAGAAGCAAGCGAGCAGAGGAGACAGTTTTCCTGCCGCCCACACAGAAGATAAGAATTCGTTGGCCAGAGCAGCTCAACCTTGTATAACCCACTCTAAAATTGACTGTATATTAAATCCAGAGGGACAGTAATTATTTGTCAAATAAACAGAAACTGTGATCCCTCCAATATTATTTCCACCAGTAACAAACACATGAAGTCGTGATGACAAACAACAACCTAGCTTTAAAAGCCAGTATTACCTCATAGTACTACATCACAACCTACACACATATTGTAATAATATTATATGTCAGGACAAAGATCCTATGTATAAATTGTGTACATAAACCTTGTAATTACATTTGATTGTGATTCCTGATTCACTCTGTAGTTGAATCAGGATATCTATTATTGAAAGGAATTAATACATATTTTAGAAGTTAACACTTGACTTACTTAAGATAGTCTCCTAGAGTGTTATATGTATGTGCTTGTCATAGTAGTGTAAAGTGTTGTGGATCTTAATTAAAGTGGTTATCTGTCTGTTGGTTGTTGTGAACTTACCCTTCATCACTATCATAACCCTAGACATTCAACGTAGTCATCACAATATTCCAGAATAAGCCTAAAATCCCACCCCCTGGAGACCCAAGTAGAACAGTCCCAACTAAGATGGTTTGGCCATGTCTGCAGAATGGGAGAAGATCGGCTACCACGACAAGCATGGAAAACAAAGAGCCAGGGATCCAGACCTCCAGGACGACCCAGAGTCCGCTGGGAGGACAACATTAGACAATCTTTGAAGGACCGAGGACTAGAATGGAACCAGGCCAGGAAGAAGACAGCTGATAGAATGGTCTGGCGCTCTCTCTTCCAAATCTCTACACCTCACGGTAGAAGGGGAACGACTAAGTAAGTAAGTAAGAGATCTAAATGTGGTAGCAAAGTAAGGTCATCTGTAACACACCACACTTATTAGATACAGATACCTTCACAGCTGATCTCAGTCAGTACACTAAGTCCCCTATCAATATTTATAATATCCCAACTTACCACAATACCCACATATTATGTTGAACTTCCAGTTTGTTTCTTGTTTCAGATTTGATGTTCAGTCTTCAAATTTTCTCACTAACAATACAACTCTTTGAGTAACTCAATAGAACAATATAGTTATTTACCTAATACTCTCTGTACCCCGGTGAAAAGCTTCTCCTACCCCCTAGTGTCTGACTGGCAGAGTGGTTAGAGCACTGGTCTCTTGCGGCATAGGTGTCGGGTTCGAATCACGGTACCGACAAGCTCCTGTCTACTCAGCTGCAAATGGCTAGAGTCAGGGAAGGAAAAGGCGGCGAGGAAGGGAACTGGTCACCCTACCTCTCGATGCTGGACCTAGTATGGTGGAGTCTCTAACACTTCCACTCCCCTACGGCAGTATCTGCAATGTTACTTCACTTTACCCCCTAGGGGTACGGTTACCCCAGGCTGGGAACCATTGCTGTAAGTCGTGAAACCTTCCTGTATGTTGGATGACGAAAAGCAGATTTTCTAGATAAGCGGCAGGCAACTCAGGAGCTTGCAGATCTACTTTAGAAACACCGAGCTTTCTAACGATCTACCTTGATTGTAGTTGTTGTTTAACTAGGGTAAATCAGCTTCTCGCTTTTTTGCAACCAATACCAAGTTGGGTACTCCTTGGTATTGTCTACAATGTAGATCTAGGCTTTTCCTGTGACTTTTCTGTCATTCTGAAACTTGTTGAGTTGAAGTCGTGATCTCCAGTTTATCCAGCTTGGTTTGCATTTAGAGAATCGTCACATTTGATCCCAAGCTAGGAGTAAGAAGCGCGTGGCATACTGTGAATTCCCCGCCATCCAAGGGGGCTCTCCATCTATACAGAACTAAAATACTGTGCCCGGGTTATGGGCTCTCCCAAGGAATTGTCACGTCCTGCACATAGCCACTTCTCAGCTCCCCCTGCCTATCACTGGGACCATAGTGAGATCCTCCTGCATGCTGTCAGCCAGGCCAAAGCCAAAGAATTACGTACGGAGCTCAATTGACTTCTCCAAGCTTAGTGTGTAATGATGGGTTCTCAACGAGTTTCACTGTGACCGCATGGCCTTCTACGCTAGCATTATCCCTACTACTTCCACGCTAAGCATTTATACGTGCTATAATATGCTACATAAGAATGACAGACCTCAAAAGCAAATAAGACGTTTTTACACAAAACGCAGTATCATTCAAAGTTCAGTTGGCAGTAACTGCTCTGAGAAGGCAAACGTAGGTCAGTCCCAGATAATAATAATGAATGGGTTTTATGCGCGGAAAGTGGGAAATGAATGTTTGTGTGATCTGGTTTTTTTAATCCAATTGTTAAGTTGGAAAAGATCACACATGTGAAAAAAGTTGAAATAACAGAAAGTCGTGTGCAAAATGTCGAAAACAGAGAGACGTGTGCAGAAATTGTAGCATGTGGAAAAAAGAATGGGACGTGTGGAAAAAGGCGGGAAAAGACAGGAACAGTATAAAAAGGAGAGATGTGGGCGATAAGAGTGCTTTCAGGATTTATGATTCCAGGGATTCCATGATTTTAGACTAGGGGATTTTTTTTTAGATAGCGTTAGGTGAACTTCGTCTTTGAGGATATCAAGACAAGTTTTTTTTTGAGTAGACAAGTGTGTATACTATTCAGTTGGATTATATATTTTTCATTTTGGATAAACAACCATCATTTTGTGAAATTTACAGTGTTTGTCTAATCATATCAATAAATTTTAATATAATTTTCTACTGCATTGCTGTTTGTGGAAATTTACAGTAATTTCTTTTGGATATACGTTGTTGTGCTGAAACTGTTTTGCTTATCACCAAACTTAAAGGGAAGAACAAACCTGGAAAGAAGAAGAAAAATGAGTAAAGGTCAAGTATTAAAATCTCTGGCGGAAGGCCAGTTAGCACTTGAACAACAACATATGAAGGATTAACTCTAATTGAATATAACAATCCATATAACTAATTGATGCCGTGACCTGCCCTGCCACATAACATACTAATTGGCGCCGTGACCTGCGTACAAGTAACTGCCCTGCCACATAACATAATAATTGGCGCCGTGACCTGCGCACAAGTAACTGCCCTGCCACATCACCACAGGGGAAATCCAAGGAAGTGTGTGGATGATTTTAAGAGTCAATGAGTGTGTAATTAGCCTCACAGACAGAGGTACACTTCCACATATGTATATTGTAGCATTGTGCATAGCTGGTGGTCATATAAAGATGACTGCAGATATGCCTTCATGCATTTATACCTTGATAAAACCATGTCCGTTTTCTTGTTTCGGAATATTTGAATTAAATTAACCGTTACTTTATCTTTTATATCTGCCGCACGATCAGCTTCCTACAGTTCCATGAACAGTGAGGGGGAAGTTAAAACTAAATGATTTTACAGAATGGTAACTTCACTTTAAAGAAAAGATCGTATTCATGTCTTTTGGAGTTCAGGATTAAAGTCAGCTTTTCTCAGCTAGATCGTAAGTTTTCACTGGGAATAAGGAAAAAAGTACTTTTAATTATGTGAATACCGAGCTTGAAACAGCTAGTCCGAACTTTCTGTGGCTTAAAAATACGTTCTCTTTTTCCCTTCATCATTTACAAATCAACCAACCATCCTCTATGAAGACCAGTAAATCGGTTCCTACCTTATTATGACCTCTGCTCTACATCGAATATCCTTCCTCTATGCTTTAAGAAAACATCGACGTCACACAACATAAATGTAATCCAGTGGAATCTGACTAAACAGCTTCGTGATCTAAATTTTGTCAATGACTTGGCTGTTCTGTCCCAAAGCCGTAATCAGATGCAAGACAGAATTAAAATACTCGATAAGAGGCCACAGCACGAGAATAAGTGCAAGAAATGATAACAAGGTTGAACTTGAAGAAACACCACTTCAAGATGTAGAATCATACACATATCTTGGCAGCAATATTGACAAAATTGGGGGACAGACAATGATATAAAAACAAGGATACGAAAAGCAACAGCAGCTTTCATTGCATTGGGAAACATGGAAATCAAAAGAAGTCAAGTCCAACACAATAGTAAGAATCTCAAATATCTAGTCATTCTTACTGTATGGCTCTGAAACACGGAGAACACTCCATTAACATCTGAGTCAAGTTATAACCAATAACCAGTTTACTAGATCAACACTAACTCAACAATAAGAATCCTATAGACTTGGGCGATTTATTTTGACGGAATTTTGGCAATATTAAAAATACACATAACGCACACCGGTGAAAACATATTCAGCTCAGGTAGGTTTTGGGAGGTATAGGTATGAGTAGTTTCATTGCAGATTTTGCCGTAAGGGAGTGAAACGTTAGAGACATCACTATACTAGGTTCAGCTTCGAGATGTGGAGTGATCAGCTCCCTTCCTCTCTGCCTGTGTCTTCCCTAACTCAAGAACAGAGTCAGATACCCATTTACAGCTGAGTAGACTGGAGCGTGAACCCACCGTGGTTCGAACCCCGCATCTTTGCCGCGAGAGGTCATCACTCTAACCATTCTGCCAATCACTAGGTAACAGACCGTTTCTCCTTGCGTCAAGAAAGAAAAAAGCTTCTACGACAATAAACATGTTTAAACAGCTGAACTTGCTATCAGCATTCTCTGATGCGCACGACTTCAAGTTTCATCAAACATCTTTTTGGTTTACTTCAAAGGTTTCCCCAAAGCCAGGTGGTCTACCAATTAATTAAACAGTTTCTGGCTTGAAATTCAGTAGCGCTAATCAAATCTAAGACAAACCTTCTGTGACAACCATGCCAGCATCCGATAACGGTCTAACGGGGGCAGCGAGGCAATCGATGTTCTGTCTCCGTTCTTGTTTATACGGCGCTTGAGCCATAACAGCTCTTGTTATCATACTTCCGGCAGAATAAACAACATTACTTGCCCGACGAAGTTCTCAGGCAGGGGATCCAAACCTGGCGCAGGGAGACACCCTGGTGGTACGAGATGTTGTCAGTGGGGTGCGGAAGCGTTTTGGTAAATAACTATTCTTCTTCTTCAACTTTTAAAACATCAAAGGGCTAATGCTTTCAGCAAACTTATGCTAAGTTCTTTAGATATCTACCCATGTTTATTGTCAAGTTCTTTAGATACCTGAACATGTTTTTTGTCAAGTTCTTTAGATACGTGCCTATGTTTGTTGTCAAGTTCTTTAGATGACCTGCCCATGTTTGTTGTCAAATTCTTTAGATGACCTGCCCATGTTTGTTGTCAATGTATTTAGATGACCTGCCCATGTTTGTTGTCACGTTCTTTAGAAGACCTGCCCATGTTTGTTGTCTCAAGTTCTGTAGGTACCTGCCCATGTTTGTTGTCAAGTTCTTTAGAATACCTGTCCATGTGTGTTGTCAAGTTCTTATGATAACCTGCCCACGTTTGTTGTCAAGTTCTTATGATGACCTGCCCATGTTTGGTGTCAAGTTCTTTAGATGACCTGCCCATGTTTGTTGTCAAGTTCTTTAGATGACCTGCCCATGTTTGTTGTCAAGTTCTTTAGATGACCTGCCCATGTTTGTTGTCAAGTTCTTTAGATGACCTGCCCATGTTTGTTGTCAAGTTCTTTAGATGACCTGCCCATGTTTGTTGTCAAGTTCTTTAGATACCAGCCTGTCACGAGGCAAATGAGCGTGGATTTTGACTTTCTAAACCGATTGTCTAATAGTTGCCGAAACATCACAGGGCTTGAGAAAATATTCGATTGCGTGTACTTATGGAGTTATGACATGCCATGTTATTCTTCAACCCCTGGGAAAATTACCTGCTTTACCATAGAGACTGTTCAGACCAGAGCGATCACCGAAAGGAAACACAATAGCCCTACAAAGTATCAATGAAATTTCGTCGGCGAGACAGACTACATGGCGCAGGTTTGCGTACTCGAGTAGAGGAACAAAGAAGGAACTGCCCATAACACTGAAGTGATATTTTGTTTAGAAACATCAACGCAATAAGGTCTGAGACGGGATTAGCATAATATGTTGGAGGAACGAAAAGTTGGATAAACAGTTCTCACGGAATCGACGAGTAAATATTAGAGTAATGTAGACAGACTGTCTGAACTAAGACAAATATGCAAATTGTGCTGAGTCACCTAAGGAATCGTACTCTCCCGGCAAGTCAAAAAGCAAGAGCAATAGTGGGTAGACATGGGCAAGTCTCTCGAATGACAGTCATACGACGACTCAGAGATACAGGCCTTACTGCAAGACGACCTTATGTTGGGCCAAACTTGACTCACAGACATCGTTAGCAGCGCCTGCAATATGCAGAGCAACATATCAGATGGACTAGACTGCAGTGGAATGCTGTCCTATTCACAGACGAGAACAGATTCAACATATCCTTTGCAGATGGACGTATGCGGATTTAGCGACGGTGTGAAGAGCGCTTTGCAGATTGCTGTGTCAACCGATTTCGAGGTGGCAGTATTCACATTTGGGGAGGATTCAGTTTTCACCATCGCTTGCCTCTTTACGTCTTCCGTGGAAATGTTAATGCTGTGACATATCGAGATGAGGTTCTGGATGCACTGGTTGCTCCTGCGTTCACAATTTATCCAGACTTGCAGCTTCTCCAGCAGGATAACGCACGTGCATTTTTTTGTATTTTTGGTTTTCTCCCTTGCCTGCACAGAATGCAATGAATTTCATAACAATCAAATGTACAAATTAATGACCAGTATGGATTCATAGGAAAATGAATAAAGATTCCAAATATGTAAACTCGTACAAACTTATATTTACATTTCACACTCTGTTCCTGGATTATACAGGTGGTGCGTTTTTAATGTGCTTCAGTATATAACCCAGGAAGAAACCTTCCTCGGGATTGCTACAGAAAGCATTCCGCCAACTCGACTGGGTTCTACACTGTATTCTACTCGTCAAGAGGAAAGATTCAGGGACCTGTGTCCAGTGAATTCTTTATACAGGACCCAGTGGTAGAGATAGTGACTCTTTGAGATAACTCAGCCTGAGTCTTACTACCCTGGCTGGCATTCTTGGGAAGAGCTAATACTTAGGGCCAACCAGAGATACTGTGACTACACGTTCTCTGTTATTAGTTATTAATAAGTTAACCCCAACAACAGAGGTCATGTGGAATAAATTATTACCCAAACAATTTTCTATTCGTAAAGCTCTGTGTTTGACACCTGCGTTGTGAAATGATTTTCCTGCCACGTGGGGGGTAAAATGTGGGTGGAAATTTGGCTCGTGAATTAAGTTGGTTGATGAATGCAAATAATTAGCTTTGGCCTTGAATTTTTGAACAAACAACGGAGAAAATCTAGAGAAAGGGAGAAGGGAGCGAGTGTCATGTGATCGATTAGAGGGACATGCAAGCGGGAGATAACCTTTTGGGACGCGAAGAAAGAGCTGGCTGAGAGAATAGAAAGAGCTACAAGACTCACTGATTGCTTAGATGAGTAGATGACAACAGAGGACATGATGAAGATGGAGTATGGCCGGAGAAAAACAAACCCAAAGTAGCAAGACAACAGGAAAGCAAACTTGAATGCTTGAGAGCTTTAGGATGAACGACAAAAAGGAGGAATGTAACATCGTTTCATATCCGTTTTTTTTTTTTCTATGAAGTCTTACTGAAGCTGTATAAACATTTATAACACATAAGGAAGGGAAACCCGAGGCCTGTAAACAATAAATAAATATTAGACAAACATAAAGGTATGTTTTCAGGCACTCGTAAGAAATAAAGAAGTAGAAAACTAGACAGTAGAAAAAGAACAGACGTGAGGGGCTTACCCAGGACTTGAACCCAGGACCTTCCGTGCGACAACCCCGCCTAGCTATGCAAGCGAATCACACTATCCACCCTGCTTTCTAGGCATCACCAAAAAATGATGCTTCGATGACGGGTCATTAGTGCGAACCGCAAGATTTACTAGACACAATATTAAGGTCTATATCTTGTGTGGACTGACCTATACTGTATAATAGGGGAACAACAGAAGTGATTGCGTCATTAATAGGCTGGACTGCCCATGGTAAAGTTCCGGTGTTATGTATTGCGGGTTGCACTAATGACCCGTCATCGAAGCATCATTTTGTGGTGATGCCTAGATGGCAGGGAGGATAGTGTGATTCGCTTGCATAGTTAGGCGGGGGTTGTCGCACGGAAGGTCCTGGGTTCGAGTCCTGGGTAAGCCACTCACGTCTGTTGTTTTTCTGTCGTCTAGTGTTCTACTTCTTTATTTTTTACAAGTGCCTGAAAACATACCTTCATGTTTATCTAATATTTATTTACTGAAGCTGACCCGCTTGCAGGAACGGTAACTCCATAGCAGATACCGCCATAGGGGAGTGAAGGATCAGAGACTTCACCATACTAGATCTAGCTTTATGAGGTGGAGAGATCTGTTCCATTCCTCGCTGCCTTTGCCTTCCCTAACCCAAGAGTAGTGCCAGGTACCACATTTACAGCTGGGTAGTCTGGATCATGACGCCTCCATGTTTCGAACCGGGCACCTTAACCCGTGAAAACAGCGTTCTAACCACTCTGTTAATCGGACGCTCACTGTTTTTTTTAAATATAAAATTTTGCCTCGTTTTGGCGAGGCGCGTCCTGTTCAACCTAGTCGATTATATTAGGGCGCATGTCCAAATATTAAAGCCCCTTAGGTCTGAGGTTATATTCAGGAAGCCTGCACTAAAGCGTTCATATGATGCTCTGCGGCAGTAGTTTTAAAAGCAATCGGACGCTCAAAAACACACTGTCCGTAGAATTAAAGTTACTTTCCCGTGTTCCGAGTGAAAATTCACGGGCTCGCTTTCTAAAATTCGCTTTATTCGTGAACTGCAAGCGATAGAAGTATAATATGTTCTTTGAATGAACACTCGGTAAAATATCATTTAGTTTGAATTTTCCACCACTCTGTTGATGGCATTGTAGGAAGTAGGTCGCACGGCAGATATAAAACTTACATACAGGCTGAATGCATGGAGGCATATCTTGAGTCATCTTTATATGACCACCAGCTATGCACAGTTACATTATACATATGTGGAATTGAACCTCTGTCTGTGAAGCTAATTGCACCCTCATTGACTTTTGAAATCATCCACACACTTCCAGGGATCTCTCCCCCCTCTTTGTGGTGAAACTTGTTGAGAACCCTGCATTGCACATGAAGCTTGGAGAAGTCACTTGATCCCTAGACGTGATTCTTTGGCTTTGACCTGGCAATGCAGGAGGATCTCACTATGGACCCAGTGATAGGCAGGGTGAGCTGAGATGTTGCTTTGTGCAGGACGTGACAATTCCTTGGGAGAGCCTAGAACCGATGCAGAGTATTTTAGCTCTGCATATTTTGAGAGCCCCCTTGGATGGTGGGGAATGCACAGTATGCCACGCACTTCTTACTCCTAGCTTGAGATCAGATGTGACGATTTGTTAAATGCAAGCCACGCTGGAGAAACTAGAGCTCATGACTTCAACTCAACACGTTTCAGAAGGGCAGAAAAAGCAGGAAAAACCTAGATCTACAGTGTAGATAATACCAAACAGTATTCAATTTAGTATTGACTGCAAAAGAGCGAGAAGCTCCGCAGTCCTAGTTAAACAACAACATACAGGCTGCATTTATTCTAGATTACTCTGACGATATTTATGGGTGTCCTTTTACATTTTTTCTTTCTCTCCTACATTATCCATTTATTTCTTCAATTTTCGCACATGAATTCGTGCCATTGACACTCCCCAAATTGCTATACCCTTTCTCACACTGCAATAGTGTTATTTCACGGGTAATTGACTATCTTGAGGATTAATTGTAATCGCTTAAGTGGTCGCGCCAGCTTGAATGCAGACGGTAAATGTGAAAGTAATGGTTGACTTTGATGTAACTCATTTCCGACCCAGACAGAGCAGGCGAGCGACCACCTGTGTTTCGCGGTTCGTCACTGCGCCTCCCGACACCTCGGCAGGAGGGGACAAAGGAAGCCATACTGTCTGTCTGAGGGAGCCGGCTGTGGTCCGCGTAAGTCGGGAATTATCCCTCTGGCGGAAGATTTGAGTGCGAGGGATAATTACTTTATCATTTTTGTCCAGACATTATCTGCCTTCATCTTTAAAGACCCATTACCGATAGAAACATTTCTGCTAGATGAGGACACAGATATGAGCAAGGTAATCATTAGGGATGAGATCACAGATGTGTTGGCAAGTCTGTATAATAACAACGGAAGTAATCATGCCATATTTGAAAGATAAGTAATGTGTTTAAATTTTAACGTGATAATTTTAAACACGCGGGGAAGAATTAAAATTAACACCCCGACTCCCTAGTTCTAAGAGCAGAATTGGTTCAATCGAGAGCAGGAAATAAACAATAGCTCTGAATGGCAAGTTTGTCGGAAACCACATGTGGAAGCTTGAAGGAAGAAATGATAATATAACCTAGCAAATTCGGAGACTAAGACAGACTGCATTACAACGTCAAAAGAGCAACTCCAGGAGCCAGAGGAAAATCGGACAGAATTCCAAATTAAATAGGACAGGACCTAAGTTTTTGGGCATCTTTGAAACTTAAAAAGAAAACCCGCATTTTTAAATAACAAGACTGCATTCCTAGGAATCAAAGCACCCGTCATAAGAGACATTCTAAATTTACCACAGACCAAGTGTTCGAATTATCTATTATAAGTTGCTGTGTCCATTCATCTGTGCCAGGAGATTGTAGATCCCAAGTTGGGGTGAGTTTTACATATTTTTTACAATGTGAATTTGAAATGTTGTTCTTGCTAAGTGGCTATACATGTCAGACAAGGCTGGCAACCTCAACATATAGTATATTCATGAACCACTACAGCAAGCGCTGGTGATTGCTTCATGCTATGCTAGTTCGTACAGAAAACCGAAAGCAGAAGTAACCCCAGACTCCCGAAAAAGCAGAAAGTCAGAAGTAGTATTTTATATTTTTAACGCATTGCTCTTACATGGATGCAGTGTAGTTTTATGGAGTGGCCAATGTGCAAAAAAACATTGAGAGTGAGTGGGGGTGTAATGGTGGAAAAAAATAAATCTATTCCAAAAGTTTGAACAAATGGTTCATAATACCAGAAAGGACATCACAGAGTGCATAGCCAACGGTTAGGATTGTCATTGTGTTGAGGCTTTCAAAGTTGTATGTAACTTTAAAAAAAGGCAACAAGCACATCGCGCCCGATTGTCTAAAAAACTAATATTTTCAAATTTGAAAAAAAATTTTCAGATTTTTTATTATATAATTAAATATTAATAAAACAGTTGTGTTCTTACTGTCCCACAGAAAATCGCCTCGCTACTACAACACAAATAAAATACACCAATCTTTTTATTCAGACCAGAGGGCACCCTGCTCACTTGAGCCCTTTGTTGGCTGACTCCCTGCTCAAAAGTGATCGTTAATATAATTTTATATTCTGCCTATGTTTTACAGCACGTACCGCCAGAGAAGAGATGTTTGTGATGAATTGATTGGAAAGAATGAGGAAAGATGAATTACAGAATTGCTGTATGGACAAGTGGGAATGAGAGAAAAAGGATAATAAAACCGGAAGGAAAAGTTTTCAAAAAGGATCAGAAAAAAAATTTATGAAAAAAAAAAAAAAAAAAATAAAAAAAAAAGAAAAAAAAAAAAAAAAAAAAAAAAAAATAGGCCAAATCAATCTTGAAAAGAAAACTAAAAAAAAATTAATACAAAAAAAAAAGAAAAAAAAAAACAAAAAAAAAAAAAAAAAAAAAAAAAAAAAAAGTGAAAAAAATAAAAAGAAACAAAAAACACGGGTGTTTGGAGTTTTTGGGAGTGTGGTTCTGGGTGGGGGTTTTGTGGTGGATTTGGGGGGTTAAAATGGTTAGGTGATGGGGGTTTTGTAAAAAAGGGGGGGGTTGGGAGGTTGTTGGGGAGGTTGGGTTGGGGGGTGTTTATGGTGGAGGGGATTGTGGGCGATTGGGGGTGGTTTTTAGAGATGGTGGCAGTTGGGTGGGTTTGTGTTTGGTGGTGGAGTTCGTGAATAGGCTGGTTTTAGGGGAGTGGTGTTGGGGGTGGGGGTTGTTTGGAAGGCCCAGTTTTTGGGAGTGTTGCGTAGGTGGGGTGGTGACCCGGTGGGGGGTAATCTTGGGAATTGTTGGGTTTGTAGGTGGTATATGTATGGGGTTAAGGTATTGGGGTTTATGTGTCTGGGGAATAGGAATGGTGAAGGAGGTTTCTGTGGCTGTATGAATTATTATATGTTAGTTAGTGGAAATACCTTTGTTAAGTAATAGGGTGGGAATTTTGGTGGTTAATATGAGGATGGGTTGGTGAACAGTATATATGGGGGGGTCATTGACGAGGTGTTATATGGAGAGTTGGTTCAATTTTTGTTGAGGGATTTTTATTGGTGTTGAAGAAGGTGTTAGGTTGTGAAGGTATATTGGGGGGGGTCTTGGAGGTGTTTATGTAGGTTATGGACTAAGTGTTGATGATGATGAATTTAATCTAATACTAACTGCAAACTAAGTTATCTACTGCCTGAATAAAAAAAGGATATCTTGTTTCTTGGCCTCTCTCTGAATGTCAATAAAGCTCTGGGCGTTTGTACGCAATAGGCCTGGTTTTGTCTGTATTCATGAGCTTATAACACCATGATCCGGCCTGGACAGTCGACGGTCGGATCTTTTTACTCGTACTGTTTTTATGATGTAGGCTGTATGATCGTCATGAAAATATGGTAGTATTCTATTCTCGATTACCTGATGTAAACAAAGGACACTTCCTACGGACGTTCAGGAAATAATATCAAGCTGGAAATATGAATGATTACCTTTATTTAGTGTCTACACACTCTGACGATTTCAAACGGGTTCATAAATACATGTTCTAGTGTGGTATACAAACCAGTCATCCCATGAAATCTCACACAGCAATTGGACTTACAAGATGGTGAAAACAAAACTGCAGCCCTCGTCCCGTGCTCAAAAACAACTCACTTAACCCCTTCAAAAAACAAACAAACAAACAAACAAACACTTCCGGCTTAACTTGTATCAATTCTACCCCAAGTTTGATGACGTCATTTCTGAACACTATGATTGAATTACTCATAGGATTTGTGGCTAGTGTTTATTTACTAACTAGACACGCTCAAAAACTTAGTGTTTAAATCTTGCTTAAGTATTCTTACCCTAACTCTAATAAGTGGCAGCACCTTAGTGCTAATCCGACGTAGTAGTCCATACTGTCACTGGTGATTTCTAATCATATTCCATGAGTTATGCTGTATATGTTCAGGAAGAATAAAATCTCAGAGAGGCAAAACTGGTGGGCGGACAGCGTGAAAAGGCGCCCGTTTAATCTTCCGACAACAATGTACTTAGCAGAGGCATTTGTTCTTTTAGTTTCTCTAAAGTTCGTGGTCTGTCATACATGTCTAATTGTTGTATACAAGTTACAATTTACTTACCAGTAATAATTATACCAGACCTAAGGGTCTTTTATATATGGACATGTGCCCTAATATAACCGACTAGGTTGAACGGGACGCGCCTCGCCAAAACGAGGCAAAACTTTATGGAAAAAAAAACCAAAAAAAAAATTACCAGTCAGACAATTCTATTTGTCTGATTATTGTGATTTTGTTTTCAAATGGAACTTTAAAACAGACAAGTATTTTTGCACAAATCTAGTTATTTAAAGTCATCTAATTTTTTTTTTTAAAGCTGGAGGTGGAAACCAGTATGCAAGGCCCCTTGTGGTCAAAGGGCCCCCAATCGGTTAAATGGGCCTAAGGCCAGGCCTGCTCACAGATTCAGAGTAATCTTTGTTATTTTTCCGTGTGGTGTTTCAGGGAATGGGGTAGCGAGAAGGGGTAAGTAAATGAAGGAGGGAAACATAGCGCAGGCGTTTTGGATTTTCAATGATGGTAATTTGGCAAGTCACTCTGGTCAGACAATGTTTACGGATAGAAATAACGTCATTACTTGATTGTTTGAGGGAGAATCGGAAAGGGGAGGGGGGGGGGGGGGCGTAAAGATGGAATGACGAAATAATCAGGATCGAGACTTGGGCGAACTGGAAAGATTGTCTGAAGAGAGAGAGAGTAAGAAAGAGGAACAGAGAGAGAGAGACAGAGAGAGACAGAAAGAGACAGAGAGAGAGTAAAAACAAGAGAGAGAGTAAGAGAGAGACAGAGTAAGAGAGAAAGACAGAGAGAGTAAGAGAGAGACATAGAGAGTAGGAGAGAGAGACAGATACAGAGAGTAAGAGAGACAAAGAGAGTAGGAGAGAGAGACAGAGACAGAGAGAGAGTAAGAGAGAGACAGAGAGAATAGGAGAGAGAGACAGAGACAGAGAGAGTAAGAGAGAGAGACAGAGAGAATAGGAGAGAGAGACAGAGAGAGTAAGAGAGAGACAGAGAGAATAGGAGAGAGAGACAGAGACAGAGAGAGTAAGAGAGAGAGACAGAGAGAATAGGAGAGAGAGACAGAGACAGAGAGAGAGTAAGAGAGAGACAGAGAGAATGGGAGAGAGAGACAGAGACAGAGAGACAGAGAGAATAGGAGAGAGAGACAGAGACAGAGAGAGTAAGAGAGGGAGACAGAGAGAATAGGAGAGAGAGACAGAGAGAGTAAGAGAGAGACAGAGAGAATAGGAGAGAGAGACAGAGACAGAGAGAGTAAGAGAGAGAGACAGAGAGAATAGGAGACAGAGACAGAGAGAGAGTAAGAGAGAGAGACAGAGAGAATAGGAGAGAGAGACAGAGAGAGTAAGAGAGAGACAGAGAGAATAGGAGAGAGAGACAGAGAGAGTAAGAGAGAGAGACAGAGAGAATAGGAGAGAGAGACAGAGAGAGTAAGAGAGAGACAGAGAGAATAAGAGAGAGACAGAGACCGAGAGAGTAAGAGAGAGACAGAGAGAATAGGAGAGAGAGACAGAGACAGAGAGAGTAAGAGAGAGAGACAGAGAGAATAGGAGAGAGAGACAGAGAGAGTAAGAGAGAGACAGAGGGAGTAAGAGAGAGAGTGAGAGAGGCAGAGAGTAAGATACAGTGAAAGAGAGAGATTGAGAGCAAGGTAAAAGAAGAAGAAGAAGATGGTGTGATTAGGAGAGAGACAGAACAAAGAGGAAAGACATATTAGAAAGTTTAGATGGTTAAAACTAACGAAACAAAAAAAGATGTAACATTATAGAGAACAAGCAACCAAGATAGATGACAACAGAAAACAAAGACTTAAGAGGGAGGAGAGTGAAACATAATACTCGTAGAAACGCATAAAGCAGAACTAAAGAAAGACTAAAGATACTAAAGAGGAGAGAAATTCACAGAAGAGTGAAAAAATAGAGAGTGAGGGTGAGAAAGAGATACGAGAGAGTATAGAAAGAAAAGCGGACTTACTTACTTAGTCGTTCCCCTTCTACCGTGAGGTGTAGAGGTTAAAAGGTAAAGGATCCGATTACATGCCCATTGAGGCATTTAGGGAATATGGTGTTAGGCCCATATTTTCTTGCCCATCGGCACACTAGGGGTGATGTGGTCAGCATCACGCCGGCCGCCTTAACCTTCCCAGGGTTGTTCTGGTACCCAATTCATGAGGCTGGGTCGACCCCGGAGCCGTTTGCGGTCTAAAAAAATCCCACCTTAACTGGGGATCGAACCATGGACCACCGAGTTAGGAAGCCAGTGCACTAACCACAGCGCTACCGCGACTCCGAAAGAAAAAGGGACAGAAAGAAATAGAAGAGTATGGATAGAAGAGGAAACAGGGAGTAGAGACAGAGGGGGCGAAATTAACATAAATGCAAATGAAAACGGACGCAAACATACGAGTATAAGAGAAAGATGGAAGATAAAGAGAAAGGTGGTACGCCGAACGTATTAAAACCGGAAGCTGTCAACGAAACTGAAATTAGAGACAGAGACAGTGCCGTCTTAACTCTTTCAGTCCCAAGCAAAATGGTGGGTTTGGCCCAAACAAAAATGGCCATACCTGTATGTTTTTATTGTTTTTGTTTGGAAATAATTTTTTTTAAATGTTCATATTCATAAATAACAAAAGTCCATAATGGATGGCTATACTTTAAGAAGATAGCGTTTTTGAGTTGTCAAAATTAGAAAACAGCCCTAGAAAGGATCAAGAGATACGAAAGCCAGTATACTGGCTCTTGGGCCAAATGGGTCTAGCGGGAAGTACAGTATACTGGCTCTTTGGGGCTTAAAGAGTTAAGGCATGGGCACACTGGGCAGTGCCCAGGGGCCGCACGGTTCTAGGGGCCCCATGCTGGGATGCTGCCATATTGTTCATAAGACATCTCTGGGCGGAGTGGATAATTACTCCATCTCTCGCTGGAAAGGCCTCAGATTCAAATCAAACATGACGTGGGTACGTTGACGAAATTTTTGTTGAAAGTACCATTAAATTATAAATATATAGGTCTAATTTTATTGACCGTTTACATTTTTATTCCCGTGGGTGGGTAGGGCTGATAGGGGCCCGTGCATTGCTTTGCCCAGGGCCTACAATGCTGTTAAGACGGCCCTGAACAGAGATGAAGAGAACCATGAAATAATAAGAGAGACGAGATAAATTTAAAGGACAGATGAATGCGAGACAAAGAATAGAAGTAATAACAAATGAGACAACCAAGCCAGGCGACAGAAAAAACATAACACACGAAGAAAAAGAGCGTAGAAGTATTGAGAAATTGAGAATACATAAAATTATGTTAAGATTAAAATAGACTGCAGACGAACAAAATCTGGGCTAGAATTAAGGTCGCAGAGTTCGAACACGCGCCACAGACAGCTCAATCTCTCACAAGTGGTTACGTTTCATTACCAGGTAGGCAATGTCTTCGTGCCCCAGACAAAGACAACATCCGTTCGCTAGCACAATCAGGCTTTGCGGGCATATTTGGGATCACGCCAGTAACTGCCAGTTTCTCCTTCGATGTAATAGACGTTATCCCACGGCTGTGGAATCGGTCGTTTTTTAATGGAGTCGGTATTAGAATCGGTTTTAAAATGTCCGGACCCCGACTCCGAATTTGTCCGTATATGATTAGTAAAAACTACGGACGGAGTCGGACTTCTGAAATTTTAGAAACCGAAGTCGGACAATTTTTTGGCCAACTTCACAAACCTCTCCCTCCCCCTTCTTCCCTTTGAGGTCTTTGCATCACGTGGCGAGGCAGGTACATTTCAACCTAGACTGAAGTCCACCGGTTATATCAGAGCGTAACTGCCATTCGAAAGCTAAGTAAACTTTTGTTATAGCTGGCAAGTATTTTCTTAATGAGCATTGGAGTCGCAGAGTGGTTCGAGTGCTAACCTCTCGCGTCAGAGTTTACCGGGTTCAAAACCAGGCAGCGCCACGCTGTAAATGGGTACCTGACTCTGCTCTTGAGATAGAAGGCAGAAGCAGCGAGGAGGGGAATAGGCTACTCCACCTCACAAAGATGGATCTAGTATATTGAAGTCTCCAACACTTCATTACTCCACAGCAGTATCTGCGGTGGGACAACCTTTTCTTTCTTATTTTCATAGTTCAATATCCTTGAAATTAATTGTACTAGCCATGTCCCGGGATAGCTCAGATGAGGCATTTGCTGTTTCAAATTGTGAGGCCCCCCCCCCCCCCCCCTTTCTGTTTGGGAAGAGGGGTTGTTTGTTTGTAGCGATCCACACGGGTTCGAGTTATTCACTCTTTTACCCTTGCAACAAAATTTGGGGCGGAGGTTTTGGGCTTTCTTGCAACCCCAGAGAACTTCCCCGACTCAGCTGGCAGAGGTCACAGTAAATTAATATTAGACAAACATAAAGGTATGTTTTCAGGCACTCGTAAGAAATAAAGAAGTAGAACACTTGGACAACAGAAAAACAACAGACGTGAGTGGCTTACCCAGGGTTCGAACCCCGTACCTTCCGTACGACAACTCCGCCTAGCTATCAAGCGAATCACACTGACCCCACGGCCAGAGGTCACACCAGACTCACTAAATGGTGTGTGTGCAATGCCACGACAAGGATGAGTAAAATGTGAAAGATCATGTCTGTGTAGTTCCCTGGGTAGTTCCCTGGGGTCCCTGTGTAGCTCCCTGGGGTCCCCGTGTAGTTCCCTGTGTAGTTCCCTGGGGACCCTGTGTTGTTCCCTGGGGTCCCCGTGTAGTTCACTGTGGTCCCGGTGTAGTTCCCTTGGGACCCCATATAGTTCCCTGTGTAGTTCCCTGGAGTCTTGTGTAGTTCCCCGTGTAGTTCCCTGTAGTTCCCCGTGTTGTTCCGCGTGTAATTCCCTGAGGTCCCCTGTAGTTCCCTGGGGTCCGCGTGTAATTCCCTGAGGTCCCCTGTAGTTCCCTGGGGTCCGCGTGTAGTTCCCCGCGTAGTGCACTGGTGTCCCCATGTAGTTCCCTGGTGTCCCTGTGTAGTTCCCCGTGTAGTTTCCTGGGGTCCTTGTGTAGTTCCCCTGTAGTTCCCTGTGTAGTTCCCTGGGGTCCCTGTGTAGTCTCCTGGGGTCTCTGTGTAGTTCCTCGTGTAGTTCCCTTGGGTCCCCGTGTAGTTCTTTGTGTAGTTCCCTGGAAGCCCTGTGTAGTTCCCCATGCAGTTCCATGTGTAGTTCCCCGTGTAGTTCCCTTGGGTCAACGTGTAGTTCCATTGGGTCCATGTGAAGTTCCCTGGGGTCCCTGTGTAGTTCCCCGTGTAGTTCACTGTCTAGTTTCCCATGTAGTTCCCTGGGTAGTTCCCTGGGGTCCCCGTGTAGTTCACTGTGGCCCGGTGTAGTTCCCTTGGGTCCCCATGTGGTTCCCCGTGTAGTTCCCCGTGTAGTTCCCTGTGTAGTTCCCCGTGTAGTTCCCCGTGTAATTCCCTGGGGTCCCTGTGTAGTTCCCTGGGGTCCCTGTGTAGTTCCCTGGGGGCCACTGAAGAAACAAAGACAGAATAAGGCTACGGTACCATCAAGCATGTCGTACAAGGCGACTAATATGGGGTTGTGCATGGGGTTGGCAATCTCATCATGAAAAACGTATAGCCACAGAATTGCACACAGACTCCCCCAACAGTGCTCCGATCTGCTCCCTTAGATCACACAAAAACGAGCACCGTGCACCAACTCCGTAGAGCTGGCGAGGATCCCAGTGTGTGTATATAGGAATCACATATTCTATAAATATGTTTGTGGTGGTTAAATTGCCTAATTTTAAAATTTTGCCAGGGCAGTGGGCGTATGGCCAACTCTCTAAGATTTCCAACTGCCGACGGATTTTTAACGTGCGCAACTTTTACACGGGACCTCCTATTTTTTGGATTGGGAACGTTTTGGCCACGTAAAGAGACACAACTCCTTATTGAAGACCATAAGTTAAGGCAGAATTGAAGGCAAGTGTGCTAGAGGAAAACAGCGCTTTAAGTGATAAGATAATATGAAGAGATGGACAGGAAAAAATCTATCAGAGTGCACTATCAAGACAAGAGACATAAGTTGGAGACCCATTGCAACCGACCTTTGTTGTGGAGATGACACCTGTCGATGATGATAAAATGACAAGTGTTTTTCTAGAACTTGACTTTTCCGATTCCCTAAGTTAGAATTTTCAGTTTTTTGTTTCCCGAGTGTGTTCTAGAAATAAAGCTCATTAAAATCGTGGGCAGCTTTTAGTGTAAGGGATACAACTCAAGATTTATTTACCACCGAGAAAGATATTTGTTGTGTCCCGTTTATCTGGGACACGAGAAAATTGGTAAGAACGAAGGCGACTCGCCCAATGTAGTTCCAGGGGTCACTGCTGAGACAAAGCAAGAATCGGCCTTCTGCTTCCTCAAGCATGTCGTACAAGGCGACTAATCTCAAGCTGTGCATGAGGCAGGCAATTTCAAAATGTAGAACAAAGTGCTTCATAAACTACCGCTGCAGATCATGTGAGTGCAGGGTTCTTGTAAGGACGACTAGCTGCAGTAGTAGTTCTTGCACCGTAAGGAGCAAACAGGAAACTGATAATGACGAATACGTCATGAAATGTTCATCCCTTTGTCACAAAACTCGTACACGTCAAGCATTACATATCATAAATTGAGTGAAGTTCCATATTTAGTCGTCTTATGTTCAAATATGACACCTTCCGTATTAAGCTCGGTATCTGACCTAGTTAAGTCACAGTTTTCTACAAAAAACATTATTTTACCAACTACTCTCGATGGTGCAAACGACTAGGAAACGACAGTAGACTTACCTGGACGAGGAACATACCAGGAAGTCATTAGAAAGTGTCAAAGACGACCAGGTAGAGTCCTGCACTCCCCCGTTATAACACCAGATTTTAATTATTGCATTGACAATGTTGTTTGATTGTGGCTTTGTTTCAAAATGACCAAATGACCTGGTCACGTATTGTGTTATATATATATATATATATATATATATATATATATATATATATATATATATATATATATATATATATATATATATATATAGGAGGCGTGGTAACACAGTGGTTAATGCACTGGCTTCCTTGCTCGGTGGTCCATGATTCGATCCCCAGTTGAGGTGGGATTTTTTAGACCGCAAACGGCTCCGGGGTCGACTCAGCCCCATAAATTGGGTATCAGAGGAACTCTGGGAAGGTTAAGGCGGCCGGCGTGATGCTGACCACATCACTCCTAGTGTGCCGATGGTCGAGAAAATATGGGCCCAACACCATATTCCCAATATGCCTCAGTGGGCGTGTAACGTTATCCTTCATCTTTTTTCTTTATATATGTGTGTGTGTGTGTTTCTCTGTGCACATTACATTTCAGCTCTAATTTCAAGTGATGTTTGTGTTCAATATTTTAAAATTTTTTTAAGAACGCCAAAAAACAAGCTGAAACAAGGAATAAACTTTAAACCCATGAAAGGTAATCCAGTGGCGAAAAAAATGACACTTCAATTTACGGACATCCAATATGAATTCTTCAAATTCTAACTAGACGATGATTACGCGAAATGAACATCAGGTGGAAAAAAACGGCGGGATAAAGTATTTTAAAACTACAAATCCAACGACATAAGAGAGTGAACGAGGCGAGAGCGAGGGAGAAAAATGTTTTATACGACAGAGATGGAGGGAAGAAAGAAAACAAAAGAGGCCAAAAAAAAAAAAGACAGAAAAGGCGTAAGAACAAGAACACAATTTTAGATACACAGCAGAGAAAGGGCAGCGAAAAGATGAAACTGACGGTGTTGGCTGTAAAACTGACGGTGTTGGCTGTAAAACGGACTGTTGGCTGTAAGACTGACTGTGTTGGCTGTGAAACTGACTATATTGGCTGTAAAATTGACTGTTTTGGCTGTAACACTGACTATGTTTGCAATGAAATGAACTGTGTTGTGAATAAAACGGATTGCATCTGTAGTAGAACTGACTGCATTTGCGACAAAACAAACTGTGTTTACCATATAATTTTACGTGTTCGCTACAAAACGGACTGCGTTTGCGATAGAATTAGCCAAACAATATATGCAATGATATAGAAGGGGCAGAGAAAATATTTTAAAATTGTGTTTTCCACGGTATTACGACTTGTTTTGCGTTAATTTTTTATTTCTTATATTTAGCTTACTCGATTTTGCGCGGGCCCCTACCCCACCTTTTTTTTCCAAATCATGTCGCCCTAGACGATCGTCTTTTTCACTTAATGATTAAACCAGATCTGTTGGTAGCCTGATCAAGCAAAAGAAAATTATGCCAACGGAAACCACTGCTAAAGAAGCACCTAACTTTGACGCAGGCTTCCTGTAAAGGAGGCAGCTGTTAACAGTGGCTTCCATGCTCCACTAGGAACAAAAAATGGTTTAAAAAAAGGACAAAGGAAGTCCCATAGCAGATCCTTACGCAGGTGAGTGAAGTGTTAGAGACTTCATTATACAAGCTACACTTCGAGCGGTCGGGGTGACGAGTTCCCTACCTCGGTGATGAGTTCCCTACCTCCCTGACTTTACCTTCCCTAAACTCGAGAATCAGGTACCCATTTACAACTGGGCAGACTGGAGCATGACACCACCATTTGTCGAAACCGGTGCCTTTGCCACAAGAGGCCAATGCTCTAACCACTCCGCCAGTCGAACGATCGAGGAAAGGTGAAATGAATAAAAAGACACACGTAAAAGACAATTATACATAAGACATGAACTGGATAGAAAAGATATGGAAAAAAAAACATTGAACAGATGGCACAGACCAGGTGAGCTACGTTGAAACCATGTGATCCACGGGGAAGCTAAAATAGAATGAATGAATACAAGACAGCGCTAATTGTGTCTTCATTTAAATAAACTCTTTTCCCCTCTTTTACAAAGGAAGAATAGATGTATTTGTTTCAGAATGTTTTCCAGGGTTCTCTATCTTCCTCATCGATCAAGCCAAGAGAAAGACCTGTTCTCTCGGGAACAGGATGCTCTCATATTCATAATCAATCATGGCGAATTAATCTCTTTCTTATAAATTCTTCCATCTGTCAAAGTCAAATTTTTGCGTCGCGGAAAATAACAATAAGTCTGTGGAAAAAAAATCCATACAAGTGCCAATGGAACAAGAGACGGGTAGTAGATGATAAAGATGAATAGGAAACTGTAGCGAGAGGAAAGATATAATGATGGTGATATTATCCTGGACAAATAGATGTATCAGATGATACCAGGATAGTGCCAGATAAGAGAATGGTCTTACAAGAAATACCCCATTCTCTGAAAAGAGTAATGGTGTATCGACATCAAAGATATAGTCAAGCTGTATAGGTTCCTAGATGAGATGGTACTGTACTATCTTAGGTTCCTATGGGCTTCTTGTCACGTGGGTTTTGATCATTAAATTGCCTACATCTTCTTCCTATTCTCTCACCCGCATCCTTTTATTTTATTATCTTTCCGTACTTGTTTTTCCTGTATTTTTTTCGCATCACTCGTTGCGAAAAATATATTTCTTTCCCATCATCGTTTTTCTTTCTCATACTGACTAGTAACCTTATTGCATCAGATGTCAGTCGCGCAGATAGCTGTGAATATACGGTTCTCGCCAGACATACGTCTGCAGTTTCCCCGGTCAGAGCGCGGCCCGACCGGATTTCTGGGCCTGGGGTGTGAGAAATTCGTTTCGCTGGACATGAGCAGACTTTTGGTCTACCAGTTTCACCTGACACTAACGTAGGTGCTAAAACTGCCAACCCGCTTTCGCCCAGAGCAGACGGTTGTCTGAGATTTGAAACTGACACGCGTACATCTTGGTCAGTAGGTGGCAGTTACGACATGTTAGGTGTTAAACGTATCGTTTAAGCCGGAAAGGGGAGAGCATTTCGTTCTACGAAATAATAGTTCATCCTTCGTCTGGTTTAAAATATTAAACCTAGTTTGAAACTTTATCTTCATTCTTTCTCTATAATCGCAGTAGACAGGTGGTTCGCGAAGAGTAGAGCTGTATAAGCGAAGTTTCTTAGTTTGTTGCGACAATTTGTCGAACTTCTAGACTTCCATAAATATAAGCGTATAATTCTTAATTGTGCGATACCCTGTAGTGCTGTGTTTGAGGTAATATATATTATATCTAGTATTTTGTGAAATGATAAAGTGTTAAGTCGCTTATTTCATATTTCATTAGTTAGATTTTGCGCAGAGTGCCAAATTTATAGTTTGTATTATTTTCTAGTGACGCATACAGTGGAGATACATAATAAATTATATCTTAGCGTACTAAAACTAGTAGCTATAAGGAATTTAATTTAACGGCTAATACTCAGTCGAGAATATTTTATATCAAACTTATAAAATGCTAGATGCGACATCAGTGAATAGTGACGGAATACGCACCATATTCCTAATTCCTGATGATCGATTTTATATAACTTATTTCACCGGAAGTTTAAATAATAAGTCAAGCTGTAGGCTTGCTGTTTTAAATGTAAGTTATATTGAGTACATATATGTAAATTATTTGATATATGTTCTTTCTTTTATATAGTGAAACGGTGGTACCCAACTTGCCAGCGTTTAGTAGCCTGAGAGACATATTTGTGAGAAGCATAGACATTTCCTATCTTTAACCACGTGGGTTTTTTTGTTTCAAGTAACACGGGTCTGACAGTGCATAAGCCATCAGAGAGAGAGACAGTAATAGCAATCCCACTAACGGTTTCTAAAGACTAGAAATATATATTGGGCTTTTGAGCCAGTTCATATTGCTCCAAAAATGTAAATGTACATGCTGCCTGGCGGCGAGAATATTACAAGAAGAATATTAACATTCCGACAGAGATTGTGATTAGTATTGTGGTGACCAAATATAGTACCTGCCTGAAAGAAGACACCGATCTGACATTCCTTACACAGGTCAGAGTGTTGTTTTACCGGGGTATTATTGTCACCCATTTGCTGTCTTAACTTTTTTTAATCTGCAGAATTTGTTACAAATGCTAGAGTTTCTTTTTCCTTAGGCTAAATCAGATTATCCAACTCTGTTCATACATTTACGAGAAAAGAAGAAACCTCTTAGACTCAACCCTATGTATCTACCACTCTTTGGGCCATCATCTGTTCTCTTAACGGGGCTGTGGGCTAAACCTAGAGTAAGATTCGAACGGGTTATCATCCTTGTAGCATTTTCTTAAATTTTATGACTATTTGTATATGTTTTTCCTTGATGTATTTTTTGGTGTTGTGAGAAGATTTTTTTTTGATGATAATAATAAAAATCTCTCTTGAACTAAATCAGTGCGTTGGTCAGCTCGTTCAAATAATATATTTATTCATTGTTATAGATTTCCCACGTCTGTGTGTTTTAACTGTCGGCACGTATATGTGCGTGCCCGTGAGTAGATAGAGATATATTAATATATATATATCTGTGTTTAGACTGTCTGACGCCTTTAAAAGCGGTCGTAGAAGATAGGTGAGAGAGAGAAGATTATCTCGATTCTCAAAGACAGCTTCTATATCACGTTCTATCATATCACGTGTGGGAAATTCTATTGTTTTTTTCACCAGCTCTCACCATATCTATCCCTAATTCCAACCTATTCAGAAGGGACCTAACCCAAGTCTTAATACTCCTATCTAAAATCTACGACAAATGGGTTCTCGTCCGACGGATTTTTGAACTTAGAATAGGAAGACGACTACGACAAATGGTTGCTCGTTTCCGGTTTTTGAACTTAGAATAGGAAGACGAGTACGACAAATGTGCACTCGTCTATCTGGATTTTGAACTTAAGATTCTTTATTCTGAAATAGAGTAAGAGTGTGATGTCTTGTGAGTTGTTATATCTTTTAAAAATAATTTATCCCCTAGACTAACGATCTGTTTACGAGCGTGCTGACCACACAAACTGATACGTTTTTTTCCCCACAGCATTAAGAAATAATATACATTTCAGTTACAGGTTGACTGTCGGAATATATGTTAATTACTGATTTTGTAATACTAAACGCTGGTAAAATGGTGAGTGTATAACATTCACTGGGTTTTGAAGAAGTAGGTGTTTGAGCAAAAGCTAAGGAGTGCGTTTCGGACTATTTGTCCAGATTAATTGCCTCCCTTACCCTATCTGACTTCAGGGGCGAACTTAGAGTGGATTTTATAATTAAGGGATTATGTTTCTCTTTAATTTTTGCAATAATTATTTTGCTTTTCCACTGTAGCAACTTATTTTTCAGAAGTAATCTTAACTACCATTTAGTTGGCGTAGTCGTGTTTTGCATTAAGTGCTTTATTGCCGATAATAGCAGCGATAGGTAGATTTTACTTTGGAGGAGGTATCCCAGGGTTAAGGATATCATCTTTTGAATTCTTGGTACATTTTTTTTCTCGTAAGTGGTAGAAATCAGAGTATCCTTTTCTAAATTTCTTTCTCCACTAGTCTCAGTCACTGACATAATATGGCCGAGAGGGCGAAGCTTAGACAACTCCTCAGGGACGAAGCGAGAGAGGAGGGACTGGAAGGCGAAGAAGCGAAAGCTTTTGTCAGAGACGAACTTGAGAGATACGATGCGGAGAGGAAAGCAGCAGAAGCTAAAGAGGAAAAGGAAGAACTAAGGAGGAAAGAAGAAGCAGCGGAGAGGAAAGAAGCGGAAGACCGGCTATTACAGCAGAAGAAGATGGATGAGGAAATGGAAATCCGCAGGATGCAGCATGAGGAAAAAGAGAAGGAGAGACAGCATGAGAAGGAAAGGGAGGAGAGACAGCATGAGAAGGAAAGGGAGGAGAGACAGCATGAGAAGGAGAGGGAGGAGAGACAGCATGAGCTGGCACTTAAAGCTCTAGAGTTCCAAAGTCGTGGTGCTGCCTCTCAGACAACAAGACAACTATGATCTGTTGAAGAAAGCGTTACTGGAGCGCTTTGAAATGAACGCTCGCAAATTTTTGCAACTGTTTCGCAACAGCCGGAAAGAGAATTCTGAAACTTTTCAGCAGTTCTCGTCTCGTTTGAAGGGTTATCTGACAAAGTGCCTAGAGCTCTCACAGCTCCCCTCTACCTATGAAGGTCTTGAGGAATTTGTTTTAACAGAACAAATAAAGAACACATTGTCTGCAGATACCCTGAGATTTCTAGCTGAGCAGGGTGCAGAAAAGCTCGAAGACATCTTAGAGAAGTCTGAGCGTTATCACAATGCGCTGGCTGAACTACCGGCCACAAAGCGGAAACCGACAGAGGAGCATTTTCGAAAACATAACCTAGAGCAATCTTCTCAGGCTTCTAACCAAAATAACCACAGAGAAACTGGACCTCAAAACCCCCCTCCTGAAAAATCCAAGTTCTACAAGAACAAGTACCCCAACCACCCCAAACAGTCTGATCAACCCGACCGCCCTACATGGCAGCGTAGCCAGAAAGGACAAGGTGGCAAAGGGAGAACCCCTGAGCACGGGACATATGATCAGACCGAGCACACCGAGCCGAAACGCATCGGATGCTTATTAACAGTCTCGCAAGGTGGAATTATTGACAGTGATTCCCAACCTGTTGGGGATGGACCCTCAACGCGAGGTACTGTTACTTTGAACGGTTCTCAAACTTCTTGCTTATTTGACACGGGGCTTTCTTATGATTGCATTGTTGCCAGGAACCTGGTCAAACCCGGTCAAGAGACAGCAGAGACCGTCCAACTTTGTGGAGTTCGTAAGAGTGATGCACCTACAGCGCTTCCCATCGCATTGGTGGAGATACACTCTGACTTTGTCAGAGGGGTGATCAAAGCGGCTGTTATGAATGATCCCATCTACCCAGTCATACTTGGCGGGAGATACGTGTGTATTGGGAAACCGGAAGAGCCGATTGTGGCAGCAGTAACTACAAGAGGGCAAACCAAGAAGGAACGGGAGCCTGCGCCTAATTTGTTACCTATGGAACTTAAAGAAGCGCAATACAAGGACCCTACTTTGGCACCCTGCTTTAGGAAACTGCCCATGGCTAAGGAACCCAGACAGCACGGGGACATTTTTTCTAAGGATGGCGTACTTTATCGGAGAACGGGCAAGCCTGACCAAGGTTACAACCAGCTCCTAGTACCGAAACAGTACAGAAGCCAAATCCTAGAAATGGGGCACTCTCTTCCCTTCAGCGGACACATGGGACAGAACGCCACAAACCAACGTATAACCACTCATTATTGGTGGCCAGGAGTAAACACTGATATTATCAGGTACGTCAAATCCTGTGCCCAGTGCCAACGTGTACCACCCAAGCAACGGACACCCCCAGTCCACATGGGTGAAATGCCAATAGTGGGAACACCATTCGAACGGGTTGTGATCGACATTTTAGGGCCTTTCGAAAGGACTAAAAGAAGGAACAGGTTTATCCTGACCTTAGTCGATACATGCACTTTATGGGCAGAAGCTATCCCGCTAACATGCGCAGATGCCAAGCATGTCGCAGAAGCCCTCGTGCAGATTTTCACTCGGTTGGGATTCCCGCAGCAAGTGTTGACGGATAACGGATCTCCATACCGAAACCTGTTGATGGATGAGATCGATAAGATCTTGAGGACCCAACACATCCACACTAAGCCATATACTCCGACCGGAAATGGGCTCGTGGAACGTGCTAATGGAAACCTCAACATGCTGCTAAGTAAACTGGCACAAGTGAAACCTGAAGATTGGGACCTTTGTATTCCTGGAGCTTTATTTGGCTACAGAGAATCTCCTCATACTTCCACAGGATTTCCGCCAGCGACACTCTTATTCGGCAGACCCATTAAGGGCCCGCTTGAAGCCTTACTTCAGTCTCTGACAGACGAGAAGGCTGATGAGACAGTTGTCTCAGCAAGTAAATATGTGTCGGTTTTAAAGGAAAGGTTGAAACTAGGGTGGGACCTAGCAACGACTAACTTTAAGCGAGCTCGCACAAAGCACGCTAACCGATTGTGGTAAAGTGGGATGTTATAAATATTTATAGGGACTTAGTGTACTGACTGAGATCAGCTGTGAAGGTATCTATATCTAATAAGAGTAGTGTATTATAGATAACCTTACTTGCTGCCACATATATATATATATCTCAGTCAGAATTATTCTAGAGTAGTGTGATGACTATGTTATATGTCTAGAGTATGTGTATGATGAAGTGTAAGTCATAACAACAACAGACAGATAAACAATTTAATTTATTCCACCACACTTGACAACACTGTGACACTCACATACATATAACACTCTAAGAGGATATCTTAAAGGAGTCACTGATAACTTTTCAAATAACAATATGTATTCAGTGCTGTCATGAATGTATATGTGTCCTGATTCAAATACAAAGGGAACCAGGAATCACAATCAATTTTAATTACACGTTATATGTACAGAATTTATTAATATGATTCTTGTAGTGACATATATTATAAATGGTATCCTATGTGTGTCAGTTGTGTAGTGGTAATATGAGGTAATACTGGTTTTGTTTTGTTCAAGCTCTGTTGGTATTTGTCATCATGACTTCAATAGTTTGTTTCTATGGGAACTAGTATTGGAGATGTTCTCAGTTCCTGGTATTAAAACAATTTAATTCCCCTCTTAATTTTAGTTTATATTGTCATTGTAAGATGGGGTACATAATGTTGAGCTCCATGGCCACACTCTCTTATCTTGCGTGATGACTGCAGTAAAGGACTCCTCTGCTCGATAACTGTACTGAGTTCTGGAGCCACCCCACTGGTTGTTATATTGACCAAGGAGTATGCTGTCCACTTCTGGCTTCAGCAAAGCTCTGACCAGGTGCTGCTCAATAACTTTAAGACCACGGTCCCTGAAACAAGAAGGTTGTACCTTCTACGTCAGAACTAATTTACACTCTAGTTCTACACTGAGCACAATACATCACAAACATTGAGTTCAGAGCGTTAGGCCAACTGTCAGCTTCATCTGAAATACCTTATACCAGTATTTCCCTCTCTAATGGTTACTACGCCTCTGCAATTCCAGCATTATTTCTTTCTAGTTAATAATCTAGGTGTCAGTGTACTGTTTGGCCATTCCATGCAGTTTTACTTTCCTCCGACACCTTCTGTTCAGGCTGGAGCCTATAGGCTTTACATCACGTTCGCTACTGAACCACACATATATACAGACATAAATTATCAATTTACATTCAATTTTCATTAAAAGATATTGAATATTTCAAGCTTACCACAATTCATGGAAATAATAATAAACAGTTTCGTTGACTGGCAATGAATATAGCACAACTCCGATCTGCCGATGTCCCAGGCTTTATTTTATAAAAAAATATACACTGGTGCTCAACGCACTGCTTCTTAGTAGGTTTATTACAAGATGTGGCAATGAACAGACGCTCTGAATGGAGTATATTCGCAGCTCTACCCAATCACACCACGTCTACACATCTTTTCAAAAAAGTACCCCTTTCTCACGTTTCCCCTGACAACACACGATAGTATTTATAGTCCGACCAATCGTGTTTAGTCTTTCATTTGTTGCGCTCCAATCACATAGGAGTTAACATGGTAGGCTATTTCCGTACGTAATGTTTTTTTTAAACACGTTATAAAAAAAATTTTATGAGCAGAAATGATTTCATGCTGTCAGGCACCCCCACTATTTTATTTTGGCCATAACTTGGTAATTCCTAGACTATTTGCGTAACGTTTTACATATTCTTTGTCAGCAAACCCTAAGGAACCCAAATATATATATGTAATAGAGCTAATATGCTGCGTTCAAAATATGCAATTTCTTCTACCTCCTGTTTCGAAGATGTGCTGTCTGGGTACTGTAATGTTTTCAAACGTAAACCGGTATAATGTCATAATTCCTAATAAGCGTTTTTTCAGGATTTTAAAACCTAACTCTGGGAAGGGTAGTGAATTTTATCACTGTCGATTTGAAATAAAGTTAGTGCATGTGGCCTTACACGCGTGATGGCAGCAATTGTGTATCGCGCGACGCGTGTTTAGTGTTGCACGTGTTCGGCTTTCTGCCTCTCCCTTCTCTCTATCCTTTAGTCCATCTGTCTTTAGTTACGCCGTGTACGGAATGAATGAAATATTAAATCTAGGTCATTGATCAGCTTGCGTACCTCAAGGTTTTTCCAAGAAATACAGTACACGTTTCATTGAAGAAAGCGGGTAATAATACAGTAGGCTTTTACTATCAACGTGAAAGCGTTACAATTTGCAGACGAAGTAGAAAACAAGGGGGATTTCGAGTACAGTCATTGTGACAGCACTGTTCTTTACCATTCTTCTTTCCTTTTATTAAATTTATTTGTTAGGCTTTGCATTTACGTTTTAATTTATATATGGGGATTAGAATAATTCACGACACAATCTCCCCTCTTAAAACAGACATTATATGTCAGTCCTTTATTCTATATACACATAGAGAAATTTATTATTATTTCTGGGGTTTACGGTGATTCTCATCACACGAATGGCGGCTTAAAAAATCCGCTCCCAAATTTGTTTTTCCAGATATATACTCAATGCTAAAATTATAGGGAGCCAAAAGCAAGGACCATCGGAGTAACCTAGAGTTCTCATGCCTAGCCTGGGCTAGAAACGATAAAGGTTTGTGGTTCGTTTGCAACTTAAATGACTTCCCATACAGATAAATATTGAATTTCTTTATTGCCCATATTACTGCAAGACATTCTTTTTCGCTAGTTGAGTAGTTGATTTCAGCTTTATTCAACTTTCTGCTAGCATATGCCAGTGGGCTTAATTCCTCATCCAATGCATCTGATTTCTGTAGTAGAGTTGCACCCAGCCCAATATTACTGGCATCCGTCCTTACTATGAATTCTTGACTTAAGTCAGGTAATTTCAAAATAGGTTTACTTGTGAGCTTTTCCTTCAATTCTTGGTAAGCCATTTCACATTGTGGTGTCCATGTAATGCGATCTGGATGTCCTTTACGTGTCAAATCAGTTAACGGTGCACATATGGAATTAAAGTTCCTGATATACTTCTGGTAGAAACCACATAATGAGACAAAGGATCTCACGTCCTTCTTGGTTTGTGGTCTCGGGGCTTTCTTTAGTTTCTCTAAATTCTTTGGGTCAGGGGTCATGTTTCCCTGATAAACTGTGTGTCCCAAAAATTCCAATTCTTTACATCCAACGCAACATTTGGTTGGTCGGGCTGTTAAATTTGCTTCCCTAAGTCGATCAAACAGCATCTTCAGAGAGTCAATGTGTTCCTCAAATGTTTCTGTTGCTATAAGGATATCATCCATGAAATTTGTTATACATGGATTATTCAGAGGGTCCAATAACTTTCTCATCATTCTAGAGAAGACACTAGGCGCATTCTTCAATCCAAATGGCAATCTATTAAACTCATAGTGTCCTTCTGAGGTACTAAAAGCTAGGTATGGTCTAACCTCAGGCTTTACTGGAATCTGATAGTATCCTTTACTCAAATCCACTTTTGAGAAATATTTTGCTTTATTTAGTCTGGCAAACAGCTGATTTGTATCCGGCAATGGATCCACCTGTCCTTCTGTAATAGCATTCAGTCTCCTGTAATCTATACAGAGTCTATGTTCTCCAGAGGGCTTCCTTAAGAGTACAACACCGGAACTATATGAGGATTCACTGTGCGAAATAATTCCTTCCTTCAACAGATAGTCTATCTCTTCCTTCAAAGCTTTCTCCTTAGCAAACGGAATCGAATATGGTTTCATACAGACAGGTGTGGGGTCTATCAGTTTCATATCATATTCCAATAGGTTTGTATGCCCTGGTCGATCTGTTAACACCTCTGCATGATTATTTAGAACCTGTTGCACTCTCTCTTTCTGAGTTTTTGTTAGATGTGTACTGATTTTCACCTGTGCTGCTGTCTCACAGGGGTGTAATGGATATTCAAATGATGAAAGTGGTTCCTTTTTCATCTCCATGGCGATGGACAAGGTCAACAAGTGTGTCTCTTCCTGATGTTCTCTTTCCAAATATTTCTTCAGGAGATTCACATGATAGATTTTTTCTTTCCCCTTCTTATCTATCTTATAATTTGTTCTAGACACCTTCTCTAAAACTGTATATGGACCTTGCCATCCAATCTGTAACTTATTCTGACTCCCGGGGAGAAGAAGCAGTACCTTCTCTCCCACAGCCAAATCTCTGACTTTCGCCTTCCTGTTATAATAGGCAGCATGTTTCTTCCTGGCTTGTTTCAAATTTTCATTGGCAAGTTTCCAGCCAGTTTTTAAACGAGTGGTCAGCTCATTCACATATTGGTATGAAGATGTAATGTTTTCCTCTGCCTTTTCATCAGTCCACGTTCTTAACAAAGCTACATATGGACCTTTAATTGTGTGGACCTATTTGTCCATGCACCGGTATGGTCTCTTCCACTCGAAGCTCTATAGTGATGATTTTTCTTCCCAGAATTATCATGCATAAAACGACCGCTACCAATTTTTCTTTTGGGGCTTTCTCCCCACTTAAAATTCTTGATGAGAGATTTCCTCTCTACATCCTCTTCCTCCAGTTTGTTTAAGTCCGATTGAGGGATTTTCGGCTTATCCTGGGGTAAGACATCCTTTTGCACTCTCCGCATAGTGGCCATTGTAAAACAGTTAAGTGAAGCTTGTCCGTGAAAAGGGGCTTCCCATTCCCTTTGGTCCACCTTATCAAATTTATATCTCTTTGTATTTTCAGGCCTACTTTTGCCCCTTGGCGTGTCCAGGTCCTGATCAATGTTCCCACTTGTGGGTGTTCCCTCATGTGCTATGCTACACCTTTCTACAAAATTCTCAATGTCCCATCTTGCTTTGGGCCAATAATAATTGTGAGCCACCTTTTGAATGATGGTACCTATCTTCTCATGGTCCCCATCTGGTTTCATATGTAGGCTCCTTATTAAGTCTGCCCTATATCTTTTAGGAAGTACCAGTTGTCCCTGACCTTTGGATCTAGCTCCAGTCTTCCTATACATCAACTTGTTTTTCATGTAAAAATCTCCCTTGCCTGGAGTTGTATGACAAGTTGACAATTTCCTGAAACAAGGCTTGAGGGTCTTGTCCCCAGCCTGTGCCTTCCTCATCTCTTCTGGAGTGGTATTCAACATAATATCCTCCTCCTGTCTTGAGGTCGACCTGACCTGAAGGGTGGCCATATACACAGGTTTCCTTCTGCAACGGTCAGTGTCATGATTGTTCATCTTACAATTCTTACACCACCTTTTTCCTTGGTTGAAAGATTTTCTTTCATCATATTTCCTTTCATCGAATTGTGGGGTTTTATTTTTATTTTCATACCGTGGCCTATCAAACTGGTGCTTACCTTTGTTTTGATCCCTAGGATCAAATTTATTAAAGTTCTGTGGTGCCCTAAAGTTATCCACTTGTTTCTTTTTATTACCTGTTACCTCTGCTTGAGCTGCTTGATACCTTTCAGCAACATTTAGCAATTCACCCAGCCTCTCTGCACCTTGTTCCATGAGAAACTTTCTCAGGTCTGGAGCCATGGACTCTCTTAATTGCTCTATAAGGACCATTTCCTTAAGATCTTGGGTTTTCCCCAGAGAAGTCCATTTCTCCAAGTATGTCTCTATTCGTGCAGAGAACTGGTGATAGGTTTCACCTGACAGTAGTTTAGCATTCCTAAATTTTTTCCTATAAAATTCTGCATTTTTTTCATATCTTAACAAAAGAGCCTGCTTTAGCATGTCATAATTTTCCTGATCACTTCTGCTCATTTTTGCAAAAACTTCATAAGCTGCCCCACGAAGTCCTTGAGATAACTTTAAGCTCCACCTTTCTCTCTCTAACCCATATGTGGTAGCTAATAGTTCATACCTATTAGATAGCTCTCTATATCATCGTCTTTCTCAACAAAATGATCTAAATGAAAATTCATAGCTGAGGTTGAGGCTCCTTGGCTAGCAGTAGCATCAGAGGCAAAGGGACTGGCACTATTTTCAGGAGCATGGCCTTGAAACTCAAACTCCCTTAGTCGTAACTCATGTTCTCTTTGTAATCTCTTCTCCTCCTTTTCTGCTTCCCTCTCTGCAGCTAATCTTCTTTCTTCGGCTTCCCTTTCTGCAGCTAATCTCTTGTCTTCCCTTTCTGCAGCTAATTTTCTTTCTTCTGCTTCCAATGCTTTAGCCTCTTTGTCAGCCTCAATCTGCAACCTCTTAGCCTCAGCCTCAATCTGCAACCTCTTAGCCTCAGCCTCAATCTGCAACCTCTTAATCTCTTTTTCAGCTTCTAACTTTCTTTCGGCCTCTTTTTCTAATCTTCTTTCTTCTCGTTCAATATATTTGTCACATTCAGCAGTGACATAAGCAATCATAATTTGCCCGTCCATGCCTAACTCTTTCGCAGTCTGTACAGCAGCAGATCGAAATTTTGCCAGGTCGGCCATTGTCTGACAGATAAATGTCTAAAATAATCAACTAAACAATTGTATCTATGACTAATTAACTTAGGACAACACAGGCACTGTGAGCTCAACCTTATTTATTTTCAACCAAGGATACCTTTTAATTCTTATTATTCCCTGAAGTGAGTTACCCCCAATATTTGTAATAGGGAAAGATTCAAAATCCCGAGGGCGAGACCCCAATATA
>JAMPIV010021038.1:107500-220000 GCA_024509875.1 Oreohelix idahoensis | reverse complement strand
AAAGAAAAGAGGGGTTTTTAGAAAAAGGGGAGGAGAGTTTAGAAGAGAAGAGAAAAGAGAAGATTAGAGAGGAAAAGAGAATGGGGAAAAAGAAGAGAAGAGGAAAAGGGAAGGGGGGGAGGGGGTAGGGAGTAGTGAAGAAAAGAGAAGAAGAAAAAAGTAAGAGGGAGTAAAAAAAAGGGGTAAGAGGGGAAACGAAGGGAGGGAAAGGAAAAAGGTAAGTTTTTCAGTGAAAGGGGGGAGAAAAGGAAGAAAATTAAGTTAAAAGGAAGAAAAGAGGGGTGTGAAAGGGGAAAGAAAATTGAGAAAAAGGTAGCCAGAAGAAAGTGGAAGAAGAGGAAAGAGGTAGAGGATGTATTACCCTTGTAGTAGGGTGGAAAGAAAGGAAAGAAAAAGGAGGTGGGGGTCTCAAAGAAGTAGAAAACAAGGTGGGGGAAAAAAGAGTTAAAGAAAGAATGTATGAAATGAAAGGAGTAAGATTTTCGGAAAAAACTGAGAGAGCATGGTAAGGTGGAAGAAATTTTTTTTTGACACAACTGTAGTATGAATTACAGTATAAGGAGACTGGAAGAAGGATTGATATCTTTTTTTGTATAGGTGGAAACGGTCTTTTAAAAATAGAATTAGAGTCCTTGTTTGAGGTAATTTCAGAAAAGTCGATAAGGCTTTGATTTACGTTTTATTTTATGAAATGGGGAGCAGAGGTACAAGAAAAAATTGCAATGACAGGAAAATTTGAGCAAATCAGGAAAGTGCTGAGGTTTTGTTTTTAGGAAAGTTTTAAGATAAAAATTGAAGTATAGAAATAAGAAATCAGGAAGGTGTTGAATGACCAGAATTGATGGAGGAATGAAAAAAAGGAGAGAAGAAATTTTGGTGTTGCTCCCTACCGAGAACAACCAACTGAAGATCGGATTATTCAAGGGCCGTTTGGTCCGTCCTGAAAAAGATTTCTAAGGCTTTGCCAGATATCTGTTCAAAAACCAGAAAGGAAAAGGTTTTCCATTTAAATCTCTTTAAGAGATACTTGGAAAGACCAGTGCTAACGTCCGACCATCTCCTGACGATCGCCAAAACTGACGAAGATGATGATAGTGGCAGGGATATTCCACCGCTATCACAGGAAATCTTTCAAAAATGTCAGAAGAGGCGACGCTCTTTCAAGCGCGCATGGGAGACATTCCAGAGGAAGGAAATTTTGGGGAGTAGACTTGAGTAGGAATTGGAGAGAGGGAGGGGGGAAGATGAGAGGGAAGAAGACAGACACCCCGAAGCTACGGTTATAGGAAATTTAATTCCATAACGTAGACATGGAGTGCTTCCATATCTTAAGTGGGGACGTCCTGTCACGTGGGTTTTGATCATTAAATTGCCTACATCTTCTTCCTATTCTCTCACCCGCATCCTTTTATTCTATTATCTTTCCGTACTTGTTTTTCCTGTATTTTTTTCGCATCACTCGTTGCGAAAAATATATTTCTTTCCCATCATCGTTTTTCTTTCTCATACTGACTAGTAACCTTATTGCATCAGATGTCAGTCGCGCAGATAGCTGTGAATATACGGTTCTCGCCAGACATACGTCTGCAGTTTCCCCGGTCAGAGCGCGGCCCGACCGGATTTCTGGGCCTGGGGTGTGAGAAATTCGTTTCGCTGGACATGAGCAGACTTTTGGTCTACCAGTTTCACCTGACACTAACGTAGGTGCTAAAACTGCCAACCCGCTTTCGCCCAGAGCAGACGGTTGTCTGAGATTTGAAACTGACACGCGTACATCTTGGTCAGTAGGTGGCAGTTACGACATGTTAGGTGTTAAACGTATCGTTTAAGCCGGAAAGGGGAGAGCATTTCGTTCTACGAAATAATAGTTCATCCTTCGTCTGGTTTAAAATATTAAACCTAGTTTGAAACTTTATCTTCATTCTTTCTCTATAATCGCAGTAGACAGGTGGTTCGCGAAGAGTAGAGCTGTATAAGCGAAGTTTCTTAGTTTGTTGCGACAATTTGTCGAACTTCTAGACTTCCATAAATATAAGCGTATAATTCTTAATCGTGCGATACCCTGTAGTGCTGTGTTTGAGGTAATATATATTATATCTAGTATTTTGTGAAATGATAAAGTGTTAAGTCGCTTATTTCATATTTCATTAGTTAGATTTTGCGCAGAGTGCCAAATTTATAGTTTGTATTATTTTCTAGTGACGCATACAGTGGAAATACATAATAAATTATATCTTAGCGTACTAAAACTAGTAGCTATAAGGAATTTAGTTTAACGGCTAATACTCAGTCGAGAATATTTTATATCAAACTTATAAAATGCTAGATGCGACATCAGTGAATAGTGACGGAATACGCACCATATTCCTAATTCCTGATGATCGATTTTATATAACTTATTTCACCGGAAGTTTAAATAATAAGTCAAGCTGTAGGCTTGCTGTTTTAAATGTAAGTTATATTGAGTACATATATGTAAATTATTTGATATATGTTCTTTCTTTTATATAGTGAAACGGTGGTACCCAACTTGCCAGCGTTTAGTAGCCTGAGAGACATATTTGTGAGAAGCATAGACATTTCCTATCTTTAACCACGTGGGTTTTTTTGTTTCAAGTAACACGGGTCTGACAGTGCATAAGCCATCAGAGAGAGAGACAGTAATAGCAATCCCACTAACGGTTTCTAAAGACTAGAAATATATATTGGGCTTTTGAGCCAGTTCATATTGCTCCAAAAATGTAAATGTACATGCTGCCTGGCGGCGAGAATATTACAAGAAGAATATTAACATTCCGACAGAGATTGTGATTAGTATTGTGGTGACCAAATATAGTACCTGCCTGAAAGAAGACACCGATCTGACATTCCTTAAATCCTAGAATCCAAAGCTAATGACATTGTGCTCTGCTAACTTTCGTGCCTGGACATATTTTATGTGACTTAATCAGACATTCGAAAAATTAGAACACCGAAGGAATCGTTCCCTGAGAGTTTAGTACGTCTTTTGGAACTGGGGATTTCTTGGTCAAGGACTGCATTTTCGGGTCTGTGTGAAGGTCCTAGAATTATTATGTTCCCAGAGGCAACGAGCAAAGTTGTGAGTATATGTATGTGAGAGCAAGGCCATGGCTGAATGAATGAGGGTACACAGGTCAGAGTGTTGTTTTACCGGGGTATTATTGTCACCAATTTGCTGTCTTAACTTTTTTTAATCTGCAGAATTTGTTACAAATGCTAGAGTTTCTTTTTCCTTAGGCTAAATCAGATTATCCAACTCTGTTCATACATTTACGAGAAAAAAAGAAACCTCTTAGACTCAACCCTATGTATCTACCACTCTTTGGGCCATCATCTGTTCTCTTAACGGGGCTGTGGGCTAAACCTAGAGTAAGATTCGAACTGGTTATCATCCTTGTAGCATTTTCTTAAATTTTATGACTATTTGTATATGTTTTTCCTTGATGTATTTTTTGGTGTTGTGAGAAGATTTTTTTGGATGATAATAAAAATCTCTCTTGAACTAAATCAGTGCGTTGGTCAGCTCGTTCAAATAATATATATATTCATTGTTATAGATTTCCCACGTCTGTGTGTTTTAACTGTCGGCACGTATATGTGCGTGCCCGTGAGTAGATAGAGATATATTAATATATATATATCTGTGTTTAGACTGTCTGACGCCTTTAAAAGCGGTCGTAGAAGATAGGTGAGAGAGAGAAGATTATCTCGATTCTCAAAGACAGCTTCTATATCACGTTCTATCATCTCACGTGTGGGAAATTCTATTGTTTTTTTTCACCAGCTCTCACGGTATCTATCACTAATTCCAACCTATTCAGAAGGGACCTAACCCAAGTCTTAATACTCCTATCTAAAATCTACGACACTTCTCTCCAGACTAACCTTAGACAATGACTCTGCTAGGGGTAATTAAATGCACAACGTAGAACTTTAAACCAAATTTAATTAATTCACTGAAGACTCTGGGTACAATTTAGAATGTATTTATGTACAAGATATTTTCTTCTTTGTTCTTTGTAAATTTTTCATTAAATTGAATACAAAATAAATATATGGGTCACTTTCAAATATATATATATATATATATATATATATATATATATATATATATATATATATATATATATATATATATATATATATATATATATATATACATATACATATATATATATATATATATATATATATATATATATATATATATATATATATATATATATATATATATATATATATATATATATATATATATATATATATATATATATATATATATATGGGAGCCGCGCTGGTGTAATGGCTACAACGTTGTACTGGCGAACAGGTGTTCATGGTTCAAACCCGGCCGTCGGCGTTTGAAGAAATGTTTACGACCGGAAATTTGACTGAATAATCTGAACGGCTCCTGCACATAAATCCCGTGTGGATGGGAAGGAGCGAAGCTCCTGACCGGGTTGGAAGGAAAGTCCACTGACCCCCCAGCCTCGCAATGACATGTCATTGGGGCGAAAGAGCTGGAAAGCTCGAGTGCCGCTGGTTATAGAAAAAAAAAAAAATATATATATATATATATATATATATATATATATATATATATCTATATATATATATATATCTATATATATATATATATATATATATATATATATATACGAGGAGTGTTCAAATGAAACCCGTCCAGTGGCTTTATAACAAATATATGTAAGGTACATCAGCAGGAGTAGTAGAATTAAATACAGCAATTGTTATGAAGCAAGTACTCACTGGGGTTCTTTAGAGATATTCACCATAGGCACTCAGACACGCATCCCACTGCATGGGTAGACGGTGGATGCCGTACGAGAAAAATGACTTTGGTTGCTTATTGAACCATTTGGTCACCGAGGCCCTGACGTCTGCATCGGAGTCGAATCGTTGTCCCTTTAGAGATTTTTTTAAGGGTCCGAACAAATGAAAGTCACATGGTGACAGATCGGGGCTGTAGGCTGGGTGTGGCAGAACTTCCCACCTTTTCCTTGCTAACGCTTCCTGCACAATGTTCGCAACATGTGGACGAGCATTGTCGTGCAACAGAATCACACCACGCGAAAGCATGCCGGGTCGTTTATTCTTGATGGCTGTATGCAGGTTGTCTAGTGTGTCTTTGTAGCGGATGGCATTGATGTTCAAGCCAGGCTCTTTAAAGTCAACCAATAGAAGCCCTTCATGGTCAAAAAATGCGGTCAGCATAACCTTACCGGCTGAAATCTGTGACTTGAATTTTTTGGGTTTTAGTGATCCGGAATGTTTCCATTGCATGCTCGCTGTTTTGCTGCACGGCTCAAAGTGGTGGCACCACGACTCATCGCCTGCGCAACAGAAATGCATCACCCTCCTCTTCGTAACGCAGCAGGTGGTTCAAACTCCACCCCATGCGTTCTTCCTTATGGCGATGGCTTCTTCTGTCGCAACAATATGCACCTGACCTATCCGCGGAAGATCTTTCGTTAACTGACGTCCTTCTCGAAACATTCGTGCTCAGTCTTTCACTGTAGTCTTAGACACACTTTTGTCACCATACACTGCTTTCATTCGGCGATGAATGTCGGCTGGTCGACATCCTTCGGCTGTTAGGAACTGGATCACCGCTCGCTGATCTACCTTGGACGGATTCCGTATCACACCGGCCATTATTTTAACGGTCTGCAGCACAAACAATGAATACTAGGAGAATGAACACTTACACGCTTGTACATTCGTATGTGCTTATTACGTCAGATGTGACGTCATCATGCTCCTCCTACAAATGTCCACTTCGCGCAGCACGGGCGGGTTTCATTTGAACACGCCTCGTATATATATATATATATAACACATGTACAGTTAATTTCTTAAACTAATATAGTTAAATTTCATTGTTTTCTTACTTCCTGATGGAATCTGTCTCTACTTTTGTGCTTTCTTGAATAGATGAATATAAATGTTACTTTATGACTCATATGACTGTCAAATGTATTCTATATACACCTTAGGGTTTCTGCTAGGAATGATTTAATGATGTTTAGGCCCTAATCCACTAAACATCATCAAATCATTCCTGGCAGATCGACAACACTTAGTGCTTCACAACAACTCGGCATCAGATTTCTCGAAGATAGATACAGGAGTACCGCAGGGCTCTATTCTTGGGCCCCTACTCTTCGCAATGTTCATCAACGACCTGCCACTACATCTAAAATATTCAACTTGTGACCTCTTTGCAGATGATTGTACTATCTACACTAGTGACAATGACTGCGTGGCACTTGAAATGACTCTTCAAAGCGATGTAGACAATCTAACAAAATGGAGTAATATGAAATCTATGTTGATTACCACCAGACAGAAACTCCTAAGCTGCACCAAAAGATCGCTACAGCTACACGCGGAATCAATACAAATTTAACATGTAACAGAACACAAAGTTCTAGGGATCACGATTGACCAGCACTTAACGTGGAACTCCCATGTACGGAATTTAACCAAACACTTAGCTCAAAAGACGTACCAGCTAGCCAAAATAAAACACTTCTTAGACGCAGACACTAGACTATTATTCTACACCTCACATATACAAACACATATAGATTACTGCTCTACACTATGGGATTGTTGCCCTGCTTCCACCTCGAAGAGACTGCACTCCCTGCAAAAGAGAGCAGTACGTCTGATCACCGATAATCGCACGACACCACACACAAGGACAGGAAAAGAACCCAAAATACTGTCGCTAAAAAAAAAGTCTTCTCTACAACAAAGCCAAGCTGACTCACACAATTCTATCTAACAATGCCCCGTCGTACCTACGATCATTGTTTCAAACCAGTAGAAGAGAGGGACAACAATTACATCAGTTACGTCTGCCCAAACCTAGGATCGACCTGTTCAAAAAGAGTCTAGCCTACTCTGGTGCCTACTTATGGAACAGCCTTCCACACCACCTAAAAAGCATACCTACACAATATTCTTTTAACAAAGCACTTTTCAAACACTTCCTCAACACTGATTATCTACCCCCATAGAAACAGCATTTGCCTGTCAACATCTCATCCATAGGTCAACATTTCTTTTCCTCCTCCGCTCGTTTTTTGTGAATAATTTGTTTTATATCCATGTAATATTATTATTATATTCACTTTAAAATATTATTATATAATGTAATGTATGTGAGAATGTACCCACATAATACTGTACTTTAGAAATGTGAGTCCTGAGAATGTACCCGCATACCACTGCACTTTAGAAATGTGAATTTTTTTAAAAATTTTTTTTTTACTGCTCAAAGACTTTTCCTGCCACAGAAGTGCGTAAGAAAGCGTTATTATTATTATTTCATTTTCCACCAAGAATGTAAGGACATAAGCGAGAATGTGTTTATGTAATTTTTGTATTGATGATTGATGACACATTCAAAAATACAGATTAATTGTAGACGGATTGACCGCATGAGTGAGTGTCGGTATACAGAATTTATTTATTCTTATTTATTGTTTTATTTATTTTATTTTATTATTACTTTTTTCCCCCAATTACTAGCTTGTTTGTTTAAAAAAAAACACCTACTCATTAAAAAAAAAATTATGATTGCATAATGTAAATGAATGCTGTTATGGTAACTTTATAATGTTGCATGCCTTTAAATTAATGCTTAAAGCCTCATGTGGGAATGAAAGGATATAGTATGCAAGATTAATGAGAGTGGAAGGGCAGAATGTTAGACGGGCCTGCGCGCCCAATTCTTTACCCTTCGAAAATAAAGTTCGTTCGTTCGTTCGTTCATCACATAGTCTATTCGTTGGGGGGTTAATTTGGTGTTGTTTGAAAATTGAAGAGTAGCTCAATACTGAGCTACTTATCTGAAACAAAGTCCTTCCTAGGCCTCGTACAACAGTATGATTGGATAGAACCCCACCACTGCGGGTCCTCCATTCGTCAAGATGACACAGTTAATACTGGCAAAGGCTCTGACAAACTTGAGCACCTAATTGCTGACGTGGTCACTAGAGATTGTGTATGACACTCAGGGCAGGATATAACCTGAAACAATATATACAACCTTCGTAGTATCGCTCATTGTCTCCTTAGCCAGATAGGAGGTAATATGAGACAGTTCAGACAAGCTGTGGTAAATTACAAGAGACATAGTAAGTCATGAATAACACAATTTGTTCAAGTTCTAGCACAATAGTTCAGTAATTCACTTGTTACAGTTTTGTCAATGATTTGTTTCAATAAAATCATATAGGCCTTATGGTAATCATTTTGTCATATATCAAATAATACAGAAAATAAATCTGTTATAGTCATTCCTTCCTCCAGTTTGGATAGTCCTTTCCAGCAAGCATAATATCTTTAAAACGCGTTCCACAACCAACCTGCTCCATCCATTCGTTCAACTTAATTGCTACACGATTGAACTAAACCTACACACTTCGGGTTTTCCTCCAGAAATAGCACAATGATTCTACACCAGCCAATATTTCTTTAACACACATTGATAATATATATATATATATATATATATATATATATATATATATATATATATATATATATATATATATATATATATATATATATATATATATATATATATATATATATATATATATATATATATATATATATAAAATTAACATCTCGCTTAAGCTCAATCACAGACTGGCTTTTAATGGTTACACAGTCTGTTCACACTTCTGCAGATGGCAACAGAGTTGAAATAACTGCTTGTGCTCTGTGTCTGTAGTTTGAAATCGGCGGCTAGTGTGTCTGTGTCGTACATTCTCTGCCCTTTTATAATGGCCTTGCGAATGTACGAGGTGGCAACTGGACCAAGGTACGTTTGCATGCATCCAATATCGTGTAGGCAAGGCAAGATGTGATAAGATAGTAAATCCAAAATAATCCTGGAATACTTATTTCTGCACCGATTTCCTCCATCTTTGGCTTATTTTACTCATATAAATGAGCTCTATCACCATGGATATTCATTTTATCATATAGTTTATCCGACTTTTCACTGGAGCAGCCGAAACAGAGAAAAACACAACATGGTTCATGTTCCACTGTCTTCTATTCATAATAACTTTGTCTCTAAAACGCATCCAGTGAATCTATTGCTATCTGCCTAAAGCTAATGATCCCTATTATCGAATTGGGTCCTTCTTTATCTAGGTATTCCATGATTAGTTGCACACTGCCTTTCGAAATATCCTTAACATCTACACTTTTGTTTCCTCCATGTCAAGCGATCTTCCGACACTATTATACCAAGCTGGCTTTTCATTGGTTAGTTACATCCACGGGGTTTGTACGGTGATAATGTTTTTGAATGATGCCGAGATATGACTCAGACTTCATTACAAAAACACATTAAGGAAACCTGTTGATAGCATTATCAGGCAGTCCTTGTTCTGGAACCCCTAGTGTCAGAGAGGTAGAGGAAGATCAAAGAACACAGGGAGAAGAGAACTAGAGACGAAGAAGACATAGACAGACCGTGAGCTGATGACACGTGACAGGAAGAGGTGGCGTTAGTTTGTTGAAAGCCTATGCTCCTGGGGGAGTTAAACGGTGACAACCAAAAGAAGAATGGAAAGACTCCACTAACCAGTGACAGGTCTACAACCTACCAGCTGTGTCACTTATTATACAAACTCCACCATATTTCTTAATACGCTGGATCTTGCTTCTGTGACTGGACATGTGACTGGACATAAGGGAGTTGTTTTTCTCTTATTTTTATTATTTCATGTTCTCTACTTAATTCTCATTTTCTTTCTTTCCCTCCTGTCTTGTTTGTCTGTCCCTGACGAAGGCCTTGTGGCCGCAACGTAGGTTTTTCCTGTCCTTTCTCCTTGTAAGACGTATTACTATTTGTGTTTTTTTCCCCCATTCTACTGCTTTTATTTATATGTTTTGCATCACTCTATGCAGTGTTTCCCAAAGTGTGAGACGTCGTCACCTGAGGATACGCAAAACGGCTTCAACGGATACACAGTATTTTTGTTATTTTAAATTTTACTAATCGTACTTTTTTTTTTACACCTGCATAAAACAATTCAATAAAAATACAATATTACAGAATGATGTACTGTATAAATGCATTTTAAGTTTATTTATAAATTCGATAACAAAATAGAAATAATAAAAAATATATGTTCTTCACAAGTTAACACGCGAAGATTAACGTATATACTCGAGTATAGGTCGATCCGACTATAAGTCGACCCCTAGACTTTAGGACTTAAAATGCTTCCAAAATGAATGACCCAATTATAAGTTGAATGAGTTTTTCATCGATTTCAAATTCCCGTATTACATTGGAGTTTCCGTGGCTTTCTGTAAATTCTATCACTTTCAGCTTAACCCTTTCCTGTTTAAAACGCAACGCGTGAAATCGCCCGCCCGGAAAGTTTTCTTCTTTTGCGTTCATTTTATTGTCATGCTAAATCTGCAGACCTGTCGCCAGGGCAAAGTCCACAGTCTTTTCAAAGTCAGCACTGTAGTCCCATAGCTTCTGTCTGAGCTCAGCACCCATTGGCCAGGTAAAAATTACCACCAAATTATCTTTTCCCTAGAGGGTACGCCGGTGAGACTAAATTGTCATAAGGGGTACTCGATTGCTGTAAGTTTGGGAAACACTGCGTCTATGTAATGTCCTGTATTTCTCTTCTTGTCTTCGAATGTCTGATGTAGTTACCCACCACTGATGTAGTAGAAAAAATGAGTAATGAAGAGAATCTGTTGTAAAAATGGACACTTCGGGATAGAGATAGAAGCTGAGAAACGGAATACGCGAGACAGCATTTCAGAAAAGATGGGGAGAGTTGTTCAGATGAGAGATTATTATATCACGCAAAATTTGAATTTTTGTTTCTCTAAATTCGACCTCGACTGTCCAGTTTTGTGTGCATGTTTTTTTTGTTTTTTTTGTTTTTCAGAAAGCCATCATCCAACACGAAACTCACATTTTCGGTGTCCATTTGAATTACACCATTGCTGGGTTTTAAAAAATAAAACAAATTAAAACACACAAAAATAATGGGGTTTAGCACTCAGATAAAAGACTAATTAACGGTGATATTATTATCATCTCTTGGCGTATGGATGCGAGTCATGGGCAAAGACTACAACCCACAAAAGCCAGCTCCAAACCTCAGAAATGAGGTATCCGAAGAAGGTGGTTGAAGTAAGATATGGTCTGCAACCAGACGATTCGTCAAGGCCTAAAATCCTACCCCCTGCAGACCCAAGTAGAACAGTGCCAACTAAGATGGTTTGGCCATGTCTGCAGAATGGGAGAAGATCGGCTACCACGACAAGCATGGGAAACTAAGAGCCAGGGATCCAGACCTCCAGGGCGACCCAGAGTCCGCTGGGAGGACAACATTAGACAATCTTTGAAGGACCGAGGATTAGAATGGAACCAGGCCAGGAAGAAGACCTCTGGCGCTCTCTCTTCCAAACCTCTACACCTTACGGTAGAAGGGAAACAACTAAGTAAGTAAGTATTATTATCATCTTGAATAACGCAGAAAATATTAAAATATTAGTTATCATCCTTATCCTTCAGATCCACAAATAGCTTATCAATCAATCAATACCCTTTAGCTCCCCGAGGAGCATAGGCCTTCGACAAACACATGTTAACTCCTCCTGTCACGTGCCATCAACTCAACCTATTTCCACGTCTTCCACATCATTTTTACTTCTGTCTCACTTTCTCTTCTCTATGTGTATCTTGGTCTACCTTTGCCTCTCTTAGCACTAGGGGGGGGTGGGGGGGGGGGGGGGGGGGGGGGGGGGGGGGGGGGGGGGGGGGGTGGGGAGGGGGGGGGGGGGTTGTGGTTGTTCCAGAACAAGGGCTGCTTTTTAATGCTATCCACAGGTGTCCTCAATGTGTGTCCTATCCATTACCATCGTCTTCTTGTCATCTTCTGTTTCACTGACACCTGCCTGGTTCTTGTCATCAGTTCCACATTAGTGATTTTGTCATGCCATTTTAATCCTTCTATTCTACGCAAGCACCCGTTTAATGGAAGTCTGTAGACAAGAAGCATATATCCTCAAGAAATTCCTGTCAAGTCCATCCGTCCTAGTTACAACTTTCATTTATATCTCCTGTTCTCATCTCCGTGAGTTTTTCTGTCTCTCCCTACCTTTCGTACCCCGAGGATTCCAGAACAAGGACTACCTGGTAATGCTATCAACAGGAGTCCTCAATGTGTCATCGCCAGCGTCTTCTTCTCATCTTCTATTTCTCTTGCACCTGTCTGGATCTTGATATCAGTTCCACATTGATGATCTTATACAATTTCAATCCTTATTCTACGCAAGCATCCATTTATGAAAGCCTGTTACTTCTTGATTGTTGTTTTTATTGTTCTCCATGTGTCAGAGGCATACATTATGACTGACTTAACATTTGACATTAAATTTCCGATTTCTATGTATGACTTCTATGTTTTATATTGATCTCCATATAATTTATATCGCAATGAAAGTTCCCCTTGAACTTTGTATCCTTATTGTGATACCAATGTTTGGTCTTCCAACTTTGTCAATATTGCTGCCAAGGCAAGTATGAATGTCTCGTATGATTCAATATCTTGTGCTGATGTTTCTTTAAGTTCAGCCGTGTTATCATTTTCTGCTTTTACTCTCATTATCTGTATCACTACCCTGTGTGTTTTCAGACTCAATTGCTGTGACCTTTCATCAAGCATTTCATTTTATCTTGCACGTGGTTGTAGTTAAGAGACGGAAGTGCCAGGGCATCGCGAAAATCTACATCGTCCTGTGATTTTACCACAGTAATGTTTTGACATTAGTATGACTTCCATTCAATACTTGCTTAACTTAATTTGCTCCCTGTGGGGCAGCGTAATGCACCTGTAGCTCAATATTAATTTACTTTCCAAATTTAATCCGATTATACATTGCGAGCTTATTAAAATGGAGGGTTCTTGTGTGATAATTCACCGGGAAATTAAAATTATTGACATTTGTAAGCCAAACCGAGCACCGTACTTTTTCTTGACTGAAAAAGGGTCATTTCACATTGTGATCTCCTCCCTCCCCTGTTGTTTGGGAGGGCAAGTTAAAAAAAAAATTCGTTCCTCGTGCATTCTTAGTTGACACGCTTACGACAGACCCTTCACTGCCGCCCTAACGCCCCCCCCCGTATTTTTTTTAAGTATATAAACCAATAAAACGGTATTGAATCAGTTCTACAATTAACGGTACACAGGAAACAAGGGACGTTTCGGGTTTTACCCTTCGTTAGCCACAGTTACAACCAGGTGACAAGGACAAGAAATACATTTTTTTTAAAACACGCCTGCCGTTAATTTAAACTGTAAGGGTAGTCACGTAGCAGATTCTGCCGTAGGGGAGTGAAGTGTTATAGACTTCGATGTACGAGGTCCCAGCTTTATGAGGTGGGGTGGCCTGTTCCCTTCCTCGCTGCCGTTGCCTTCTCTAACTCAAGATCAGAGTCAGGTACCCTTTTACAGCTGGTTAGACTGATGCGTGACACTACCAAGCTTTGAACCTGAAACCCGGTAACTTATTGTGGTAGTGGAGTGTTAGAGACCACCATACTAGGTCCAGCATCGAGAGGTGGGGAGACCAGTTTCCTTCCTCGCTGTCTTTTCCTTCCCTAACTCAAACTTAAGTACCCATTTATAACTAGGTAGGCCCCACCTCTCGATGCTGGACCTAGTGTGGTGAAGTCTCTATGTGTTAAAGTGTTACCATTTTTATTCACTGTCATTCCCTAGCGTTAAGACTAGTGAAATAGCAAACGCGTAGATATTTTCTTACCAGTGGTTCAGTTTAATGTAAAAATCCATTATTTTCACCAGAAGATACGGTTTAGCTGACTAAGTATAATTATATGAGTGACGGATAAAGTGACAGAGTAGAATTCGCATTATATTTCATTGTGTGTAATTTTATAAATGACTAGTGTTTAATATCATGTGTCAAAACAATAGACACCGACAATCAACTAGCTAGTAATGACAGGCGATATTTGTTAAGGGCGCGTAGTTATAATTAAATTATAACTGACATTGTGCGCTGATTGTTTACCAAGTCAGGGGGTGGGGAAGGGGGAAGGCGGCATGCCTAAAACCCAACCTGTTCTCGCTAAGCGAAGCGCGATAAGATAGGCTATGACACCGTCTGCCTTTAATTTAATTTGGTGACGGAGAGGATAAGAGATCATACCCTTACGCGTGATAGTATAGGATATTGGCATTTTGGTTAAATGTTTTTTTCTTCCTAATATAGTGCTTGATCAAAACCAGCGGCCAGCGGTTTTCTATTGTGGTCCTTTTCTCAGTTACTGAAGGAGTAATAGTTGTCGTTTTTTCCTTGGCATTCGTCCCCAGTACAGATGTGAACAGGAATCGCCAAGGCGACAAACTAACATTTTAACTGTAAATTTGAGTTAACTGGACTTATAAAATACCCAGATTGTTTATTCAATTTATCAGCCCGCTGTGGCAATATACATAACATTTTTTTCCCGACTTCTGACAGTCGTTTTCCCAAGTGGATTTTATCCAGGAGAATACGCTGTTTCATAATCGGCACTCACCCCAGAGCAAGCCGATAGGATTTATCATCATCATCTTAATTAACAGTTTAGCAACCAGATGTTTTTCTTTAGCTATTGGAAGTACTGTCTACTGTCTGCTGTGAACACAAGATCGCGATTTATTTTTGCTACATGAACTATTTGATGTGACATTGCACATCCAAGAATCAACCACCAAACTAGGCGTCCCCCATTATAAAAATTAATTATTAGTGGAGGGACTGGGGCCCACTTTGGAGGATAAAACTACTGGATCATGATACATTTGCATGGATGTTTACGTTCAAGAGTGTTACACCAAGTTTAGGTAAGGCGTGATTGATGTGGCCACGAATGACAGAGTGAGAGTGAATATTTTCTAGTTACGTAAACTGTACCATCCTTTATTTTCTTTGCAAATACTGTTATTTTACTGGATAGCTTAAGTAGGAACTTTGTTCTTTCCTTTACTGTCTATTCTATAACATAGTGTTAATCTTTGACCTTTTGGGTTATTAACTTCTTTTGGGATCTTTTTCTTTTCTCAACAAGGGGGAGGGCACTTATTGGATTATCTCCCTATGTCTGTAAACATGATTATATTGATTTCTATATGTTTTATGTTGTAAAGTTTAAGTGATAATAAACTAAACAAGAACTTAACGTGTGTGTTGGTCAGACCCATATCCATTTACCATAGTTTTTTTCACTTTTGTGTGTCTTGTTGTCACATAATTGTGTGTGTGTGAGTAGTAAACTTATAATTATACTTATAGGGAGGTTTGACAGATCGTCTTATACTAAAGATAGTCGTATAGATAGGCTGGACTAGAGAAACCACTCATTCCAGAGACAGATCTTCACCTTAATCTATTCACTCGTGGAATCTATTCTAACACCTTTCTTTCTCATATACCCCCCACCTTCTGCTCTACTCAGACAGGACCAAATATCTCTCTCTACCTATCTAAAAATGTACGACAATGATGTAAAATAAGGTGGAAATATCTTGATTAAAGTAAATTAAATAATTAATTTCTAGTTCTTTAAAGTATTCGTCAAATAGAAAGAATGGAAAGTAAAAGAGAAGGAAAACAAAGATTCAATTGTTATTTTTATTCTTGATCAGAATCGATCTCACTGTACACCGGGCAAACCCATAGGTGATCAGTCTCCCTCAGCAAATGTCGAAGAGTATGAATGCTAATTGTACATGTAGCACGCTGGTTGTACATACCTCTCACGTCCATTTCTGCTAGTCCCACTTTTGATGCCAAACTCCAACAATCTTAGCCTCGTTGATTCATCCATTGCAGTGTCATTATCCAGCAGGCAATAATTAATTGCCCTTAGTATCTCTCCCTTATCCATGTCCAGTGTCCCTACTATGGATGCTCTCGAGGCCAGTCTGTCAGCTCTCTCATTGCCACGTACCCCTGCATGACCAGGATAGCATATCCACACCAGTTCTTGAAGACTTGGGGATTCTATTGATGTTTTCTATTCCTGCCGCAGCCATTCGCTCTGAACTTTCCTAAGCATGGCTTGAGAGTCTGACAATATAACCGCCCTGGTTGATAGAGTTTCAGACAGCCACCTCAGTGCTGCAGTAACTGCCTCTACCTCCATTCTCACGCTGGAGGTTGGTGTCAAGTAGGCTCCACTCTGTTCAGCGACGAAATCCCATCCCGATTTCTCACCACGCACTACAGACGCATCAGTGTACACAATGGCGTCATCATCCCCAGCATGATCACTTATCAGCTGATTAATCTCCATCTCTGCTTTTCCATTGCCCCAAGATCTACACCCTCTGCCAAAGTTAATGATGACCTGCTGGTAGTTTAACAAGTTCTCCCCTGACACTCCACTCTTCCTCTTTGGATACATTTTCAACCCTGGTCACCTGACCAATCGTAGCCTCTGCCTGTGCCATCTATGCCATCTCCCTCTTGATTCTTGCTCCTTTGATGTCAGCTACGTTCTCATGTAGGGGGCGTCTTGTGTGTGGTTACCCGCATATAGGCTTTTGCTTGGGCCATCGCATATCTGGATCTAATTGACAGCAATCTGAGCTTGTATCTCATTGTCACAATGGGGGTATCACGCGTACAGTCCAAAACTAGTCGCATCCCTTCATTTTGAATGCGTTCCAGTCGTTCACATTGTGACACTGACAACTTGAGTATTCCTAGCCCATACTCGATTACTGAAATCACGACCTGATGATACAGGAGAAACAATAGTCTCTGTACTGAGCGCGCAGCAGCCATTGTTTTTAAGGCTGCCAGTCCTCGCTTGTATTTCTGTATGATCAGTTCGACATGATACTTGAACGATAGCCTACGATCAAACGTTACTCCCAGCATGTCTTGCCTTTAAATGTTCTGCCCATTGAAAGGGATGTCTGGAAGGTTTGCTTTCACTATGGAGTTGTTCTTATAGCACCACATCACATAGGCCTTGTTGGGATTGACCTTTGATCCGCTTTCCTCACACCATTTAGAAACTGCCTGTAGTGTCTCTTGTATGCCTTGGACCAATTCCTGTCTGTCTGAGCCAGTTCTGTACATGAGTATATCATCTACGAAAGTTAATCTTCGTCCCTGTCCTGTTGGTTGAAAGGATGCTACTTTTGCTGTGTAGATGTTAAACAACACTGATGATAGCGGAGATTATACAGAGGAAGAAAATAGAATCCACAAGAAGAAGAAAAAGGGGACATAGAAGAGTACAAGTGTTGACCAGTATTGACCAAGTCAATTTTATATAATAACCATAAATAACGTTTTAAAAAAGCATGGAAGAACTCAATTACAGTAAGGGACATAATTAGCTCATGGCTGTTCTATGTATTCGTCACACAACCAGAAGAAGAAAACAAAAGAGAAGGGGTAAAAATAAAAAAAAAAGAGGAGAAAGACAAAGTCAAAAGAACAAGAACAAGAAGATAATTATGATGACAAAGATGTTCACGATATAATAAAGTGCCAACATTTCCGCCAAACTTTTAACAAGAAAACCAAATCAAATCCATGTTTTCTATTACTATGACACCTTTCTTGCTATTATCTTTGGTATTTATATCTGGCTGTTACCAGCAAGTCAGCCTTTGTTGTTCCTTACTCACTGATTCTCGTTGATATATATATATATCATTGTTCTCCCTGGGGACCCATCATATATGGCAGCTACATTACTGATATATACGATCAATAGATTTGGTACGGTTCCAAATATGGGCCTCTTCCATTATCTGCTTAATGTTCTAGAATATTCTGGGAAAATTTGTAGATGTCTTTTGAAAATGCAAAAGAGGAAAGCAAATCGAAACAGCAAATGTGTTGTTTGTACTTTTACAATGTTGAATTACTTGAAATTAATTTGTAAAATGTATGTGAGTGTAACTGTCTTTTTTTTTCTTGTTGAGGTGATCACTGGCCCAAGACAGTATACATGTTGTTAGATGTGTAGTGCGAGCGTATGATGAATTGAGTGTGGGTGCGAATGAAGGCGCGAATGTGTTTAGGCTCGTATAGATGTAGATCCTGCAACCCATACTCTCACATGCAGTAATCAAGGATGCTTTGACACTGCAGGCATGTTTCAAGACATTTATTGACGGGAACACACATAGTATCAACAGGAACAGTCAGTGTAACAAGGTCATGCTGACCTGACATCGATAGGTATACATTTGGCATTCAAAAAAGGTAAACATCGGAATAGACGTGCATGGTCAATAGCAAAGTTCTTCAATAATGACAGTTCGTAGCGTCGCCCTTGGCGTCTCTGACTAAACGCGTCAGATGCCTTAGTTACTTTGACACACAGGTGCAACTTGGCACTCCCCGCCAATTGCACATATCAGGCTGTAGTATAATAGCCGAAAGCACAGGCCTCGTTCTGACGTCGGCCGTGTACTTCTGTTAAATAGGTTATCATCAACCCTGCAGTAATACTTATTGTAGATAGAAGTTCCGCCAATCTGCGGCTCCCACAATATATCTTCGTCACTGGATTTCTGGACAATATAAGACTAACAGTCTTGGATGGCTACCTCGAGCACAAATATATAAGTTCTGAAATGGCGGATCAGTGAGCTGCTGTTCACCCTAGGTAATCCTTTACATGTTCTGCCACCGAAAAGCGTAATAATGCATAAAGGTCGGTATTACCTGGCAAATGAATCCTCAGAACATCACAAGGAATTCTGTCGTCATCCCGACGCACAGAGATTCACTGGGGAAAACTGCCATAGCAGTTACTTCGAAGATTCTCCCCGAAAAACAATGGACTCTTGGTCCCTTCAGAAAAACAGGACCTCCCGGCTTCCCGGAAGTATATCTCACTCCCGCTTAAAAAACCTTCCCCTAGGCCTACGCCGAACTGTCAACCTCTGACCCTAAAGGTCAAACACAATGAATGAATAAACAAGGGAAGACAACCCCTAATCAACCTGACATCGCAGGTAAAGACACAATTATTCTTATGATACAAACATAAGCAAATAACTTGACAGATGACTCCGTCGAAAATGACAGCAACATTACTACCACCCCCCTGTAAAAAAAAAATGCAATTTTTTTTTTTTAATATGTTCATGAGCAAGATAGCACCAGTATCACTTCTGTGCTCATGCAAACAATGAACCTAATATCAGGTACAATAGAAGAGGGTACAAATCATCTCCCAAACATAGGAGAAAATATTTCCTTTAAGCCAAACAAACTAAGGGATACCATTCAAGAAACCTAAGTTGCTGGCAATACCAATCATATATCAAACATTACTAAATAATATAACCATAGCAATATACAAATGTCAATGCTATTTTAGCAACATATCACTGATGGATGGACAAAATGAAATTTGTTAAATTATCTAAACATCATCCAAATACATTTGTATTACAACATATTATGATATTAAGGACAGACCTAAGTCTGAAAATATATCAGGAAAAAACTAGGACACAAGATTTAACTGGAATCATGTGGGCATCTAGACAATATGTCCGCCATCACATTATCCGAACCACGGATAGCTCGCACCGTGAAATGGAAAGGCTGAAGAGCAATAGCATAACGAGTAGATCTCGAGCTCTTCAAATCCTTACTTTGCATAGCCGTAAGAGCTTTTTGGTCGGTTTCCATAAAGAAATGCGCGCCCAGAAGGAACCTTTGTAGCTTAAGAATGGACCAAACCATAGCCAACAATTCACGGTCCAAAACCGAGTAATTCCTTTCTGCCGCATTCAGCTTCCTAGAAATATACATTACAGGATGCAGAGTTCCTGAATATTCCTGCATTAGTGCCGCTCCAATGCCAGTGGAAGAGGCATCACTACGAAGGACAAAAGTCTTATCAATCGTCGGTAGTCTTAAGATAGGATGAGATGAGAACAAATTCTTAACCTGATCCAATGAAGATTGGCATTCTTGGGACCAACGCACCATATTAGGAGAACCTTTTTTCAATAACGTTGAAAGTGGTGCCATAATGGAGGACAGATTCTCAATGAATCTTCCATAGAATTGTATCAATCCCAAGAGACTACGCACTTGCTTTTTTGTCTTCGGAACCGAGATATTTAATATCTTTGAAATGTTTTGGTCCTCTGTCTTCAACAGACCATGACCAACTCGATGACCTAGGAAGGAAATTTCACTAAACCCAACAAAAGCTTTAGAGGGTTTAGCAGTCAATCTATGCTCACGTAGAGTAGATAGCAATTCCTTTAGACCCACATAGTGTTCTTCCCAAGTATCGCTGAAAAGACAGATGTCGTCTAAATATGCAATGACATCTGCACGATCTGATAGAATTCGTCGCATCATGCGCACGAAAGTCGCTGGGGCGTTCATAAGCCCGAAAGGCATAAAATTCCATTGAAACAGACCCCTAGGTGTCGAAAAAGCAGTGAGAGGTTTGGCGTGTTCCGTCAATGGGACTTGCCAATAACCTTTCGACAAGTCTAGTTTAGTAAAGAATTTAGCTTTAGAAAGTCTAATAAGTAGATCATCTAATAACGGCATAGGTTCAGCATCGAACTTCGTAACTTGATTTAATTTGCGATAATCAACGCAAAGACGTATGTTATTGTCTTTCTTTCGAACAATAACTATCGACGAAGAATAAGCTGAAGTGGATGGTTCAATTATTTGTAGTTGAATCATTTCATCCAATTCTTTCTCGACTTGTGCTTGAAAATGAATAGGTATTGGGTATGGTCTTACTCTGATCGGATTACGATCAGTAAGTATGATGTCATGTTCTATGACATCTGTGTGTCCAGGAATGTCGGTAAGGACATCCTGATATGATTGTAACGTAGAGGATACTTGACGCTGTTCCTCAAAAGACAAGTTGGAAGAGACTGTAACGTCTCTCCACGATTCCGTTGAAGTAAGTGGAATCGTAGGAAGAGGTAAGTTCACGTCAGAAAAAATAGTTTCCTCATCCTGTATAACAGACAGGGATGAGATGTGACCATGTTGAACTGGAGAGTCGTCCGTCGCCTGGAAAATAGGCTGTAAATAGTCTGGACGTTCAATAAACTCTGTTAGCATATTTATATGGAAGGTTTTATGCCTTCCATCCACATCGACAATATAGTCGACATCAGAAATTTTCGAGACTATAGTGTATGGACCCTTCCAAGAAATGAGAAGTCTATTCTCTCTTGAGGGCAGTAAGACATATGCTTTGTCTCCAGGACAAAGTTGACGTAGGCGTCTTTTCTTATTAGCAAATCGCCTAGCTTTTTCTTTCGCAAATTCGGAAGATGAAGTTGCTAACCTGCACGATTCGATAATCTTTTCTCTAAGAGCTATAACATATTCATATGACGATTGTGTATCATCGTCAATATTATCGGAAGTTATCAAATCGTGTAACAAGGACATTGGCCCGCGCGGTTGCGCGCCAAAGACAAGTTCGAAAGGAGAAAACCCTGTATGCTCGTTGGGAACCTCTCTATAGGCAAAGAGGACTGCAGGTAAAACCCTGTCCCAATCTTCAGGATGATCCTCCGTTATCTTGCCAAGTAAGTTCTTTAGTGTCCTGTTAAGACGTTCTACCAATCCATTGGACATTGGATGATAAATACTACTGAGAGACCTTTTAATGTCTAGCGTAGCCATTACCTGAGACATAACGTCCGAAATTAACTGAGTGCCGTGATCCGACAGTATTTCTCCGGGGAATCCCAGACGAGAAAATACGAGCCAAAGAGCATCAGCGATATCGACAGTTGATATGCTCTTCAGAGGAATAGCCTCTGGCCAACGCGTGCACATGTCCACGCAAGTGAGGATAAATTGGTGTCCTCTGGCTGACTTAATTTTGAACGGACCAATGATGTCTATAGCCATTTTCTGAAACGGCCGAATCGGAATATCTGCAGCCTGAATAGGAGCAGCATGTCTCGGACCCCTAGACTTGACCTCTTGACAAATTTTGCAAGATCGGCAATAAATTCGGATGTCTTTATTCACGAATGGCCAAAAGAATGACGCAAGGACTCTAGTTTTAGTTCTGGAAAAACCCATGTGTCCAGCACACTGAGAATCGTGTGCATGCCGAAGAATTAAGGCTCTCATACACTTAGGCACAAGAATTTGCGAATGCATAGACTTGTCCGAGTTTTGTACCATTCGTACCAATATACCATTCTTCATAGTAATATACGATTTGTGATTCGTATTTTGATTGGGATCCCCTTTCTTTGCAAGAAGGAAGTATTTCTTCAAAGAAGGATCCTCTTCTTGACGTTTAACAAACGAGTCATGGGAAATCACCAAGTGCTCGTCTTGGCTATCAACTTCATTACTATTATCAGATGAAGTTGGGGGATTAAGAGCTTGAGCTCTTGTCACCACTGCATTGACCGTTTGAATGTTTTTTTCTTCCCAACTAGAAATTTGTTGCGGGGTGCATTCCTTAACCCCATGAATACGACCGATTATAAGATCCGCAATAGGATTAGGAAGAAGACATGCATGGACATCTCCTGTGAAGAAAGGAGTGTCAATCCTAATAATAGCAGTAGGATAGCTTTCCATAGTACCACCAAATGTAACACATTTGATTGTTTTTCCAGTGGCACAGCAAGGATCTATCAGAGACTCCTTAACCCCGACGGTAGTACATCCCGAATCGAAAAGTACTGAGACTAGCCTATCATTTATTAGACCTTTATCTAAGATGAGAGATCCTCTCCCATCATGCGCAACTGTAGCAGGTAGAGCAGGAAGAGGGTGACCACAACTTAGCGTAGATACAGTTGATGAGTCAAACAATGTTAAGCATTGGGGGCATTCAGTTGCTCTCCCAAAATCGAAAGCACAACCAGTGATAGCCCTAGAGTTACCACTATCATTTGCTGTATTACAGGCTCCATCAAACTCTTGTTGTGCAGAGTTTGCCTGTTGGTAAGGTCTTTTCTTGTTAAACCTAGGTCTGCCTCGATTATCATTTCCCCTGTAATTATTTCGACTATCATTTCCCCTGTAATTGTTATCATATTGCCTATTGTAATCATCATTCCGGTTTGAATCCCGGTTTCTAAATTCACCATCGTCATAATCTTGACGTCGAGAATGATTACCTCGAAAATTTGAATAGTTATTATTTGGATAGCCTTTGCGAAAGTGTCTCAAATTATTACCACTAAAATTACGAGAACTACCATCTTGTCTCCACTGCATAGACGAAGAACCATCATGTGTTGGATTACTCCGCTTCTGAGTGTAATTTTGATTACTTCCCCTATTCCAATTTTGTTGAGCACCCTGAAATTTTTTTTTTGAAATTAGGGCCATATGGTGTTGCCGAAGCAGCTGGCAACCCTTCTTTCACTTTAGAATTGCTAACTGTAGCATGGGGATGTGCTGTGGCATACTGACAACAGTATTCCTCCATTTCTTTTAAGTTTTTAGGCTTACGCTCATGAAGGAATGCAAGAAAAGAATCATTAACAGATGACAAAACCTTATCTCGCAATAATAAGTCCATTAGACCTTCATATGTTTTCTCAATCTGAGACAACTCAACCCATCGTGTAAATGTACGACGTATCTTTGTAACAAAATCAGAGAAATCTACTCCATTTTCTGGCAACATTGTCCTAAAACGAAGACGATAGTCTTCTTGTTTTAGTTGATATTTTTTTAGTAATGCTGCCCTGACAACATCATAATTAGTCCTCTCATGTTCGTCTATTGTCATAAGAGTAGTCACTGTGTCACCTGTAAAAAATGGCATCAGTTGTTCAACATATTTTTCCTTTTTTATGTTATGCGTATCGCACAAAAATTGGAATCTATCTAGATAATCTGCTACGTCATCCTTTAAAGGATTGAAATGAGGCAATTTAATCCTACTAACAAACTCCCTTGTCGTACTCGAAGTTGTTTGCTGAGCACCCGTACTCGCCAATTTCAATTTCTCTAACTCCAAAGTTGCGAGTTTTTCATCAAGTTCCATCTTTCTGTTTTCTTTCCTCATGTTCCATTTTTCTGATTTCAGCCTCAGCTTGAGCTTTCCTCTCCTCTGCAGCAGCTTGAGCTTTCCTCTCCTCTGCAGCAGCTTTGCTTTCTCTCCTTGCAGCTTCTTTGTCTAATCTCTTTTGTTCAGCTTCTTTGTCTAATCTCTTTTGTTCAGCTTCAAATCTCCTTTCCTCCACCTGCATCTGCAATTTCTTTTGTTCAGCAGCAATATCAGCTTCTCTTTCTAATCTTTTCTCTTCAGCCTGAGCTTTTTTTTCTTCTGCAGCTAATGCTTTGTCATACTGAGCAACAGCCCATTGTTCTAACTGTTGACCAGTCTTATCAAGGGCTCTCCCTTGTGTAATAAAGTAGTCCAATGTAGACATCTTGTCTACTGAGATCAGTAACTTGCAGAAGCAAATATATTAAATTATCCCACTTTAATGGGAGACAAGTCTGAAATGATAGACTTGTATACTCACTTCACTTTCTTTCACACTCTTAGTCTTGTTTATAATGTACCCAAAAAATCACCTGAGTACCTGTGGAAAAAAAAAATTCCCTTATATCCCACTCACTATGGGCACAAGTCTTTTTTATAAAGAACTTGAATATGTATTTCACCTTGTCTCAATCTTTGTAGATAACAAGTCTTTTATCAAAGAACTTGTATAAATATCTTATATAATAATATTTTATTAAGAAACTCTATATGAAGAGTCTACCTTATCAATAATATCAAAACATGACCAAGTATGTGTATGTAGACTGTGCATGACAGTAATGTAGTACAACCAAAAAAAAAAAATACAAAGACAAAAATACAAAACAATACAAATGGCAACACTGTTTTAACCAAAAATGTGTAGAGAAATACACAAGAAAGGAGAGACCTACAGAATACAAACAAAACAAATCGACAATCAAAACTGAAAAACAGACAAAATATTACAAAAACAACGTTAAGTACAATTACATCACAGCTAACATCAATAGCGACCAATTGTCACTAGCAAATTTCCAAATTAAGAAAATTTGCACCTACAGAACGCTTACAGTAAGCCTCGATCAAGTGGCATATTTACCGTAAGACCCACCAACCGAAAAACCCGCAGAAAAATACACCAAAAACAGTAGAAGTAACATAATATAGCAATCAATTTCAATGTGTTGCAGAACAAGTTCAGTCACAGCTGAAACTAAAATAAATTCCTTGCTCCTTGCGAACACAGAAACGAAATGTCAAACGCGCACTGAACGTCAAATCCACTGTAACATAAAGTGGTATTCACGAACCAAAGTTACTATGACCTTCTCAAATTAGGGCTTGCACATTGAATGTTTACTATTTCCACGTACTGTTTACAGACACTTGACCTCCAACAATGTAGCTTGAATGCTCTGACCTAGAAAAGTCTGTTGTTGAATGAAACGTGTAACAACCAGCAGTACTGTTTACAATAGGAACCCGCCTTCTATGCAGTTATGGTCCACGTAGCAAATGCCTAGTAGTTAACTTCAGTACATGTCTTGTTATGCTTTATGTAGCATTATAATATAAATGCTCGTACTGTTTATTTGTGTCAACCGTTGATGACCTATATCTGTCCTGTTGTAGCCAAAACTTGCAAGTGTAGAATTAGCGCTGTGTGTTACGGCTGTCCCGTGTGTAGCTTAGACCCACAGATCAGAAGTGTAATGTGTACTTGTCCTTCTTGTAACTTTCTCGACAAAACTGGAGACATCATACATGTAACAGCCAACCAGGAATGTAAATTTCTGGATCCATAAATGTCAACAATAATGTCAAATGCTCGCTCTGTTCTTTTTAAACCCACAGATCTGGTCCATCAGAAATGTAAGTTTCTAGGCCACATTGGCGACAAGAAATGTATCATAAGAGCCCACGTAACTGGTCCACCAGAAATGTAACTGTCTTTTTTTTTTTCTTGTTGAGGTGATCACTGGCCCAAGACAGTATACATGTTGTTAGATGTGTAGTGCGAGCGTATGATGAATTGAGTGTGGGTGCGAATGAAGGCGCGAATGTGTTTAGGCTCGTATAGATGTAGATCCTGCAACCCATACTCTCACATGCAGTAATCAAGGATGCTTTGACACTGCAGGCATGTTTCAAGACATTTATTGACGGGAACACACATAGTATCAACAGGAACAGTCAGTGTAACAAGGTCATGCTGACCTGACATCGATAGGTATACATTTGGCATTCAAAAAGGTAAACATCGGAATAGACGTGCATGGTCAATAGCAAAGTTCTTCAATAATGACAGTTCGTAGCGTCGCCCTTGGCGTCTCTGACTAAACGCGTCAGATGCCTTAGTTACTTTGACACACAGGTGCAACTTGGCACTCCCCGCCAATTGCACATATCAGGCTGTAGTATAATAGCCGAAAGCACAGGCCTCGTTCTGACGTCGGCCGTGTACTTCTGTTAAATAGGTTATCATCAACCCTGCAGTAATACTTATTGTAGATAGAAGTTCCGCCAATCTGCGGCTCCCACAATATATCTTCGTCACTGGATTTCTGGACAATATAAGACTAACAGTCTTGGATGGCTACCTCGAGCACAAATATATAAGTTCTGAAATGGCGGATCAGTGAGCTGCTGTTCACCCTAGGTAATCCTTTACATGTTCTGCCACCGAAAAGCGTAATAATGCATAAAGGTCGGTATTACCTGGCAAATGAATCCTCAGAACATCACAAGGAATTCTGTCGTCATCCCGACGCACAGAGATTCACTGGGGAAAACTGCCATAGCAGTTACTTCGAAGATTCTCCCCGAAAAACAATGGACTCTTGGTCCCTTCAGAAAAACAGGACCTCCCGGCTTCCCGGAAGTATATCTCACTCCCGCTTAAAAAACCTTCCCATAGGCCTACGCCGAACTGTCAACCTCTGACCCTAAAGGTCAAACACAATGAATGAATAAACAAGGGAAGACAACCCCTAATCAACCTGACATCGCAGGTAAAGACACAATTATTCTTATGATACAAACATAAGCAAATAACTTGACAGATGACTCCGTCGAAAATGACAGCAACAGTGCAGTATTTGTATAATATAATTTTCCTGATGAATCTACTAGCAAACAAATCGATCTTAAGTTACACCGGATGTCGTCTCATATGGCACCGGAAGGTTAAATGTGCTAGAATATGTGTTCTTGTTTCCCGCCTTGGCTTTTCTGTCGTTGACGTTTGATATTTTTTTTTATCCCGGTAAATAAGTCATGGTCCCGTGTAGTTCCGAGGGGGTCTCTGAAGAGACAAATAAAGAACATGACTACTGGTCCCACACGCAGTGGATTCTGTAGCAATTTTTTTCACATGTGAGGTTGCCAACCTTATCTTTCATCTTCTTTGGTCCTTAGTCCCTGACTGACAAAACAATCAGTGACCATCACGCTTGGTAGGGTCTTGTAGAGCAGTAACAAACTGTCTCCACTTTGGTCCTTACCCGCAGACTGTATAAGCAGTCTTGTGACCATCACGTCTGGTGGCGTCTTGAGGGCAGCAACAAACTGTCTCCACTTTGCTCCTTGGCCGCTGATTCACAAAGCAATCAATGACCATCACGTCTGGTGTCGTCTTGAGGGCAGCAACAAACTTTCTCCACACTGCTCCTTGGCCGCTGATTCACAAAGCAATCAATGACCAGCACACCTAGTGGTGTCTTGTAGGGCAGCAACAAACTGTCTCTACTTTGGTCCTTGGCCGCTGACTCACAAAGCAATCAATGACCATCATACCTGGTGGCGTCTTGAAGTGCAGCAACAAACTCTCTCCACTTCGCTCGGTCGACAGCCATCCTTCGTGTGGTGTAGCCAACCCCATGCCCAACCTCATGCTCGTAGCCTGGTACGATACGACTTAAGGAGCAGGAGTCCTATTCTTTCTTTGTCTCATCAGATACCCCCGGGGAACTACACGCAGCAACATAAGCAAGAAAGAAAACAAAACTATAAACTACTTATTAAGCTCTTTGAATAGTCAAGATTTGTTTGTCTTAAAAACGCAATTCATTCTAAATTCTTGTCTGTCTTTGACCCGACCCACCCCACCGGCCACTCCTCATCTTATTTGTTTTGTTTCTTAGCCCTCCCCCCTCCTACAGATTTATTTATTTTCAATCAATTGCTCGTGTTCTCTCTACGTTATTCTGTGTGTTTAATTTGTTCTACATTGTTGCGTCCCTCGTTTGAGAGGATCCAATCAGCAATTTTACACTGTATACAATATAGAAGGTATGCATTTCATGGGTAAGTCCGAACTTCTATATCGTTAAGTGATTTTAGGATGCTGATTATTGTCGATTGAGCGCACGTATGTACACAGGCAAACACATCAGGCATGTCGTAATGACGGTAAATGTGAGGTTTTGCCAGTGTGCTTCCCATCTTATCATGGAAAACAAATTGCTACAGATGCCATCACCGCAAAAGCGCATGAAGCGCTTCGGGACAGGTTTCCTGTAAAGGACAGCTACTAGTAATCATTTATGAAAGAAAAATGGCAGACACACATATACTGATATACACGCAGCCACATAGGCTTTGCTCCATCTTTAATAATGTTAATAGAGTACATAGATAAGTTGTCTAACAAGCTAGCAATAACTGATTTGTTCCATCTTTAGATTTGTTTATAGTGTACATAGATCAGTTGTCTAGCAAGCTAACGATAACGGTTTGCTCTATCTGTGGTGTTGCTTGTACATGGATTATTTGTGTAGCTACTAGCAAGCTAACTTTAGCGACGTCGCTCCATCTTTAGGATTGTTTATAGTGTACATAGATCAGTTGTATAACAAGCTAGCAATAACTACTTTGCTCCATCTTTAATGTTGTTAGTAGTGTACATAGATCAGTTGTCTAACAAGCTAACGTCGATCCTTGCTTACTGAGTCGTTCCCCTTCTACCGTGAGGTGTAGAGGTTTGGAAGAGAGAGCGCCAGATTATCCTATCGGCTTTCTTCCTCCTGGCCTGGTTCCATTCTAGTCCTCGGTACTTCAAAGATTGTCTAATGTTGTCCTCCCAGCGGACTCTGGGTCGTCCTGGGGGTCTGGATCCATGGCTCTTTGTTTCCCATGCTTGTCGTGGTAGCCGATCTTGTCCTATTCTGCAGACATGGCCAAACCATCTTAGTTGGGACTGTTCTACTTGGGTCTGCAGGGGGTGGGATTTTAGGGCTTGACGTATCGTCTGGTTGCGGACCATGTCTCTTCTTGTTACTTCAACCACCTTCCTCAGATACCTCATTTCTGAGGATTGGATCTGGCTTTTATGGGTTGTAGTCATTGCCCATGACTCGCATCCATATGTCAAGACTGGGACATAGGTGGAGCGATATACAGCCATCTTCGTTTTCTTATCAACCTCTCTCTTGCTGAGGAATCCTCGATTTATGGACTGAAAAAGTCTCCCAGCCGCTGCTTTTCGAGTGGCCAACTCTTCTTTGATGCCTCCCTTTCGGTCTTTAATAGCTCCGAGATATTTAAAGTGGTCGACTTGCTCCAGGACCTGTTCTCCCAGCTTAATCTGATGTCTTCTTTCTTCTCGTGATATCACCATGGATTTTGTTTTAGAGCTGCTTAGGACCATCCCTCTCTTTTCCAGCTCTTCCTTCCAGACTTGCAGGTTGGATTGGAGATGTGTCTCCGATTTAGCAAGCAGGGCAACATTATCAGCAAATGCCAGCTCTGAAATACAGACCTGTCTCATCTTCCAGTACCCCATTGAATACTTTCTTGTTCTCTCCTTACATGACTTGATATCATCGTCCATGAGGAGTATGAAAAGATAAGGTGACATGATATCACCTTGTCTTACACCAGTGGTGGTCCTGAACTCTTCTGACTTATGGTTTGCTGTCCTCACATAATTTCTGCAAGACTTGTAGAAGCTCTGTATAGCACGAATCAGAGGTGCTAGAATGTTCTTCCTTGCCAAACAGTCCCAAAGTTTGCTCCAGGGGACCCTGTCAAATGCCTTTTCCAGATCTATGAAACAAAGATGGATCTCACTCTTATACTAAAGGGCCTTTTCACTCAGCTGTCTGAATGTGAAGATTAGGTCTTGAGTACTTCGGTTTGCTCGGAATCCGCACTGGACCTCATCCAATTGTGGCTCAGCTAGGCGTCGGAGTCTCTGCTCTAAGATTCTAGAGTAGATTTTACCAGGGACACTGAGAAGGGATATGCCTCTATGGTTTCCACATTGTCAATTGTCGCCCTTTTTGAAAATTGGTGTTATGATGGCAATCTCCCAATCCTTTGGTATGGTCTTGTTGCACCACGCTGCCTGTAGGACCCTTAAGGGTAATAGGTCGCCTGATGCTCCCATGTACTTAACCATTTCTGGTGTTATACCATCATGCCCTGCTGCTTTGCCCATCTTGATTTTCTCCAGTGCTGCCTTCAGTTCTTCCATCTTTATGTCATCTTCATCACCATTTGTTTCCTCTTCTGGGCTAGGGGTTATCATTTCTGATGCTTGACCTTGCTCGCTATCAAGGAGTTCTGAGAAATATTCTTTCCATCTTTCCATTACTTCCTTCGGGGCAATAAGCAATTTGCCTTGCTTGTCCTTTATAAATTTGAGAGGGCATTGTTTTTCCTTCCTCATGTTCTTTGCGGTCTTATAGAACAATTTCTGGTTTTCTTGTGCATCTTTTTCTAGCTTTTCTCCAAATTCTTCCCAGGACTTCTGTTTTGCTGCTAGCACCTTGTTCTTTGCTTCTGTTCTGAGTATCACATATTCTCTATATTTCTATATTAGTCCTGCTGTGTTTTTAGCTCCTAAGTATTGTTTCCATGCCATTTTCTTCTCTCTTATTTTCTCTTTGACTTCCTCTGTCCACCAAGGTGTCCTCTTTCTCTTGTTCCCAAGTCGGACTTCACCACATGCTTCTGCAGCAACTGTCTTTATGATGTCTTTGAATTTAAGCCACATGGATTCCAAGTCATCAAGTTGTTCTTCTGTGTTTCTCACCGCTGTAGCAATAAGCCCCTGATATCTGGTTTTAATTTCTGGCTCTCTCAGCTTGTAGGTCTTAATGCTCATTTCTTCCGTTCGTTTACTTGGTTTCTTGCGTGATGCTGGGCAGTTCCTAGGCTGAGCAACTCTTTCAGTTGTTCTTTTGATTGTAAGCAGGTAGTGATCACTTCCAATCTCTGGCCCCCTCCAGACTCTAGCATCCCGGACATATTTGAATGAGCTCCTCCTAACAATGGCATAGTCGATCACTGACTTCTCATTCTTTGTTGGTTCCCACCTAGTATATGCATGTATGCGCTTATGGGGGAACTTTGTGTTGGTAATGATCAGATTCTGCTCACTGCAGAATCTAAGGAGTCGCTTTCCATTATCATTGAGAGTATCTTTTCCATATCTTCCGATAACTCCACCCCATCTATCATGGTCATTTCCAACTCTGGCATTGAAATCCCCGAGCATGATAATTTCATCTAGGCAGTTATCCATTGTCCTTTGAAGCAGCTCGAAGAATTCCTCATTGACCTCTGCTCTCTCATCCTCATTTGGCCCATACACTATGACCAGGTTGACTATGGTTTCTCCTTCTTTTAGTTTTACAACCATAATGCGCTCCGAGACAAAGTTCCATCCTTGATACTATCTTTCTGGTTTTTGGCCACAATGCAACCCACGCCCCCTTTAGCTCTTTCAGATGTGGGTACACCACTGTAGAGCAGCGTGTTGCCATCGAGATCCATGACTCCTTGTCCCTTTTTCTTTGTTTCCGTAATAGCCAGCATTTCTAGTTTTTCTTTCCTCATCTCTTCCACCAGCTCCTCTTCTTTCCCATTTATACTTTTTGTGTTCCAAGTTCCATAAGTCGTAGTCCGTAGTTCGTTCCAGTTCGTCGCCTTTAGAATCAGTCCGGTTTTCTCTCTTGTATTTCGTGTAATCATGTTTTAAAGCAAACAGGTGATTGGCCTGTTGTGCCTTTGCATGGTGGAGGGGCTGCCTTCTTACGGCCTCCATGCAGGCCGCCCTCCTCCTCTTTCAGCCGGGCTTGGGACCGGCCTAAACGCCGATCCTGAAAATCTAATATTAGTCTTCATCGATCTCTAAGGCTTGGTAACTTTAAATACAAGACACTGCACACAAGAAATATAAATCCCAGATGAAATAATTATGAGTATTAACAAAACAGAAGGCAACCGGATATCGACAAGTAAGTATTTGAACTAAAGGGGAAAAAATGACACTATTAAGTTCAAGAAATTAGGCAGCATTTTTTACAAATCACAGAATGATAATCAGAGACAGAAATATTTAACACATATCTAACACTCAATTACCAGCTGTTTGAGAGATAAATAGAGGCATTGCAACAAAGAAGAGATATTCGTTTATCAACTGTTTGAGAGATAAATAGAGGCACTGCAACAAGGAAGAAATAAATATTCGTTTATCAACTCTTTGAAAGAGAAATAGACGCATTAAAACTAAGATCTGTTGTTATTGTTATCGTTGATCAGAATCGACGCCACTGGACTCCGGGCAAACCCATAGGTGCTAAGTCTCCTTCAGCAAATGTCAAGGGTATGAATGCCAATTGTTCCTGTTGCTCGCTGGTTGTATACAAGCCAGATGCGTCCTCTCATACGTCCATCCCTGCTGGTTTTACGTTTGATGTCAAACTCCAGCAGCCTTAGCCTTGATGATTCATCGATTGCAGTGTCATTCTCTAATAGGCGATCATTAATTGTCCTCAGTATCTCTCCCTTATCCATATCCAATTCACCTTCTATGAGTGCTCTTTACGCTAGTCTGTCAGCTATTTTATTGCCGCGTACTCCAGCAAGACCAGGGTAGTAGATCCATACCAGTTCCTGAAGTTTCGAGGCTTCTACAGGGCTTTTCCATTCATGCCAGAATGTCCACTATGGACATTCCGAAGCATGAATTGTGAGTCTAATACAATAGCTGCCCTTGTTAAACAAGTTTCAAACAGCTACCTTAAGGCTGCAGACGCTGCCTTCACCTCTATTTTAATGCTGGATCCAACAAAGATATAACACTCAGTTACCAGCTGTTTGAAAGAGAAACCGAGGCATCACAACAAAGAACGAATATTCATTTACCAACCGTTTGAGAGAGAAATTGGCTTATCAAAACAAAGATCTAACACTCTTATTACCAACCGTTTGAGAGAGAAATAGATGCATTAAAACAACGACTTAAGGAAGGAGCTCAATTTTAATAATTGTTTCTATTTTGACTTGAAATTGGGATTAGATTTATTCCTGATAATTTATGACGCCCTGATTCCAAAAAAGTCAAAATTAATTGCCAGAACACATTCTAAAACGATGTCTTCTGACTATATCTATCTATATTTATCTATCTATATCTATCTATATCTATCTATCTATGTATCTATCTATCTATGTATCTATGTATCTATGTATCTATGTATCTATGTATCTATGTATCTATGTATCTATGTATCTATCTATCTATCTATCTATCTATCTATCTATCTATCTATCTATCTATCTATCTATCTATCTATCTATCTATCTATCTATCTATCTATCTATCTATCTATCTATCTATCTATCTATCTATCTATCTATCTATCTATCTATCTATCTATCTATCTATCTATCTATATCTATATATATCTATCCATATCTACCTATCTATATCTATATCTCTATATATATCTATATCTATCTATATATATGTATATCTATCTGTGACGTATAAATGGAAATATATCCTACAGTAATCTGACAGCCTTTGTAATCCTGTTAGCATTTTTCTACCTGCGTTTAATTACACAAGCTCACGTTTAGTCCTACCTCTTTTTCTGTGAACACGAGCTAACGAAGGTATTTACAAACTTGCTTGACCTGCCGGTCATAACAGGTAGCGAATCAGCTTTTGTTTATCTCGTTTTCCCACGCCAGTATCTGTCAGGCAAACGATCTCAGACAGAAAACACGTGAAACAGACGTAACGGCCTTTTGAAGCCTCCGGAAAGGGGAGTTAACGCTTTGATGTCGAGTCGCAGGCAAAATCTTCGAGAGACCCGTTAGACGTGAGAATTCTTCTGATGTCGATTAGCAACGCCCGACAGTGCGACCGTAAAGCTTTTATCTTGGGAACTCTGTTTCTGATTCTCTCGATACACATGATAATGTGAAAAGTAACATCATCTATAGATCAGAGAACAATAGTTTATATATATATATATATATATATATATATATATATATATATATATATATATATATATATATATATATATTATATTAAGATATATATATATATATATATATATATATATATATATATATATATATATATATATATATATATATATATATATATATAAACTGCGTCTTCTTAAACCTGCTATCAGTTGTCACTCAGAATTTTTGGATAGTCTAAGCACGTAGTTCTAGAACCATTGTGGAAGATGTGTTAATAGCATTCGTGGGGATTGTCATTCTGATTTTCTGGTAATAGAAATTGGTACTTACGTGTTAAAGTGTTAAGTTTTTACCATTATAAATTCACTTAGAGTTCTAGCTGTTAAAACCAGTGAAATAAAATAACGCGTAGCTATTTTATACCAGATGTTCAGTTATAATGTTAATTTTCACCACCCGCTTTCTCACACACAAAGAGACGGTTTTAGTTGACTGACGTATATGCTAGGCGCGACTGATAGTGACAGAAAAGAATTCACGTTTTATTTCATTGTGCGTATTTATTATAAGTGACTATTATTTAATACCATACGATGACTAACAGACGCCGACAATTTAATAGCTATTAACGACGGGCGATATTTATGTAAGTGCGCGTATGGATAATTGAATAATGATTAACATTGTACGCTGATCGTTGACCGGGAGGGGAAGAGCTGCATATCTCAACCAAACCGGCACTCGCTAAGCGACGCGCAATAGGATAGCGTAAAGGAAAACACTTGTGCCTTTTAACTTTAATCAGGACTGACGGAGTAGATAAGAGATCGTCTTGTCCACGTCTGTGTGCATATAGGTAACTATATAGAATAGTAACATTTTTCCATAATGTTTCTTTTATTCCTAGCAGACCGGATCAAGGGCGTCCAGCGGTCTTTTGGTCTTTTTCTTCATTTACTGATTGGTTAATGTTGTCTTTTTCTTGGCTTGTGCGTCCCCAAGTTCATTTGTGAACAAGGATTAGCCAACGATACATGAGAAACATTTTAACTTGTAAATTGAACTGGACTTACAAAACCCAGCATTATTTTTTCAATTTTATCAGCCCACTGGGGTGTGAAACCAATAACATTATCCCCGATTTCTGACAGTCGTACTCAAGTGTAGCATCTAGAATTTACGCTGTTTCAGAATCGGCACTCACCATAGAGCCAGCCGATAGGATTATCATCATCATAGTTTGTAACATTTTAGCAACCAGATGTTTCCCAATACTGGAAGTATTTTCCTCCTTTTTTAACTGTGAACCTCAAGAGCACGATTTGCTATACTAACTATTCGCGGTGACATTTTGTTCATCCAGGAAAAATTAAAGCACCAGATTCGGCGTCCACCTCGCTAGTCTTTATTTGGTTAGAGGATGGACCGGGGCCAATTTGGGAAATAAAACCTGGCCATTTTATATATTCAGGATAATTATATTTCCAAGGGATATCACCAAGAGTAGGTAAGCGTGATTGAGTGGCCACTGTATGGCAGAGGGAGTGAATATTTTTCTTTGTTACAGGAACTTTACGAACATTGGATTTTGCTTAAAATTGTTTGCTTTACTGGGTAGCAATTAGTAGGAACTCGTTCCTTTACTGTCAATTCTGTACTATAGACCTAACCTTTGACCTTTGGGTTATTAACTTTTTGGGTTCTTTTATCCATAGTGGTAGGGCACATTTATTCTGCTATTTCATGTGTGTGTAAATCTGATTTTATTGTGATCTTTCTTTAGATGTTTGATGTTGTCAAGTTTAAATGAAAATAAACAAAAAAAGAAACTTAACTTTGTGAGTTGGTCAGACCCATACCCAATTAACCGTAGTTTTTCACGTTTGTGTGTCTTGTTGTCACATAGCTGTGTGTGTGTGTAGTTAAACTTATATGTATAAGGAGGGCAATGTTGTCTTGTACTAAATTAGAGTCGTATAGATAGGCTGGACTAGAGAAACTTACTCATTCCAGAGACATATCTTCTCCTTAAGCTATTCACCCGTAAAATCTATTTCTCACACCTTTTTTTCTCACGTACTTATCAACATCCACTCTACTCAGATATAACAAAAATTACTCAAAAACCTACCGGTACGACACTATCTATATCTATCTATATTTATCTATATCTATATTTATCTATATCTATCTATATCTATATCTATCTATATCTATATATATCTATCTATATGTATCTACATCTTTCTATATCTATCATCTCACAATCTCTCTACAATCTCTCTACAATATCTCTACAATCTCTCTACAATCTATCTATCTATCTATCTATCTATCTATCTATCTATCTATCTATCTATCTATCTATCTATCTATCTATCTATCTATCTATCTATCTATCTATCTATCTATCTATCTATCTATCTATCTATCTATCTATCTATCTATCTATCTATCTATCTATCTATCTATCTATCTATCTATCTATCTATCTATCTACCTACCTACTTACCTACCTACCTACCTACCTACCTACCTACCTACCTACCTACCTATCTATCTATCTATCTATCTATCTATCTATCTATCTATCTATCTATCTATCTATCTATCTATCTATCTATCTATCTATCTATCTATCTATCTATCTATCTATCTATCTATCTATCTATCTATCTATCTATCTATCTATCTATCTATCTATCTATAATCGTGAAAGGAAGCACAGCCAATTCATGGGTAGTTGTGTAGATGTCTTGAGAATAACCTCGGTCAATAAGGCACTTTTCTTTGGGGTGCTAAATTGGCTGTGTGTCATTTTATGATTTTTTTTCACAGCAAGGCGATGGCGCCATTTGGATGGTCCTAGGTTAGATTCCCGACATGTCAATCACTGATATTTCTTGTCCGTTGTCTGTTGTCATCCTTTATGTCTAACGAGTGCCTGTTAATTAAAAAGGTCAAGGTAGTTCCATTACAGATACTACCGTAGAGGGGTGAAGTGTTAGAGACTTCACTATACAAGGTCCAGCATCGAGAGGTGGGGTGACCAGTTCCCTTCCTCGCCGCCTTTTCCTTCCCTAACTCAGGTACCCATTTACAGCTGGGTAAACTGGAGCATGTCGGTGCCGTGATTCGAACCCAGCACCTTTGCCGCGACAGACCAACACTCTAACTACTCTACCAATCGAACGCGCCTGTTAATTAGCTTTACTTATTTATTACAGAAACGACCACTGTAAGAGCCGGTTAAAACTTCCATACATGCACCCTGCAAAGAGGCCAGCTGGTGTTGTCGTCTTCATGCCCCACAGGGAGCAATAAAGAAAAGAATGCGGACGACGAAGATGATATAAGCAACAATACGTGGAAAGTGACGCAAAATAATGGGCGTTATCTAGAACTGGTAGAACTTCCGGAATTGGTAGAACTCTTCAGAATTGGAAGAACGTTCTAGACGGAAATGAAAGCCATACCGTGCCGGTCTCACCGGGTTTTGGGGGGTAATTGAAAAGCATTTTCATTTCTGTATTCTCATTTATTTTCCACGATTCCGATGTTCATCTTCCAGTCTGAAAAGTGTCATGGGACTTCATATGGTGGATATCCAATTTGAAAGAAAGGCATCTGAGTGGAAAGTCTGAGAGGTGGAAAAAAAAATAAAGCTGGAAAATAAAACGCGTGTATGGGCGGGTGTTGATTTTACTATCCTGGAAACAGAACGTATTTTCTTCTGTGTGATCTCTAAATCTTCTTTGCTAACCGTGTTAAGATCTTTGTTTGTTGGTTTTTAGTTGTTCTTTTGTTTCTTCCATTTTTATCATTGCCATTACATTACCATCAGTATCATTGCCATTACATTACCACCAGTATCATTGCCATTACATTACCATCAGTATCATTGCCATTATATTACCATCAGATCATTGCCATTACATTACCATCAGTATCATTGTCATTACGTTACCATCAGTATCACCATAGTCCTATATTTTACTTATTTCTATCTAAAGATGTGCGTGTTGGATGTGTGAAATCTGTTACCAATTGTGCCCAGTTCTTGAGTTGCATTTCTTTCATTCGTAGCTTCAGTGGCATGATGTCTTGCGCTACGTCTAATGTTTTTACTGATGTTCCTCTTGAGATTTCTGTTATGAATGGCTGTGTGTGATTTCTGACTGACTATCCAAAATAGTTCCCCGTGCAGTTTCCGGGGGTCTCTGATCAAACATAGAAATAATTGAACCACTACTGACTCACGCATGTCGTAAAAGGTGACTAATATGAAGTAATGCCTGAGGTTGGTAAACTCATGACGTAAAGCAAGTTGCCACAGAGACCACTAGTACAGAAGCTTGTCAGTGTTTAGTACAGACTTCCTGCAAAGGGACCAGCTACATAAGCGGCTCTATGGTTATGTAAGGAACAAAAAGGGAAATGTTGATTGATTGAAGATGATGATGATGATGATAATGATGGTGATGATAATGATGATGATGGTGATAATGGTGGTGATGATAATGATGATGATGATGATAATGATGGTGATGATAATGATGATGATGGTGATAATGGTGGTGATGATAATGATGATGATGATGATAATGATGGTGATGATAATGATGATGATGGTGATAATGAAGATGATGATGATAATGATGATGATGATAATAATGATGATGATAATGATGATAATAATGATGACGATGATAATGATGGTGATGATAATGATGGTGATGATGGTGATAATGGTGGAGATGATAATGATGGTGATGATGGTGATAATGAAGATAATGATGATAATGATGATGATGATAATAATGATGATTATAATGATGATGATAATGATGATGATGATAATGATGGTGATGATAATGATTATGATGATGATGATGATAATGATGAAAATGATGATAAGGATGATGATGATGATGATAATGATAATGATGATAATGATGTTAATAATAATGATGATGATGATGATTATGATGATAATGATGATGATGATGATGATGATGATGATGATGATGATGATGATGATGATGATGATGATGATGATGATGATGATGATGATGATGATGATGATGATGATGATGATGATGATGATGATGATGATGATCCAGAATAATGTGTTTGATTCAAGTGGTTCCTTTAATATCTGTTTTGATTCCAGCAGGACCGAATATTTCCAATACCTTGCACTACAATTTCCCATGCTGTCTCCATATTTTCATTTAAGATTTTCTTCTGAACAATTTTGTCCTCCTTCGTCATCTCAACATTAGATTTCAGCGCTCCCCAAACCATGTGAATCTTGTGAAAATGACATTGTGTTGATTTAACAGATGGTATTTGAAAAATACCAGGAATTTATTACTGCAAATGCCTTCTACAATGCTTTTAACAATGACCATTTGACTCGTTACTGACCGCTGTAAAGAAGGGAAGGTCGGCCAGTGTATTTTCTTGGCTACCAACCCCTCTTAAACAGATCAGGTTTCCAGCGGATCAATATATTTCACTGGCAATTAATCCCAGTGGGCATGTAAACATGTCACACTTAGAGATCGGCCAAGGCTTGCAGGTAATAAAAGCCGCTAGGAACTGTAGATTGCGCCCGACCACGATCAAAAATTTCTCCCTAGACCAAAACAGAGCTCTTCACATTAAACTGCAGGGATATAACAAAGAGTCAGATTTAACCTTCAAATTAGCAAATGACGGTAAATGTGCTACTGTACTCTTTCACAATACATATCATTACGAGGTATTTCGCACAACGTGTACCAAACACTACCAGACTGACCATGTCGAGACGAGAGCAGAAAAACAAGGTGCCTTTGTAGAAGATTTAATCACAGCACCACTACTATCTGTGCACCTTCACCATACTAAAACAAGGTGATGGCTCAAGCAACTGCCACTGTTATTGAGTCATGGCTGGAAACGGACTTCGTCAGTTTAAATGAGTCTGCACAAAACATAATTTGTACCACAAAATTGGACTCGACAATATGTTTACTCCAGCTCGCAATAGACATCACATCATCATCTGCCAACGTCTTATCTGCTGATAGCGAAATCCTCAACATTAACTCTAGCATATACTCTCCCACAAATACACCCACTTTGCCTCCCGCAGCACGCGATTTTCCAATGAGTGACAAAGTAGCAAATACTCAATTTTCTCAACCTATGCTGGCCATAGAATATCCAATGGGCATTAAAGACACTAGCACACAAACAGATGAAACATTATCACGGGACCCAGAAGTCACTCACATGATAAATGCGCAGTGCTGCCAGGAGCTGATGCTCAAAATGGAGAACGCTAATTGCCGATCTGACGACCAATGTCTATAAATCGATCAGCGCAGAAAACGAACTACTCAGAAAGGAAATACTGCATCTGAGAGAAGATAATTCCAATATGAAACACATCGTTGAGCAACTACGAAGCGATTTTTCTATTGATAAAACAAAGCACTCAGAACATCCTCTTATAGTACCTGAAGCTTTTGGAGATCCCTCCAAAGAACCTACATCAAACGAACGCCGCAAGCAGCACCAATGTCAGATCAAAAAAGTTGAGGATACACGTTCGCACGAAGCTTACCCTATTAGTGTAAAAGTAAGCAACAGGTTTACCGCCCTTAACCAGAGTTCAGTACACAATGAACAGGCATTAACGCCGCTACCAGATCAGATATTGACACCACAACCACCCGATGAAAACACTCAGACTATTCAGGACGATTCACACCAGGAAAATCAATGGCAGCAGCAAGAATCAAAACGAAAGCCGAGTCAACAACCATGTAGTAAAGCAACACATATTATAATTGGCGACTCACTCCTAAAAGGCATATACAATGATCGGATGTCCCCTACAAAAGAGGAAACTGTCTCCGTTTTAGCGATACCTGGAGCTGGAACTGAAAGATTAATTGAAAGAATTAATAGGTTCGACATACATCATAACATTACCAAAAAAAAAAAAAAATACTTGTAGGGATCAACGACATAATGAATGGAAATGCACAACACACCTTACCCGCCCCTCAAAGAAGCGCTCCTGTAACCAACAAATTACCTAACAACAAACAGAACGCCACATACAGCCAGGAAGCCGAACGTTACGATGTTATGTTTCCTCCACTACCTATAAGACAGCCCCTCACAAACACAATATATGACAGTTCAACAAGCAGTGCCACAATGTCCCAGACCCAAAAATCTCCTACAAGTGTTGGAACCACTGCAGACGAAATCTACAATCGTCATGCTTCCTCCCGTAGCCTTCCTGGTCGTGCTCAGTGGAACCCAGAACATGGACCTGATGCAATTCAGTCCTGCGTCACTCAGCCAAGCACTAATGATGTCTGTGCAACGCGGGCCCTACTATATACCTGACAGAGACATCCATTATCGATAATCAATACACTTATTTTTTTCATCGACTTAATCCCTGCTACCAAAGCCGTCTCTCTCCTGGAAAATTAGTTGATTACTGTAACGCTTAAATTAATAAGTACTTCGTTACTTTCTCAAAACACTCTAATTTCATTGGCTACAGGCCTTCGACAGTTTTTTTCCTTACTTGCAAGATCCTTTTTATTTTAATTTTATTTATTTAGTTTTTTAATTCGTATTCTCTCAGTGTTGCTTAAATTACTTTCTTAGAATTTTAGTGTTGTGGTGTGAAAACGTGCGTGCCTACTGTTGTGTGACTATTTTAATATACTACTGACAATTTCAGTTAATTGTAATTTTTAGCAATACTTGTACCAAGTGTTCGTACGTTAAGTACTAACATTTGTATTTTCACTTACTTGGTGACGTTAATTAGTTTAAATTTTCGCGGGTTTCGTATTTAAAACTGCTTTTGTTATTTTCATTTTAAACCACTCGCCAAAATAATGCATAATATCAGACTATCAGATGATGAAATTACCCTAGACGGCTTTAAAACTGTTCGGCGAGACTCAAGTAGGAAGCTAGAAACAGGTATAGTAGTTTATATTTCCACTTCTATTAGTTATCGCTGCAGAAGCGATTTAGAGACAGCAGAGACCGAGTGCATATGGTTAGAAATAAAACTACCGACTCTTTATAGAAATCCCAGTGCATGAGCCATCTGGTATGAAGATTTCACCACTATGATGGATAAAGTATTTACCACTGCCAAATAAATTATTCTTCTAGGCGATTTCAACATCGACATGCACAACATAAACCAAACGTGTGAAAACATCATACTATCATACAACCTAAAACAAATAGTCAACCAGCCTACCAGGGTAACAAAAACATCATCCACAACAATTGACCACATCTACGTCACCTGTGCATAAAACATTATGGAATGCTCTGTTCCTACTGTCGCGATGAGTGATCACTATCCTATATGTTGCACGTGGTCAAAGAATAAATATAAAGCTCCAAGAAATAAACATATCAGTATTAAATTTAGAAGTTTTAAAAATTTCAACCGTGAACTATTTTTACATGATTTGCGAACTGCACCTCTTGCCAGTGTTTACCAGCTTTCTGATCCCGATGACGCCATTGCCCATCGGACACGTATATTTCTTTGTGTGTTTGATAACCACTCACCAACTAAAGAAGTTCGTGTGAAACGACAGATCAAATCTCCTTGGATCACACAAGCAGTGCTAGAAGCCATGAGGCAGAAAGATCAAGCTCACAAAAACAAGGACTTTAACATATACAGAACGCAGAGGAACAACGTGAAATATTTAATTTGTAGAGGAAAAAAAATTACTTTAAAAATTTGGTTCAGAAAAAAGAAACAGTAAAGAAATATGGAAAGCAATCAACACTTTAGCGAACAAGCGAAATCTGCCAGTTTCGTCAAGCCCTAATACTTCATTTACTTGCACAGACTTCAGCAATTACCTTCAGGCAGAAATAAACAGTCTTAAATCTACAATACCAAATTCACCTTGTGACATAAGCAGGCTGTCAGTATTTTGTGAGAACAAATGTACCAACACAATCCCATCCAACATTCCGTTTATGACAGTTAATGAAGTGTATAATTATCTTCTATGCCTTAAAGATAATAACTCATCAGGACTTGGACGAAGTCAGTAATCGAATACTGCGTTATGCGGCTCCAGCTATTAGTGATTCGCTTACATACATATACAATCAATGTATCGCACGGAGTTACTTTCCGTGGCACTTTAAAGTGGCTAAGGTATATCCTCTCTTAAAACCTGGCTCTTCCGACAATAATAACCTTTGTAACTATAGGCCAATCTCCTTAATATCATCGCTATCCAAACCACTAGAAAAGCACATACATAAAATAACACTACAATACCTAGTTAACAACAGCTTGCTAATTGATAGTCAGTCAGGGTTTAAACCTAAACATTCATGTCACACAGCTCTAACTAAGATGACTGACAACTGGCACTTAAATATTAATAACGATAACATATGTGGGGCAGTTTTTGTAGACTTTATATAAGTCACGCTATTTTAATTAGAAAACTAGAAACATAAAAAGTAAACCTTCAACTAGTGACGATAATTAAATCATTCATGTCAGACAGAAAACATGTAGTTTCTTACAATAACTCTTGTTCAAACCCAACCGTAATAAATACCGGCGTTCCTCGGGGCTCTATTCTTGGGCCTCTACTTTTTGCCATATACATTAATGACCTTCCACTACGCGTCGAGCACGCATCCTGTGACCTATTTGCTGATGACTGTACTGTCTACACGAGTGATACAAGTTGCAACACACTCGAAATATCGTTACAAAAAGATACAGAAAATCTGATTAAGTGGAGCATCGGAAATCGCATGCTAATAAATATAATTAAAACAAAATGCATGTTAATATCAACTAGACAAAAATTACAAAATTCAGAGAAAACAACACTTTAGATCTACACTGGTACGTCACCAATTGAAAACGTTAATGAACATAAAACTCTAGGAATAGTCGTTGACCAGCATCTAAATTGCAACTCACATGTACATGCACTGACCAAGCAAACTGCACAGAAAGTTTACCAGTTAGCTAAAATCAAACATTTCCTAGATGAAGATGCACGAAAATTGTTCTATATATCTCACTTACAAACAAACCTTGACTATTGCTCCACAATCTGGGATGGTTGTTCTATGTCCAACACAAAAAGACTCCATTCACTACAAAAGCGGGCAGTGCGTCTAGTTTCTGACAACTGCCAAACACAGTGTGTAGATCTATATAAAGATCTCAAAATACTGTCTCTATGAAATCGCTTTCTGTTCAACAAAGCTAAATTTGTTCACAAAATCCTGTCACAGAATGCTCCAACATATCTGTGGCCAATGTTCAAATACAATGAAAGACGCAGTCAACGCCTTAGCAAATACAAGTGCCCAAGCCTAGGCTTGACTTATTCAAGAAAAGCTTAGCTTCCTCTGTGTCGTAAATTTATTTTGAGAGAAAAGAGTCGTAGAAATAGTGGTCCGGTTTAGAGTGGAAAATGATGATGGAAAGCTCAGTGATAGAAAATGTAGAGATTTAATAGTTACTTCACAGCGTGCTGGAGGAGAGTAAAGACAGACTTATTTACGACAAATCGTGTCTCTCAATCTTCTCTTTCACTCTCCTGGTCAAACAATTATTTGCCAGTTTTCCAGACTCGCATCTGCGCGCTCACCGATTTGGTGTTTTCAAACACACACACGACGTTGATACAAACTATATTAAACGAATAGGGGAAAAGTTGGGCTTTGGGTATATCCAACACACAGAACTAAATGAGTTTATGTGATTTTATTTACTTTAAACATCAATCATTAAAATATCAGATATTACATAAATTATCATAAGTACACAAATGCAAATAACAAGTTTGGGAGGGGGTGAAGAAGATTGGTATCGACTAAGCCCTTCCCGCTCATTAGACAAAGACAAACCCAGTCCAAAGATAGATAATATCAGGAACACGGGTACGTTAACCTAACAGTAAAGTTAATTACTCTGAAAGAGGTGTTACCAAGTTAGGTATAAGTGATAGAAAAAAAAAACCTGTTCTTCCCAGCTGTTCTTCCCTCTACTAAGCAAATGGAAAGGAGGTGGTTTTAAACAGAGTTAACAAATTATCAACTATCCCACTTAAAGGAACAATGTAGGGTATACAGAAAAGATATATGTTACCAGGTAAGCAAGTTAACAAAATGGTCACACAAAAGAATTAATTTCCTGTCATTCATACACGCGCTAGCAAAGGCCTTCACTCATCTTGCTCTCACTTACCGATTGTGAAAAATCTTGCACTCCATAGAATAACACAACAGCAGTTACACCTCAACTAAATGTATGAGTGTTTGTTCAAGTTCTAGCCCCAGATTATCGGGTAGGCGGTCAGCACATAAAAGGATCCCGTAATCGCTGGAAAATGAATCTGTAGTTGTGTCTCTTTTCTTAATAACAGTTTCTATGGGAGGGCACGGTCTCTGATACCGGGGTGAGGATGGTGTGGTCTATTTGACTATGCCGCGGATAATAAAATTCTTACGCGTGCTGGTACACTTTATCCGTGAGGTATGGTTTAAGTCCAGTGAGAAAACTAGTCACATCACTGTTCAGGAAATTATGAATTATCTCTCTGTGTCAGTAAACTAACAAAGCTCGGGCCAATGTTCTTCTTCCCGTTACGACTTAAGTTGTTTGATGGTGCGTTAAATTTGTCTTTGGGTGTGCTTTCTTTGCTATAAGTTAGATAGCGGAATTCCAAACATAGAATCGCCTCAAAGATTAAAAATTTACACAGTCTCAACAAGTTCTGCGTCAGGGGAACTCTACACACTGTTTATGCTTTGCTTTGCTTAGATTGATTTCTTTATTGCTTTCTTAATGCTGGGATCGCACAGGTTACGATCACTCTGTATGAAAGAAAAAAAAAAAGACATGTAATATACCGAAAACAAATAACCTTCTAAAGCGCGATGAATTTCCCGTTAAGCCTATAATACACTCGAGTATTTAATTATGTATTTAATAAACACTGCGCGAATTCTAGTGGTTAAAAACCCACATCTATAAAACTAGGACTTAACTGAATTTATTAATTATAAATTCCTTCGCGACTTTAAAAGTTAATTTAAGCATCTATTATCTTTTGAAATAATATAATAGATAGATCATTATATTTAAAACTGGAACTCTTGAGATGGTTTAATTAAATAGATTTAAATTAACACAAAATCCCTTTAAATAGAATGACTGAGCTAGACCACTGATCACTTTACACAATATATATTACCGCTTTGCACAGAATTAGAAATCACTGCAAATATATATAAAATCCAGGGGAAAATCTATAACAAGATTTCAATAAAGCTAGTGCTTCTGTAAAGGTCTGGCCAGCGAGTGATAACGTGTCTAGTTCTACATGGTCTATTTAGCTAAAATGAAATGTAAGTTGAGTGGGACATGATAAACTTGACAACTTATTTGATCTCACGAACTTTTGGGGATCTGACCGCCAAATCAAGAGAAGAAGCCGCCCCCTGGTCTTCGTATCCGCTCGCTGCTGCCCGTTTCGCTTTCCCCCGTTCGCTCGGTTCCTCGATTGACACCGAGACGCGAAATTAGCGGCAAGCAACTGCGTCTCGTATCAGGGAAAACTACTGTCTTTGATAGCGCCGATAGTCTCCCTTAAGATCCCTCGGTCTGTCTCTTTGATCTCGTCGCTGTATCCTACATGAGTCCCGGTGGAATGCGTTCTGGCAAACGAAAAGTTACAACAAATGTTCAGGGGTTCTAATGTTATGAAAAGCTAAGGGTCCCTTAAATCATCCATCATATCAGGGAAAATTCACTTGTCAAACTAGACGTACGTCACACTCTGCTGCTCATCTTTGGAACTATCTTCCAAATTATCTAAAACATAACAACCTCAGTCCCTATTCATACAATCCTAGACTTTTCGAATACTTTATGAGTTCTGATTATCTGCCCCCCTAATTTGATTATTTTTCCGTACAAATGATATAATATTGAATGTAGGTTTAGTGATGATGTTTGTACGTTTCAACATATTTTATTTCATGGTGATACTTAGTTTGTACTTGTCAACATGTTTTATTTCATGTTTATAATTAGATACTGTGAATGTGAGTATGCTATTATTTTACCTTTACAACGTTGAGTTCCTTTACATTGAAGGGTAAAATGTATGTGAGAATAAATGAAATCAGTATAAAAGACGAGAGAAAGGAAGGGCAGAATGTCAGACGGGCCTGCGTGCCCAATTCTCAACACTTTGAAAATAAAGTTCGTTCGTTCCTAATGTCTGTGTGTAGCAGCAGAAAATCTTCTGTTCTCAAATTTCTTCTAAATGCTTTATTTTTGGTGTGTCTAACCGCAGTGGAGGTGTGATGGCCACTGACTGCTTTGTCAGTCAGGTGCTAAGAATCCAAGAAGAAGAAGAAGAGAAGCCCAGTGGTGCAGCTACAATGTGAGAGGTCTCCCGGCACAAAGTAAATGAGGCCCTCTTTATATAATAGGCTATAATAAATAATAACTGTAATACATATATGGCTAATATGTGTAAACAATGTAATAATTTAATTCATTTTCATTATCAGCATTATTCCTGAGCTCTTCAAGGACCCTATATAAAAGGTAAAGGATCCAGTTACACGCCTATTGAGGCATATTGGGAATATGGTGTTAGGCCCATATTTTCTTGACCGTCGGCACACTAGGGGTGATGTGGTCAGCATCACGCCGGCCACCTTAACTTTCCCAGAGTTGCTCTGGTACCCATTTGGGGCTGGTGTCGTGAAACATTCTAAATCAACATATATAAATTAAAAAGGAAATGTAAAGCCTAACGAAGTAATTCAATAAAAGGAAAGAAGAATGGTAAGGGAACAGTGCGGTCACAATGGCGTACGCCTGTATTATGGAACGTCATGCTAGTTAAACAAGAAAAACCCCTTTTTCTACTTCGTCTGCATAAGTGTAGCGCTTTCACGTTTACTAGTAAAGCCTACTGCATCAACTACACGCGTTTCAAAAAAATAAAACTGGTACTGTGTTTCTTAGAAAACCTTGAGATAAACACACTGCGTAATGACCTAGATATAATACTAGCATTAATGTCATTTTATGCACTAAGTAAAAGAAAAGACAGACGAGCTTAGAAGAGAGAGAGAGAGAGAGAGATGTACGGAGGAACGCATTCAATACTACCACGTTCGTCTCACGATGAAAAAGTGAACGCGAAAGGCATGAAGCACTAATTTTTTTCAAATAAACAGTAATAAAAAAACACTACCAATACACGGTTAGGTTTTGAAAACATGTTTAATGCTTATTAGGAAACATGACATTCTACTGATTTATGTCTAAAATCCTGACTTTATACTGACAGAACAGTCGAAAAGGCAGAACAGGTGGCGGTTCTAAATCGATAAAAAAAAATTAAAAAAAAACAAATACACGACTATCCTAGAATACATATTTTGAACGGAGCCACTTAGCCCCATTAAATTTATATATTTGGGTGCCTTAGGACTTGCTGACAAAGAATATGTTAAGTGTTATGCACATAGTCTAGTAATTAACAAATTATAGCCAAAATATTATAGGGGTGTTGTCTGACAGCACCAGATCATATTTGCTCATGTTTTGATACTGCTTTAGGGGAATGAGGCCACTACGTTAAATCCGATTTGATTTGTTAGAATTATATGTAAGGCGAAACATGATTAGTCGACTGCAAATACTATTTTTGGTTGTTAAGGGAAACGTAGGAAGGGTAAATTTTTTCAAAAGCTTTTGTAAACATGGTCTCATTGGCTAGACCAGTTGATATAGTCAATTAGGAGCGTCGGTTCAGTGCCACTTTTTGAAATTAAACTGTGTAGAAGCAAGTGCGTTGAGAACCAGTTCATATTTTTCTAATGAAAGCCTGGGACAGAGGCAGATCGGAATTGTGCCATAACTCATCGCCAGTCAACGTATTTGTTTAATATTTCCGTGAATTGTGGTAATCTAGACATATTTGATATTTTTTAGATGAAAAGTGAATGTGAATTGATAAATTTATGTCTGTATGTGTGTGGTTCAGTAACAAACATGAGGCAAAGCCTAGATATTGCTCCCCCATGAGAAAAACTTGTCGGAGAGGAGTATAACTGCATGGGATTGCCAAATAGTACTATGACACCTATCTTATTGAATGGAAGGAATTAATGCTGGAATTGCAGAGGCGTTGTAACCATTAGGGAGAGGAATACTGGTGTATACTGTTACATGAGAAGCTAACAGTGGGCCTACCGCGCTGAACTTGGTGTTTGTTATGTATCGTGCTTCAGTGTGGAAATAGATTATAAATTAGTTCTGAAGTAGGAGGTACAACCTTCTTGTTTCAGGGACCGTGGTACTAACGTATTAAAGCAGCACATGGTCTGAGTTTTGCTGAATCCAGAGGCTGATAGCATACTCCTTGGTCAAGATATCGACCAGTGTTGTTTCTCAAGAAAACTGTGAAGCAAGCGAGCATAGGAGACTGTTTCCTGCCGCCCACACAGAAGTTAAGATTACGTTGGCCAGAGCAGCTCAATCTTGTGTATACACCCCCCCCCCTCTAAAAGTGACTTTACCTTAAATCAAGAGGGACATTTATTTGTTTCAAAAAAAAAAGAAACTGTGAACCTTTCCAATATTATTTCCACCAGAAACAAACACTTGAAGTCATGATGACAAACAACAACATAGCTTGAATAGCCAGTATTACCTCATAGTACTACAGCACAACTTACACACATATTGCAATAATAATATATGTCAATACAAAGATCCTATCTATACATTGTGTACATACAACTTGTGATTACATTTGATTGTGATTCCTGGTTCACTTTGTAGTTGAATCAGGATATCTATTATTGACAGGAATTAATACATATTTTTAAAAGTTACCCTTGACTTATTAAGATAGTCTTATAGAGTATTATATGTATGTGAGTGTCACAGTGTTGTAAAGTGTTGTGGATTAAATTAAATTGTTTATCTGTCTGTTGGTTGTTGTGAACATACAATTCATCATTATCATAACCCTAGACATTCAACGTAGTCATCACAATATTCCAGAATAAGTCTGACTGAGGTATAAATGTGGTAGCAAAGTAAGGTCATCTGTAATACACCACACTTATTAGATACAGATACCTTCACAGCTGATCTCAGTCGGTACACTAAGTCCCCTATAAATATTTATATAATCCCAACTTACTACATATATTGGGGTCCTGTCCGGGATTTTGAATCTTCTCATATTATATATTGGGGGGTAATTCACTTCAGGGAATAATAAAAATTTAAAAGGTATCCTTGTGTAAAAATAAATAAGGTTGAGCTCTCAGTGCTTGTGGTTGTCCTTAGATAATTAGTAAAGATTGACTTGTTTAAGTTAGACATTGTATAAATTTGCCTGTTAGAAAATGGCCGACCTGGCAAAATTTCGATCTGCTGCTATGCAGGCTGCAAAAGAGTTAGGAATAGACGGGCAAGCTATGATTGCTTATGTCACTACTGAATGTGACAAATATATTGAACGTGAAGAAAGAAAATTTGAAGCAGAAAGAAAATTAGAATCGGAAAGATTAGAAAAAGAAGCTGAAAGAAAGTTAGAGGCTGAAAAGGAAATTAAGAAGTTACAATTAGAGGCTGACAAGGAGGCTAGGGCATTGGAGGCTGAGGCTAAGAAGGTCCAATTGGTGGCCAAAAGAGAAGAGCGGAGACAGGCTGCAGAAAGGGAAGCAGAAGATAAGAGATTACAAAGGGAGCACGAGTTACGACTAAGGGAGTTGGAATTTCAAGGCCATGCTCCTGAAAATGGTGCCAGTCCCTTTACCTCTGATGCCTTTGCTAGTCAGGGAGCCTCAACCTCAGCTATGAACTTTCATTTAGATCATTTTGTTGAGAGAGAAGATGATATTGAGAGCTATCTAAATAGATATGAACTATTAGCTACCACGTATGGGTTAGAGAGAGAAAGGTGGAGCTTAAAGTTATCTCAAGGGCTTCGTGGTACGGCTTATGAAGTTTTTGCCAAAATGAGCAGAGATGATCAAGAAAATTATGACATGCTAAAGCAGGCTCTTTTGTTAAGATATGAAAAGAATGGTGAATTTTATAGAAAAAGTTTTAGGAATGCTAAACTACTGTCAGGTGAAACCTATCACCAGTTCTCTGCACGGTTAGAGACATACTTAGAGAAATAGACTTCTCTGGGGAAAACCCAAGATCTTAAGGAAATGATCCTTATAGAACAACTAAGAGAGTCCATGGCTCCAGACCTGAGAAAGTTTCTCATGGAACAAGGTGCAGAGAGGCTGGGTGAGTTACTAAATGTCGCTGAAAGGTATCAAGCAGCTCAAGCAGAGAAAACAAGTAATAAAAAGAAACAGGTAGATAATTTTAAGGCACCACAGAACTTTAATAAATTTGATCCTAGAGATCAGAACAAAGGTAAGCAACAGTTTGATAGGCCACGGTATGACAATAAAAATAAAACCCCACAATTCGATGAAAGGAAATTTAATGAAAGAAAATCTTTCAACCAAAAAAGGAGGTGGTGTAAGAATTGTCGGATGGACAATCATGATACTGGCCGTTGCAGAAGGAAGCCTATAGTAATGGCCACCCTTCAGGTCAGGCCGACCTCAAGAAAGGAGGAGGATATTATGTTAAATACCACTCCAGAAGAATTGAGGAAGGCACAGGCTGGGGATAAGACCCTCAAGCCTTGTTTTAGGAAATTGTCCCATGGACACACACCTCCAGGAAAAGGAGACTTCTACGTGAAGAACAAACTGATATACCGGAAGACTGGAACTAGATCCAAAGGTCAGGGACAGCTGGTACTTCCTAAAAGGTATAGGACAGACTTAATAAGGAGCTTACATGTGAGAAAAGATGGGGACCATGAGAAGATAGGTGCCATCATCCAAAAGGTGGCTCAAAATTATTATTGGCCCAAGGCAAGGTGAGACATTGAAAATTTTGTAGAAAGGTGTAGCATAGCACATGAGGGAACACCCACAAGTGGGAACATTGATCAGGACCTGGACACGCCACGGGGCAAACTTAGGCCTGACAATAGAAAGAATAATAAAGTGGACCAAGTGAAATGGGAAGCCCCTTTTCACGGACAATCTTCAATTGACTGTTTTACAATGGCCACGATGCAGAGAGTGCAAAAAGATGTCTTACCCCAGGATAAGCCGAAAATCCCTCAATCGGACTTATGTAAACTGGAGGAAGAAGATGTAGAGAGGAAATCTCTCATCAAGAATTCTAAGTGGGGAGAAAGCCCCAAGAAAAAAATTGGTAGCGGTCGTTTTGTGTAGAATGATTCTGGGAAGAAAATCCATCACTACAGTGCTTCTAGTGGAAGAGACCCTACCAGTGCATGGAAAAATAGGCAAGAAAGCTAAAGACAGAGATTTGGCTGTGGGAGAGAAGGTACTGCTTCTTCTACCCGGTAGTCAGAATGAGTTACAAATTGGATGGCAAGGTCCATATACAGTTCTAGAGAAGGTGTCTAGAACAAATTATAAGATAGATAAGAAGAGGAAAGAAAAAATCTATCATGTGAATCTCCTGAAGAAATATTTGGAAAGAGAAAATCAGGAAGAGACACACTTGTTGACCTTGTCCATTGCAATGGAGATGAAAAAGGAACCACTTTCATCATTTGAATATCCATTAAATCCCTGTGAGACAGCGGCACAGGTGAAAATCAGTACACATTTAACGAAAAATCAGGAGAGAGTGCAACAGGTTCTAGATGATCATACAGAGGTGTCAACGGACCGACCGGGGCATACAAACTTATTGGAATATGATATGAAACTGATAGACCCCACACCTGTCTGTATGACAGCCTATTCGATTCCTTTTGCTAAGGAGAAAGCCTTGAAGGAAGAGATAGACTATCTGTTGAAGGAAGGAATAATTTCACACAGTGAATCTTCATATAGTTCCAGTGTGGTACTCTTAAGGAAACCCTCTGGAGAACATAGACTCTGTATAGATTACAGGAGACTGAATGCTATCACAGAAGGTCAGGTGGATCCATTGCCGGATACAAATCAGTTGTTTGCCCGGCTAAATAAAGCTAAATATTTCTCAAAAGTGGATCTGAGCAAAGGATACTATCAGATTCCAGTAAAGCCTGAGGTTAGACCATACCTAGCTTTTAGTACCTCAGAGGGACACTATGAGTTTAACAGATTGCCATTTGGATTGAAGAATGCGCCTAGTGTCTTCTCTAGAATGATGAGAAAATTGTTGGACCCTCTGAATAATCCATGCATCACAAATTTCATGGATGATATCCTTATAGCAACAGAAACATTTGAGGAACACATTGACTCTCTGAACATGCTGTTTAATCGACTTAGAGAAGCGAATTTAACAGCCCGTCCAACCAAATGTTGCGTTGGATGTAAAGAATTAGAATTCTTGGGACACACAGTCCATCAGGGAAACATGACCCCTGACCCCAAGAATTCTGAGAAAATAAAGAAAGCCCCGAGACCACAAACCAAGAAAGACGTGAGATCCTTTGTCTCATTATGTGGTTTCTACCAAAAGTATATCAAAAACTTTAATTCCATATGTGCACCGTTAACTGATTTGACACGTAAGGGAAATCCAGATCGAATTACCTGGACAGCCCAGTGTGAATTGGCATACCAGGAATTGAAGGAAAAGCTCACAAGCAAACCTATTTTGAAATTACCTGACTTAAGTCAAGAATTCATTGTGAGAACGGATGCAAGTAATATCGGGTTAGGCGCGACCCTATTACAAAAATCAGATGCACTGAATGGGGAATTAACCCCAGTGGCATATGCTAGCAGAAAGTTGAATAAAGCTGAAACCAATTACTCAACTAGCGAAAAAGAATGTCTTGCAGTAATATGGGCGATCAAGAAATTCAATATTTATCTGTATGGGAAGGCATTTAAATTGCAAACGGATCACAAACCCTTGTCGTTTCTAGCGCAGGCTAGGCATGAAAATTCGAGGTTACTCAGATGGTCCTTACTTTTGCAGCCATTCCAATTCAGCATAGAGTATATTTCTGGAAAAACCAACCTGGGAGCGGATTTTCTAAGCCGCCATCCGTGTGATGAAAATCACCGTAAGCCCCAGGAATAATACTAATTTTCTCTATGTGTATATAGAATTATAGACTGACATATAACGTCTGTTTTAAGTGGGGAGAATTTGTCGTGAAACATTCTAAATCCACATATATAAATTAAAAAGGAAATGTAAAGCCTAACGAAGTAATTCAATAAAAGGAAAGAAGAATGGTAAGGGAACAGTGCGGTCACAATGACGTACGCCTGTATTATGGAACGTCATGCTAGTTAAACAAGAAAAACCCCTTTTTCTACTTCGTCTGCATAAGTGTAGCGCTTTCACGTTTACTAGTAAAGCCTACTGCATCAACTACACGCGTTTCAAAAAAATAAAACTGGTACTGTGTTTCTTAGAAAACCTTGAGATAAACACACTGCGTAATGACCTAGATATAATACTAGCATTAATGTCATTTTATGCACTAAGTAAAAGAAAAGACAGACGAGCTTAGAAGAGAGAGAGAGATGTACGGAGGAACGCATTCAATACTACCACGTTCGTCTCGCGATGAAAAAGTGAACGCGAAAGGCATGAAGCACTAATTTTTTTTCAAATAAACAGTAATAAAAAAAAACACTACCAATACACGGTTAGGTTTTGAAAACATGTTTAATGCTTATTAGGAAACATGACATTCTACTGATTTATGTCTAAAATCCTGACTTTATACTGACAGAACAGTCGAAAAGGCAGAACAGGTGGCGGTTCTAAATCGATAAAAAAAAATTAAAAAAAAACAAATACACGACTATCCTAGAATACATATTTTGAACGGAGCCACTTAGCCCCATTAAATTTATATATTTGGGTGCCTTAGGACATGCTGACAAAGAATATGTTAAGTGTTATGCACATAGTCTAGTAATTAACAAATTATAGCCAAAATATTATAGGGGTGTTGTCTGACAGCACCAGATCATATTTGCTCATGTTTTGATACTGCTTTAGGGAAATAAGGCCACTACGTTAAATCCGATTTGATTGGTTAGAATTATATATAAGGCGAAACATGATTAGTCGACTGCAAATACTATTTTTGGTTGTTAAGGGAAACGTAGGAAGGGTAAATTTTTTCAAAAGCTTTTGTAAACATGGTCTCATTGGCTAGACCAGTTGATATAGTCAATTAGGAGCGTCGGTTCAGTGCCACTTTTTGAAATTAAACTGTGTAGAAGCAAGTGCGTTGAGAACCAGTTCATATTTTTCTAATGAAAACCTGGGACAGAGGCAGATCGGAATTGTGCCATAACTCATCGCCAGTCAACGTATTTGTTTAATATTTCCGTGAATTGTGGTAAGCTAGACATATTTGATATTTTTTAGATGAAAATTGAATGTGAATTGATAATTTATGTCTGTATGTTGTGGTAAAGTGGGATATTATAAATATTTATAGGGGACTTAGTGTACTGACTGAGATCAGCTGTGAAGGTATCTGTATCTAATAAGGGTAGTGTATTACAGATGACCTTACTTGCTACCACATATTTATACCTCAGTCAGAATTATTCTGGAATATTGTGATGACTACGTTGAATGTCCAGGGTATGTATATGATGAAGTGTAAGTCACAACAACAACAGACAGATAAACAATTTAATTTATTCCACCACACGTGACAACACTGTGACACTCACACACATTTAACACTCTATAAGACTATTCTTAAATGAGGCACTGGTAAATTTTCAAATATAAATATGTATTAATTACTGTCACTAATATATATATATATATGTCCTGATTCAAATACAAAGTGAACCAGGAATCACAATCAATTTTAATTACAAGTTATATGTACAGAATTTATCAATATGAATCTTGTAGTGACATATTTTATTAAGATTATCCTATGTGTGTCAGTTGTGTAGTAGTAATATGAGGTAATACTGGTTTTGTTTTTTTCAAGCTATGTTGTTATTTGTCATCATGACTTCAAGTGTTTGTTTCTGTTGGAACTAGTATTGGAGATGTTCTCAGTTCCGTTCATTAAAACAATTAATTTCCCCTCTTATTTTTATACAATGTCAGTTTAAGATGGGGTTACATAATGTTGAGCTCCGCTGGCCACATAGGCTTATCTTTCGTGATGGCGGCAGGAAAAGACTCCTCTGTGTTACGGTGTTATTTTAAATGACGGCGTCTGCTGGGGTTTAGCCATGCGCAACGTTAGGGGTCATTAACATTTATAGAATATGTCGATATTTTACGGTATACTGAACGCGAAATATATGCGGAGATTATGACGCATTCGCGTTGGGAAGGTCACGCTGGGTGACTTGGTTACATGGCCCTTGTTACGCTATCCGTCAAGCAAGAAGGTCGTGTCTTGTATTTCTTCCAAGGAAAAAAGGCTGAGTATATAGCCTATATTATATATATAAATCGATGTAGAACTCAGGGTCAGTTCGGTTATTAATATAAGTATGAGATTAATTAAATTAACTAAATGATGGAAGGAGAATCGCATTATGATTCAAATTGTAGCTGTCAAGAACTCATGTGCTCATTTCTGGCTGTTGACTACAACAGCGCACGTATATAGCCACGATGTTCTTCTGACATATTGTTTTGACACGGACGGACATGAATACTATGCATGTAATTTCTAATGACTATATATGAATCTATACCTACGTGAATGTCTTGTGTGTGAACTGTAAATAAATTCATGGACTCTGAATTGAGGACTTTATCACATCGATACGTTACAGCTATTTGCTGCATTTGCCAATGTTGTTGATTATGCAAATGAAGAACTCTTCTGATAAGAAAAATATGTATATATATTGATGAGCTCCGAAGGGAACGAGTGTATTCTTGGACATTCAACAAATGATGAATCAATATAACGTTGACCCTTGTTCCAAGATAATAATCGAACGAAGGACCCTCCAATATCAGTGAAAACCACCCACGCAACAGTGGTGGCCAATGTGGTGCGGAACTGGAATTTCATTGTAAAAAAATACTCAAAGATTATCGAGTTGAAAGAAATAATTTTCCTTCGAGCGAAAATGAACACTTTTTGTATCTACACCGATGACGTCACACCCCCTTGACAACAGGATGAATCAGCTGTAGTGATGGCAGCCGCCTTTCAAGGTCTTTGAAGAAGATTATCTATAAACGCTTAATCGAACATTGGAAAATAGATTCAATCAACATGAGCATGAAATATAGGTCCTACTGTCCGTTGGCGAAGCAAGCATTGTATGAATCTATCGAGGCAAAAAGATAAGTAACTTATTTGAAGGTTACAATAAGTTAATCCTATTTGTCCGATAATGCCATGTTCTTCATTTTCGTAGCCATGTTAAATATTGTTTCTGTCTTTTACATGTAGCGGGTATGGATGGGCGGCGGTTTGGAATGAATAACGTGGCTCTAAGGATGCCGATATTCATTCTGAATGTTTCTTAAGGCCGTGAATTAATAGCATTTCGCGAAGAACGCGTCGGATATCGGTGATCGTGTCGTTCGGTCTTGCATTAATTCACCTTGCATGTTAGTTGTATAGTCGTGTTATAACTGTGGTATTCTAGTGTATTTGGTTCTAATTTTTATTCAGTTTTGTAACAATGTTGGTAATCTATCGTGTTTTTTTCTGACCTTACTATCTTTCAGTTTATATTTTTGTTGTACAACCGTTAATGAGTCCATGTATACGTCACTAATTTTTGTGTACGCAGGTTAATTATCTATTCAGTTCATTCTTTAATTCTCACTTCCGGTCTAGTCAACTTAGTTGTAAATGCATTTTTTATTGTGAAAATGTCTTGTCGTATGGTAATACTGTTCTGTAATCCTTGGTGAACACATTGTATTGTTTGTCTTCATTTCATCCTTCTATAATTTAATATTAATGCTATAATTTCTTCATTAATAATAGTGTAGATGAATATGATTAAATTTTTATGAGTTTAAAGAGGAATGAGGGACTTTGCACCAATTTGCAGTGATGGTCCAAGAAATGGGCAATGCATTTTATTGCTCATGATTATGGCATAATATACTATGCTTAATTATTATAACTTTATAACATATTAAGACATATTAAATATTAATTAGTACACTTTCTCAGTACTACATTGAGAACTTAGTGGCAATTAAGATTAAATAACCTAATTATTTAGGAATAATACTCATAATTATTGAATATTAATATTAAGTGCATGATATAATTTCAGCACCTTATATAACTAACTATCATAACTATTTATGATAGATATTAGTGGGTATATATAATATTTTTACAAAATATTATAGATTTGTGGAACTTATAAATAACAATACAGGAATATTGCAATTTCTTATATTGATTATTCATTCTTTGAATAATTAGAATTATCGACATAGATTCTATTGGTGATTACTAGACATAAGTAATTGAATACTTAAATAATTCAACTTCAAGAATGCTTACCTTGGATCATTTCATTAAAATTGGAAAAGATTGTAACAAAAAGGGAGATGCACTTCTGGAATTTGCGGAACAACAACTTGCGAACCATAAGGCAAAAGAGGCTGAAAGGAAAGCTATTGCTAAGGCAGAGATGGAAGAACTTGAAAGAAAAGAGGCTGAAAAGAAAGCTATTGCTAAGGAAGAGGAAGAAAGAAAGGTGGCAAGAGATGAAATCCTATGGATTGAAGAAGAGAATAAATTGAAAAGACAGGAAATCATACTGCAGCAAGAAATGGAATTGCAACGGCTTAAATTGGAAACAGCAAAACTTAATTCGCAGGGTGCTGCAGCAAGCCAAAATGATAATGCTCAATCGGGATCTTCTTCCAACCGACTTAAGGGCAATTATTACTTTAAGCTACCACCGTTCAAATTACACGTGGATGACCTATCATCATGGCTGGCGCGCTTTGAGGATATATGTAAGGTCAATAACCTTGACAAAACTGCATGGGCACTTAAACTTAAGGAATTTCTGGATGGCGAACCTGCAAGTGCAGCACAAAATATTGATCCTACATTAGCCACAGACTATGAGGCCATTAAGAATTTGTTATTACGTCGGTTCCATTTGAACGAAGAGGCATGTAGATTACGTTTCAAAAGTTTATTGCCAGATAATAATAAAGATTTTACGGGATTTATTGCTAACATACGCAATACTTTTAACAGATGGGTTGAACTGGCAGGTGTCAACAAATCTTACGACAAGTTAGTCGATTTGTTATTGAGGGATAAAGTGTTATCTTCTGTCAGCCCACCATTCCTTGCTTATCTGCAAGAAAGAAAACCAGAATATATTGATGAGTTAGAAAAAATTTCTTTAAATTACTGCACAGCTCATCCGAATGCTAATATTTCTGGCTCGTTGATAAGAGAACCACTTCCTGTAGCCTCCAATATGGCATATCATAGTAATAACAAACCAAGAACACACAGTGTAGACAGAGGTAGATTCAAAGGAAACTATGACATTAATTTTCATAAGGGACAGAATAACTTTAACAATAACTTTAATAGAGGAAGACAACAAAACAGAAATTATTCACCTCAGTCAAGATACAACAGTAATCCACGTAACTCAAGTTATAATCGGTCATATCAATATAATAATGGTAACAATTGGAAGAATAGCGATAATTATAACTCGAGACATCGAGATAACAATTACAATAGACGACAACGGGATAATTCAACTAATTATTCTCGTAATCGTTCTCATTCTCGTGGATCTTCACATTATAACCATAATACCTGGGCAGCAGTTACAAATGATATCACCCATAAGGTTCAGGTTCCACCTAACGATAATACAATGAATTCTTCTGCTGCATGCTTTGCTATTAATTATAACGTGGCGAATAGTTGCCCACAATGCAATCTTATTTTTCAGAAGGCAAAGGAGACAGTGCTAAACTGCGGACACATTCCACCAGAAGTAGGTCTTGCAGCCAATGATGGAACAGGCTCTCTGATTTTTAACAGAGGGATAGTGAACGGTTCTATAGTTTCTGTATTGAGAGACTCGGGGTCCACAACCATTGGAGTGCGACAGTCGCTTGTACATCCTAGCTGTGCAACGGGGGAATATGTCCGTTGCATGACTTTTGGGGGAACTATTGAGTTTTACCCCACAGCTATTATCCATGTTAAAACACCTTTTTTCACAGGTAACGTGAAGGTATGCATGCTTCAGAATCCAATTGCAGATCTGATGTTGGGACGCATCCATGGTAGTAAGGATTGTTCCCCACAGGAAATTGAGGAATGGGAATTAAATAATGTGCAATCTTATTGCAATGCTAACGCTGTCATTGCAATGGCTACATTACGAGCCAACAAAATGAATACACGTGGCACAGTTTTCTCCAATTTCAGTCTCAGTACGATTCTGGAAATCGATGAGGAAAAGGATAAGACTCTCCTACAGGATAAAAAGGATACTAAAATACCAGCCCATCCTAAGAAGATTAGAAAATCATTTCGAGGCAGATATGCTTTTTCTCGAAAGAGTGCCGCCAAGTCGGAAGATAGATATTATCGACAGGATCATATTAACAGTGATCTGAATAAAATTGTTGAAAATGGGAAAAGAAAAGATGCCCCAAACAAGGGTAATGATGGTGGAGTTCTTATGAACTTAACTAATAAAATTAGGACAAATAAATATGTCAATCACTATGAGACATCATCTCAAAAGACTACCAGATCCAAAAGATTAAATAGAAGAACTATTTATCACGTTAGTGACACTGATCCCACTTACATTGGGAAGGTTGCATATTCTCGCACCGTGTTAGTGCGCAATCTGCCACAAGGTACCAGATGGCAGGCACTTAGTAATTTCTTTAATAACACGGCAGACGTTATGTTTGTACAGTTGTTGTCACCTACCAATGACAGGTATGGTGAAGCTATGGTTACATTTCGTAACAACAAAGATGCTCGGATGGTGATCGAGCGTGATAATGGTGTTTATTTTCACCACCATTCTTTGAGATTGAAATTAGTACCTGATTCTGCGTCACGCAGATAACAGGGTACTGTAACCATATTCGTCACATCTTTGATGACTCAGCATTGTCAGTCATCATTTCTTGACTTTCTTAATCATCTATCCTAATATAGATTGATTTATAGATTTTTTTTTTCTTCTCGAAAAAACATTTTTGATTCTTCACATCTTTAAATTTGTACACATGTTTTCTGTCTTATTTGTTTTTTTTTTTTACCATGCCTACAAGAGACAGTAAGTTGTTTAAATGTGTCAACTATGCTCAGCCCCATACAGCATAGATTTACCTATCATCCATCACGGCTGTCCTGTCATCGTTACTAAAGAAGAACATGCCAGTAAGGATAAATTGGACAGACGAATGTGACAAAACTTTTCGCACTATCTTAAACATATTTTCATGCCCACCCGTTTTAAGATTACCAGATGCTTCTAAAAAGTTTGTTCTACGTACAGATGCGAGTAATTACGGACTCGGGGCTTGTCTACTCCAATATCATGATGAAGTCCTTCACCCTGTACTTTACATCTCACGCAAGCTGAAACCTCCGGAGACTAGATACTCGACTGTAGACCGAGAATTGCTCTCCGTAATCTGGGCAATTACCAAGTTAGAAAAATTTCTGCTGGGATCTCCATTTTTGATCCAGACTGATCAGAAATCTGTAGCAGCATTACGTCGTTCAAACCATAAAAGTGCTAAACTTGCACGCTTTGCTATTACGTTGCAACCTTACGAATTCGAAATACAGTCAATACCAGGAACTGAGAACGTCATAGCCGATACGTTGTCCAGACATCCTACGGATTCTGAATGAATATTACTATTTCAAATTTTCTGACTAATCAAGCATTACATTTGCAATGAACTGTATCAATGCCACGTCAGAATATACAACACTTCATTTGGACTTCCTACTTAAATAAGGACATTTCGAAATAATCTATCGTGATCAAAATATCAAGTTTTACGGATCGTTTGAAAATTTGGACTTCACTTCCACTTTGCGTATCACTCATTTCGATTGAAAACCGTTAAAAAGGAACAATCTCTGATGTAGAAGGGACATATACTGTGATGACTGATTCAATTACATTCAAAGTTTTAATAAAGGAACTAACGATGATTGGATAATCATATCATAATTCGATAATATGAACCTTGTGTCTTAATGAACTTTCATACAAGTCAACAGGATATAACAACGATTGGATCTTCATGTCCGATATTGTTAAATTTTCTAGTTATTACATTAATATATAATAAAATAAAGTTAAAGTGTGATGAAATAAAAAAAATAAAATATACAAAGAAAAGATGAAACAAAATAATATCACACCAATGAAACCTTTTAATTAGTGTAATTATTAAGGTAATAAATATTACATTATGACATCTCATATTTATAGTTAAAATGTATGAATTTTTTCTGTTCTTTTCTTCTGATTGCGTTAATTTAATTAGGTATCTATCCTTACACTTCATTTTCACACGCATTCTAATTTAATATATACTTTAATATTTGGTTTTAATTGTCCGTACTTCTCAATTTTTATTTCTTTTACTCTCTTATACTATTTCTCATTTTCTTCAATTAGATAGTAATTAGTTAGTACCATACGTACATACTATAATTAATTATTTTAATTTTAGTTAGTTAGAATAATTTTAATAACACCTCACATTATTAGTTAGTCGATACATACAACAAATTAATTAGTTAATTAGTTAGTGACAGTGACATTTCCTTGTTTAATATAAGTTATATGTATGATATGACGTTGATTTTATTATAAGATATTACTGACATGACCACGACACTGTTCTAGATAGAACATCGTAGGTCATACGTCGGGTTTTGTTAAATTTTTGATAATTTGATTAATATTATTCAAAAAAAAAAAAATCTATCTAATAGATTTTTTTTTCCCCCCGTCTGACAGGAAATCTGTTACGGTGTTATTTTAAATGACGGCGTCTGCTGTGGTTTAGCCATGCGCAACGTTAGGGGTCATTAACATTTATAGAATATGTCGATATTTTACGGTATACTGAACGCGAAATATATGCGGAGATTATGACGCATTCGCGTTGGGAAGGTCACGCTGGGTGACTTGGTTACATGGCCCTTGTTACGCTATCCGTCAAGCAAGAAGGTCGTGTCTTGTATTTCTTCCAAGGAAAAAAAGGCTGAGTATATAGCCTATATTATATATATAAATCGATGTAGAACTCAGGGTCAGTTCGGTTATTAATATAAGTATGAGATTAATTAAATTAACTAAATGATGGAAGGAGAATCGCATTATGATTCAAATTGTAGCTGTCAAGAACTCATGTGCTCATTTCTGGCTGTTGACTACAACAGCGCACGTATATAGCCACGATGTTCTTCTGACATATTGTTTTGACACGGACGGACATGAATACTATGCATGTAATTTCTAATGACTATATATGAATCTATACCTACGTGAATGTCTTGTGTGTGAACTGTAAATAAATTCATGGACTCTGAATTGAGGACTTTATTACATCGATACGTTACAGCTATTTGCTGCATTTGCCAATGTTGTTGATTATGCAAATGAAGAACTCTTCTGATAAGAAAAATATGTATATATATTGATGAGCTCCGAAGGGAACGAGTGTATTCTTGGACATTCAACAAATGATGAATCAATATAATGTTGACCCTTGTTCCAAGATAATAATCGAACGAAGGACCCTCCAATATCAGTGAAAACCACCCACGCAACACTCTGCTCGATTGCTCCCCTGTGTTCTGGAGACACCTCACTGTTTGCTATATGGACCAAGGAGTATGCTATCCGCCTCTGGATTCAGCAAAGCTCTGACCAGGTGCTGCTCAATAACTTTTGGACCACGGTCCCTGAAACAAGAAGGTTGTACCTCCTACTTCAGAACTAATTTATACTCTATTTCTACACTGAGCACAATACATAACAAACACTGAGTTCAGAGCGGTAGGCCAACTGTCAGCTTCATCTGAAATAATTTACACCAGTATATTCCTCCCTAATGATTACTACGCCTCTGCAATTCCAGCATTATTTCTTTCTAGTCAATAAGCTAGGTGTCAGTGTACTGTTTGGCAATTCCATGTAGTTTTACTTTCCTCCGACACCTTCTGTTCAGGCTGGAGCACTATATAGGCTTTACCTCATGTTCGCTACTGAACCACACATATATACAGACATAAATTATCAATTTACATTCAATTTTCATTAAAAAGATATCAAATATTTCAAGCTTACCACAATTCATGGAAATAATACAGAATTACGTTGACTGGCACTGAATATAACACAATTTCGATCTGCCGATGTCCCAGGCTTTTATTTACAAAAATATGCACTGGTGCTCAACGCACTGGTTCTGTAGTAAGTTTATTTGCAAATGTGGTGGTGACCTGACGCCTCTAATTGACTATATTGGCAGGTCTAACCAATCGTGCCATGTTTACACAGCTTTTCAAAAAAAGTACTCCTACTCACGTTTCCCCTAACAACAAAGAAGTAGTATTTATAGCCCGACTAATCGTGTTTAGCCTTACATTTATTGCGCTCCAATCAAATCGGATTTAACATGGAGACCCATTTCCCGTACAATGGTGGGGTGAAAATCTGCCACTGAGCGATTCTGATTTAGGTGTTGTCTGACATCCCTCACTATTTCTTTTGGCTATTTAATTTGTTAATTCCTAGACTATTTGCGTAACGTTTAACATATTATTTGTCAGCAAGTCCTAAGGAACCCAAATATATATATTTAATGGAGCCAATATGCATTTTCTTCTAGGATAGTCGTGCTGTTACCACCTCCTCACTTCCAAACTTTATGGTGTCTGGGTACTGTCTTACTTACTTACTTAGTCGTTCCCCTTCTACCGTGAGGTGTAGAGGTTTGGAAGAGAGAGCGCCAGACCATTCTATCAGCTGTCTTCTTCCTGGCCTGGTTCCATTCTAGTCCTCGGTCCTTCAAAGATTGTCTAATGTTGTCCTCCCAGCGAACTCTGGGTCGTCCTGGAGGTCTGGATCCCTGGCTCTTTGTTTCCCCTGCTTGTCGTGGTAGCCGATCTTCTCCCATTCTGCAGACATGGCCAAACCATCTTAGTTGGGACTGTTCTATTTGGGTCTGCAGCGGATGGGATTTCAGGCCTTGACGTATCGTCTGGTTGCGGACCATGTCTCTTCTTGTTACTTCAACCACTTTCCTCAGATACCTCATTTCTGAGGTTTGGATCTGGCTTTTGTGGGTTGTAGTCATTGCCCACGACTCGCATCCATATGTCAAAACTGGGACATAGGTGGAGCGGTATACAGCCATCTTCGTTTTCTTACCAACCTCTTTCTTGCTGAGGAATCCACGATTTATGGCCTGAAAAAGTCTCCCAGCCGCTGCTTTTCGAGTGGCCAACTCTTCTTTGATACCTCCCTTTCGGTCTATAATAGCTCCGAGATATTTAAAGTGGTCGACCTGCTCCAGGACCTGTTCCCCCAACTTAATCTGATGTTTTCTTTCTTCTCGTGATATCACCATGGATTTTGTTTTAGAGCTGCTTATGACCATCCCTCTCTTCTCCAGCTCTTCCTTCCAGACTTGCAAGTTGGATTGGAGATGTGCCTCTGATTTAGCAATCAGGGCAACATCATCAGCAAATGCCAGCTCCGAAATATAGACCTGTCTCATCTTCCAGTACCCCACTGAATACTTTCTTGTTCTCTCCTTACATGCCTTGATGACATCGTCCATGAGGAGTATGAAAAGGTAAGGTGACAGGATATCACCTTGTCTTACACCAGTGGTGGTCCTGAACTCTTCTGACTTATGGTTTGCTGTCCTCACATAATTTCTGCAAGACTTGTAGAAGCTCTGTATAACATGAATCAGAGGTGCTGGAATATTCTTCCTTGCCAAACAGTCCCAAAGTTTGCTCCAGGGGACTCTGTCAAACGCCTTTTCCAGATCTATGAAACAAAGATGGATCTCACTCTTATACTCAAGGGCCTTTTCACTCAACTGTCTGAGTGTGAAGATTAGGTCTTGAGTACTTCGGTTTGCTCGGAATCCGCACTGGACCTCATCCAATTGTGGCTCAGCTAGGCGTCGGAGTCTCTGCTCTAGGATTCTAGAGTAGATTTTACCAGGGACACTGAGAAGGGATATGCCTCTATGGTTTCCACATTGTCGATTGTCACCTTTTTGAAAATTGGTGTTATGATGGCAATCTCCCAATCCTTTGGTATGGTCTTGTTGCACCATGCTGCCTGTAGGACCTTTAAGAGTAACAGGTCGCCTGATGCTCCCATGTACTTAACCATTTCTGGTGTTATACCATCATGCCCTGCTGCTTTGCCCATCTTGATTTTCTCTAGTGCTGCCCTCAGTTCTTCCATCTTTATGTCATCTTCACCATCATTGGTTTTCTCTTCTGTGCTAGTGGTTATCATTTCTGTTGCTTCACCATGCTCACCATCCAGGAGTTCTGAGAAATATTCTTTCCATCTTTCCATTACTTCCTTCGGGGCAGTAAGCAATTTGCCTTGCTTGTCCTTTATAAATTTGAGAGGGCATTGTTTTTCCTTCCTCGTGTTCTTTCGGGACTTATAGAACGATTTCTGGTTTTCTTGCGCATCTTTTTCTAGTTTTTCTCCAAATTCTTCCCAGGACTTCTGTTTTGCTGCTAGCACCTTGTTCTTTGCTTCTGTTCTGAGTATCACATATTCTCTATATTTTTCCATTTGTCCTTTTTGTGTTTTTAGCTCCTAAGTATTGTTTCCATGCCATTTTCTTCTCTCTTATTTTCTCTTTGACTTCCTCTGTCCACCAAGGTGTCCTCTTTCTCTGGTTCCCAAGTCGGACTTCACCGCATGCTTCTGCAGCAGCTGTCTTTATGATATCCTTGAATTTATTCCAGAGGGTTTCCAAGTCATCAGGTCGTTCTTCTGTGTTGCTAACTGCTGTAGCAATAAGCCCCTGATATCTGGTCTTAATTTCTGGCTCTCTCAGCTTGTAGGTCCTAATGCTCATTTCTCCTGCTCGTTTACTTGGTTTCTTGCGTGATGTTGGGCAGTTCCTAGGCTGAGCAAATCTTTCAGTTGTTCGTTTGATTGTTAGCAGGTAGTGATCACTTCCAATCTCTGGCCCCCTCCAGACTCTTGCATCTCGGACATATCTGAATGAGCTTCTCCGAACAATGGCATAGTCGATCACTGACTTCTCATTCTTGGTTGGTTCACATCTAGTGTATGCATGTATGCGCTTATGAGGGAACTTTGTGTTTGTAATGATCAGATTCTGCTCACTGCAGAATCTAAGGAGTCGCTTTCCATTGTCATTGAGAGTATCTTCTCCATATCTTCCGATAACGCCACCCCATCTCGCATGGTCATTTCCAACTCTGGCATTAAAATCTCCGAGCATGATAACTTCATCTAGGCAGTCATCCACTGTCCTTTGAAGCAGCTCGAAGAATTCCTCCTTGACCTCTGCTCTCTCATCCTCATTTGGCCCATACACTATGACCAGGTTGACTATGGTTTCTCCTTCTTTTAGTTTTACAACCATAATGCGCTCCGAGACAAAGTTCCATCCCTTGATACTATCTTTTTGATTTTGGGCCACAATGCAACCCACGCCCCCTTTAGCTCTTTCAGATATGGGTACACCACTGTAGAGCAACGTGTTGCCATCGAGATCCATGACTCCTTGTCCTTTTTTCTTCGTTTCCGTTTTAGCCAGGATTTCTAGTTTTGCTTTCCTCATCTCTTCCACCAGCTCCTCTTCCTTCCCATTTATACTTCTTGTGTTCCAAGTTCCATAAGTCGTAGTCCGTAGTCCGTTCCAGTTCGTCGCCTTTAGAATCAGTCCGGTTTTCTCTCTTGTATTTCTCGTAATCATAGTTTAAGACAAACAGGTGATTGGCCTGTTGTGCCTTTGCATGGTGGAGGGGCTGCCTCCTTACGGCCTCCATGCAGGCCGCCCTCCTCCTTTTTCATCCGGGCTTGGGACCGGCATGGGCGGAGTTCTGGGTACTGTCATGTTTTCAAACGTAAACCAGTATAATGTCATGTTTCCTAATAAGCGTTTTGTAAGTTTTTTAAAACCTAACTCTGGTATGGGTAGTGTTTTTTATCACTGTCGATTTGAAAAAAGCTAGTGCTTGTGGCCTTACACGCGTGATGGTAGTAATTGTGTATCGCGAGACTGTGTTAGCATTGCCTGCGTTCCGGCTTTCAGCCCCTCCCTTTCTTTCTATCTTTAGTCCATCTGTCTTTCGTTTTTTTGGTAACGTAGTGTATAAAAAGACATGAATGGAATTTTAAATCTAGGTCAGCTGCGTATCTCAAGGTTTTTCTTAGAAAGGCAGTACACGTTTTATCGTAGAAGGCGGGTATTGAAGCAGTAGGCTTTTACTATCAACGTGAAACGTTACAATTTGCAGACGAAGTAGAAAACAAGGGGGATTTCGAGTACAGTCATTGTGACAGCACTATTCTTTACCATTCTTCTTTCCTTTTATTGAAGTTATTTGTTAGGCTTTACATTTACGTTTTAATTTATATATGGGGATTAGAATATTTCACGACATATGTGTGTGGTTCAGTAACAAACATGAGGCAAAGCCTAGATATTGCTCCCCCATGAGAAAAACTTGTCGGAGAGGAGTATAACTGCATGGGATTGCCAAATAGTACTATGACACCTATCTTAATGAATGGAAAGAATTAATGCTGGAATTGCAGAGGCGTTGTAACCATTAGGGAGAGGAATACTGGTGTATACTGTTACATGAGAAGCTAACAGTGGGCCTACCGCGCTGAACTCGGTGTTTGTTATGTATTGTGCTTCAGTGTGGAAATAGATTATAAATTAGTTCTGAAGTAGGAGGTACAACCTTCTTGTTTCAGGGACCGTGGTACTAACGTATTAAAGCAGCACATGGTCTGAGTTTTGCTGAATCCAGAGGCTGATAGCATACTCCTTGGTCAAGATATCGACCAGTGTTGTTTCTCAAGAAAACTGTGAAGCAAGCGAGCATAGGAGACTGTTTCCTGCCGCCCACACAGAAGTTAAGATTACGTTGGCCAGAGCAGCTCAATCTTGTGTATACACCCCCCCCCCCTCTAAAAGTGACTTTACCTTAAATCAAGAGGGACATTTATTTGTTTCAAATAAAAAGAAACTGTGAACCTTTCCAATATTATTTCCACCAGAAACAAACACTTGAAGTCATGATGACAAACAACAACATAGCTTGAATAGCCAGTATTACCTCATAGTACTACAGCACAACTTACACACATATTGCAATAATAATATATGTCAATATAAAGATCCTATCTATACATTGTGTACATACAACTTGTGATTACATTTGATTGTGATTCCTGGTTCACTTTGTAGTTGAATCAGGATATCTATTATTGACAGGAATTAATACATATTTTTAAAAGTTACCCTTGACTTATTAAGATAGTCTTATAGAGTGTTATATGTATGTGAGTGTCACCGTGTTGTAAAGTGTTGTGGATTAAATTAAATTGTTTATCTGTCTGTTGGTTGTTGTGAACATACAATTCATCATTATCATAACCCTAGACATTCAACGTAGTCATCACAATATTCCAGAATAAGTCTGACTGAGGTATAAATGTGGTAGCAAAGTAAGGTCATCTGTAATACACCTCACTTATTAGATACAGATACCTTCACAGCTGATCTCAGTCGGTACACTAAGTCCCCCTATAAATATTTATAACATCCCACTTTACCACAGCTGGGTCGACCCAGGAGCCGTTTGTGGCCTAAAAAAAATCCCACCTCATCTGGTGATCAAACCATAGAGCACTGAGCTAGGAAGCCAGTGCACTAACCACTAGTCCCTCAACAAAGTTGTGCTAGGTTATTCAGTCCTGTGCCTTCCTTTCAAGATTTTTTCATGCCTTCTTTATCCCTTTCATTTCTGTCTCCAGAAAGTGGGGCATGCTAGGTCGCTTAAACACAAGGAAAAAACCAAACTAACAGGATAGACATATAAAAGGCAACGGTCTCTGGCGACGACCTCTTTCCGGGACCAAATCGGGGCCAAGGTCCCCGAGACGAGCTCGGTCCGACAGGGTAGTAGTTATGCCACTGTCTAATCCAGAGGTACTTAACCAGTGGTCCATGGTGCATTTAATGGATTCTAGAGGGAACCGTGTACATAACGTAAAATTTAAAATATAAGATTTTTAATTATACGTTTATGTATTTGTGACGAAACGTCTGTACGTGTTCTTTCGGTGGCTCTCTGGCATCTTTAGCCACTACGGCAGTATAATTTCTTTTCTTCATTTTATCTCCAATCGCTTTTATTTGGCATAATTGTTGTGCTCTTTTCATTCATTATTTTACTCTCTATGAGGAATCTAGTAGGGGAAAGTCTCTAACACTCCACTCCCCTACGTTAGTATCTGCTATAACACTGCCTTTATCTTGTTTACCACTCCTCAGACGTACTTACATTCCGCCAGGTGAACGGTGGTATTATCGTAACAATACCCGGTCATTACACCGGTCAGCGATAAAATGCTTATCAATCGACCCAGTCGCCGGCCACCTTTGATAGGAGGCGATCCTCGTTTAACACAATATGATCTCGAACGAGGATGAACGGGAAGCCAAGATTGTCTGTCTGGATTGCCGATGACCGTGGCTGTTTGTCTGGCAGATTACACAGGTAGTAGATGCGTTTATCGCCTTTGCGGGACCATCCCTGGTGATTATTAACGATTATTGTCTGGAGAGACAATTTTGGCGATAGGTAGAATCTGGACATCAAATTAGTTCACAGATGGTGTTTATGAGTTGTGCACTAGATGTCGCCGGAAATATTACCGCATGATTAGACAGAGGTCACGCGTGGAATATTAAAATTTTAAAACACGTGAGGAGATATTTTAAATGAAACAACCCAACTCAGTGCTAGAGAGATTTGATTGGTTTGAAGTGAGAGCCGGAATATACAATGAATTATATTGGAACATTTGACGGAAACACAATCTGTGATTGAACTGAGAAGTGAAAAATATAATCTAGCGAACTCAGAGACACAGCACACAGAGAGACTGCATTGCACGTCAAGTCAACATCTTCGAGAAGCCAGGGAGACATCGAGCTTAGTATTCCAAAAATAAAATTGACAGACCCGAGTATGTGGGCAACTTTAAAAACTTAAAAAAAGTAAACCTGCATTTATAAATACAAGACTGTAAACTTGAAAGGACCAGGACTTCAATTACCAAGATTGGATCCTAGGAATTTGATCCCAAGTCATATAGGAATTAAACAAAGGCCAGTGATTTCGCAGAACACTCGCCATCAGAGGAATTAACTCCAATTTCCAGACCAAAGTGATTTCGAAGCTTCTAATACAGAGCTGTGTCCAGTCTAAATCTGAGCAAGGAGATTGTGTATTCCCAAAAATTTTGGGGTAAGTGTAAACAATATATTTACAAATGTGAATTAACATGTTTTTGCTTAGAGGTTATATATGAAGCTGGCAACCTCCACATACGAAAATACTATACTCATAAACTACTAGAGCAAGCGCTGGTGATTTCTTCTGGCTAGTCGTGCGGAAAACCCTACAGAAGAGGTGACCCCAGACTCCGACTGGAGCAGTAATGAGGGATGATTACATCACATGTGCCTCAAGTGTAGCATGTCATTTTGTGAGATATATGTAACTTGTTAACGTTCAGGCACAAATCATTATTCGCGCTGTGCAGACACAATTTCCCAGTTAACCCCCAGAGGAATATTGGTGATTTCTATTCATCTTTCCAGAGTTACACTGTTTATACTCAAGAATTTAATTCTTCTGAGAGATTAACATTGGTGGGTGCACAACGAGAAGATGCGCCTGTTAAGCTTCCAACTCAGTGTACTTAGCAGAGGCATTTTGTTCTTTCTATTTTGTCCAAAAGTTCGGGAACGAAGCTAGTTGTGAGTGAAACGCAGAGAATCAACACCAACCGCCTAAATCGGACAAGTTGTGTGAAGAAATGCCCTCATCACCAAGCAGTGACGAAAATCGCAGCTGCAGGACTCACCTAAAAGTTAAGTGCTTATAAAAAGGCACCAGCAAAAAGGACATATATTTTCTGAACTATATTCTCACCCTAAATCCATGTGAAGAGAAAATTTGATTCCAATCTAAAATTCACCAGCAGATTATTTATTTTAAACAGTTAATACTAATTGATTATTAAATTTGTTACCTGTTGTTTTAAAACTAAACAATCATAGTCGATTCAGTTTTTATACATATCAAAGCAAACGTGTGAGCCAGAACAATTAATTTACCTCTAAACAGAGCTATACCTTTATAAGAGGAATTCGCTGAATTAACTCAGCTGGGGGCATGAACGGGCTAAAAACTATTGCTTATATCCTTCACAAAAGTCGACGGACAGATATAAGTTAACAATTGTTCAGCCCTGTGCAACATTGTTCTTGACTTCTGAATTATCTTGTGAATGCTTCCTTCAGGTAGAAGTGTCATTAACCTTCTAATTACGTCTCTGTCAAAAGTAATCTTGTGCGAAGGTAAACACCTCTGACGACCCAGTTAGATACTCTTGAGCTTTGGCCATTGTTGGGCCACTACTGCAAAGCAGGGGAGGCAATCCGTGACAGTATTTTTTTTTCAAGCAAGAGCCCATAGCTTTCATCGGACAATCAGAGGTCCATAGCCTTCATTAGGCAAGCAAAGGAGCCCGTAGCCTTTATCGGACAATAAAAGAGGTCCATAGCCTTTATCAGATAATCAAAGAGGTCCATAACCTTTATTTAATAATCAAAGAGGTCCATAGCTTTTATCAGACAATCAAAGAGGTCCATAGCCTTTGTCGGACAATTAAAGAGGTCCATAACCTTTATCGGACAATCAAAGAGGTCCGTAGCCTTTATCAGACAATCAAAAAGGTCCATCTCCTTTATCGGACGATCAAATTGGTCAATGGCAAAAGAAAGTTAAGAAATCCTGGTGTTAAAAAATTGTCAGTTTCCACATCGTGTATGACTTTAAGGGTGAAATTTCTGTTTTAATCTTTGGCAGAACATTAATTTTTAAAATTGTTTTTGGATGTTTCCGTAGCTGCCAGAGTTCTCATCACAACTGTTATGTTCTTGAGATATAAAATCGACGACCTTAACCGTAAACTTTGCGAGACTGATCATCTGTTTCTATATAACAGAAACGTCGTGATCAGCGCTTTTCCTTTCAGTTAAACGCGTTCACTCAAAATGGACAGGTGACATCTGACCTCCAGTCTCGCGGAGTAGTCTGGGAAGGAGACTAAACCAATGTTATTTATTGCTACAGCCAGACGATGTCAACACCTTGGACTGGAATTTCGACTATATTTTGTCTTCAGGAGAAAACAGCCGCAGTTTTAACATTGTGAAGATTAGAGCTGGAACGTAAGTTTTGAAGTGAAACATTCTATCAATTATTGACTATGTCAATGTTTGGAACAGAAGAACAGAAAATTATGTGTAATTAAGATTGGTTTGGTTTAGTTTTAAGGACCATCTTCATTGTACACGGACAACTCCATCAGTGCTCCAATCTCCTCCCTTAGATCACACAAGGAGGATCTCAGCACAGTGCACGAACTCCGTAGCACCTGCGCGAATCCCAATGTGTGTATATAGGAATCACACATTCTATAAATATTTATATGGTGGGTGGGGTTCTTTTTTTTTGGCCAGGGCAGCGGCCGTAAGGCCTACTCTTTACGATTTCCAACTGCCGTGACATTTTTAACGTGCGCAACTTGAACACCGGACCTCCTATTTTTTCGCCCTTATCCGAGAAGGCCTGGTATCCGATCTCACTATCCAGGAGACCGGGGGGGGGGGGGGGGAAAAGTATGACACCATTAGGACCACCGGTTCTGAAGGCACAAATTTTCCATAAATTATATTCCTTCTACTGGGAATCGAACTCGGTACCTTTAGGATTCGAGACGGATGCCATGCCTCTTAGGCACTCCGACCCACAAAGTAAAATGGAAGAAACGTTGAACAGAGAACTCGGGTGTACATTAAGTATCACCACAAATGAGCCTTATGATGGTATTTTCAGATATTACGTCACAATTGAGCGTCAATTTGCAAAGCAATTACAGCACTTGCTTCTCGAGGCAAAACCGTTGGGTTTGAATCTTCGTAGCGTTACGCTCCAGTCTACCTAGCCTTCTAAATAGTTGTGGTCGGAAGGGACTCACACCTTTTCTATACATTCTAGATGTACAGTTCTGTTAGTTTTCTCCAGACTACCTAGCCTTGTAAATAGTAGTAGTCAGAAGGGACCCACACCTGTTATATACATTGTAGGTGTCAATTTCTGTTAGTTTTCTCCAGTTTACCAAGATGCTCCCCTATGAGGCTTCTGAAACACATGGACGATTGCAATGACTGTTAATTTGCTATTTGGACATATATTAGGATACGCCACTTTATATAATATTAAAGTCAAGGTAGCTTCATGTGTCCTGTAGAGTGATGTATCCTCTTCTATCGTAGTATCTGCCATTGATTGCTGATTTGCGTTCTTTACATTAACAAGGCCTGTAAGTCTAGCAGGGTTAGAACGTATGAGATGATGGATCAGGCGTGTGGTTGTTTTGGGTAGTTTTTAGTTCAGTTTCGTTTTTTAGTTTTTAGTTTCTTAGTATGTATTGTGTACATCCGGGGGCAGAAGTCACTTCCTTTTCAGCCATGCTTCGCCTTCAGGGAAGTACCTAAGTTTTATTTTTATATTTCTTTAAGTTCTTATGTCTCCTATCTAGCCTTCACTTTCTTTCTTTTCCTGACGAAGGCCTTGTGGCGTAACGTAGACTACTTTCTTTGTCTTTTGTCCTCGTAAGACGAATCACCTTTTTTCGATTTTTTTTCATATCCATCCGGTTGTTTAACTAAAGCTGTTGAGCTTCCCTTTCTTTAGCAACCAGTACCAAGTTGAAGACTCCATAGTATTATCTGCACTGTAGATCTAGGCTTTTCATGTGGCTTTTCTGTCATTCCGAAACGTGTTGAGTTGAAGTCGTGAGCTCCAGTTTCTCCAGCTTGGCTTGCATTTAAAGGATCATCACGTCTGGTCCCAAGCTAGGAGGAAGAAGCTAGTGGCATACTGTGAATGCCCAGCCATCCTAGGGGGCTCCTCAAATATGCAGAGCTAAAATACTGTGCTCTGGTTCTGGGCTCTCCCAAGGAATTATCACGTCCTACACAGAGCCACTTTTCAGCGTCCCCTGCTATCGTGGGTCCATAGTGGGATACTTCTGCATGCAGCAAACCAGGTAAAAGCCAGAGTTATGTCTGGGACTCAAGTGACTCAGTGTGCAATGCTGAGTTCTCAACAAGTTGTACTACAAGGGGAATCACTGGAAGTGTGTGGATGATTTCAAGAGTCAAGGATGGTGTAATTAGCATCACAGACAGAGGTTCACTTCCACATCTGTAAAATATAGCATTGTGCTTAGCTGGTGGTCATATATGGTCCAAATATGCCTCTTTGCATATCAGGCTTGTATAAAGCAGCGGGATGTAGGAACAATCAGCATTCATAACTTTTACCGAGGGAGACTGAGCGCCTTTGGGTTTGTCCGATGATGTCGATTCTGAACTACAATAAGATAAATCTGGAATTGCCATGCTGATTGTCATGGACCATCACATTTCATGATTTTTCGATGTCAGTCTTTTGAATCATGCATTCTTTTAGTTTTTCTCTCATGTAGTGCGGCAAAATCATGAACGTATTTCTCTCTTCTTCCACATAGGACGAGAAGGGCGGGTAGAGCAATGAATACCTGCAGGAGAACGGTAGAATCGGGTCAAAGCATTAGGAGCCTCCTGGGCGGAAGTCGAGAAGAGGGCCGGAATATAAATCGGTGGCGAGGGGTAGAAGATATATGCTGCTTCAGCAGGACCGACACAATGTGGGTGTTAGTTACACTCTTCGCCTTCCTGAGTTGAGGATGTACTATAGTACGAGGTGACTGAAGTAGGGTTATATTGTTTGATTTGTGAATCGGGGAGACTTATGATGTCTGTTGTGTGAGTGGAGACGGAATAAGATGTCTGTTGTGTGAGTGGAGACTGAATAAGATGTCTGTTGTGTGAGTGGAGACGGAATAAGATGTCTGTTGTGTGAGTGGAGACGGAATAAGATGTCTGTTGTGAGAGTGGAGACGGAATAATATGACTGTTGTGAGAGTGGAGACGGAATAAGATGTCTGTTGTGTGAGTGGAGACGGAATAAGACGTCTGTTGTGTGAGTGGAGACGGAATAAGATGTCTGTTGTGAGAGTGGAGACAGATTAGATGTCTGTTGTGTGAGTGGAGACGGAATAAGACAAGTGTTGTGTGAATGGAGACGAAATAAGATGTCTGTTGTGTGAGTGGTAATGGAATAAGTTGTCTGTTGTGAGAGTGGAGACGTAATAAGATGTCTGTTGTGTGAGTGGAGACGGAATAAGATGTCTGTTGTGTGAGTGGAGACATAATAAGATGTCTGTTGTGAGAGGGGAGACGGAATAAGATGTCTGTTGTGAGAGTGGAGACGGAATAATATGACTGTTGTGTGAGTGGAGACGGAAAAATATGACTGTTGTGTGAGTGGAGAGGGAATAAGATGTCTGTTGTGAGAGTGGAGACGGAATAAGATGTCTGTTGTGAGAGTGGAGACGGAATAATATGACTGTTGTGTGAGTGGAGACGGAAAAAGATGTCTGTTGTGAGAGTGGAGACTGAATAAGATGTCTGTTGTGAGAGTGGAGACGGAATAAGTCAAGTGTTTTATGAGTGGAGACGGAATAAGATGTCTGTTGTGTGAGTGGAGACGGAATAATATGTCTGTTGTGAGAGTGGAGACGGAAACAGATATCCTGAGGAAAAGATATGACGTAAGATGTGTAAGTGAGGAAGTGAAATATTATCTAATGTGACAATCAATTCACGATACAACATCTGTTGTGTGAGTGGGGGCCGAATATGAAGTCTGATTTGTGTGAGAAGAGGGAATATGATGTGTGAGATGTGAGTGATTACGCGCCATAATGCCTGATGTTTGAGTGATGGGATATAATGTCTGATGTGTGACTGAGTGCGGGGTATGGTATGTGGAGTGTGGGTAGAGACTGAATATGAGGTATGGAATGCGCATGAGGGTGGGGTAGGATGTCTGAGGTGTGAGTGAAGACGAGATATCTTGTGTGGGCTGTGGGTAGAGACTGAATATGAGGTATGGAATATGAGTGAGGACTAGATATGATGTCTGAGGTGTAAGTGAGGACGGGATATAATGTCTGGGGAGTGAATTAAGACAGGATATAATGTCTGGAGTGTGAGTGAGAACGAGATATAATGTCTGGTGTGTGAGTGAGGATGAGATATAATGTCTGGGGTGTGAGTGAGGATGAGATATAATGTCTGGGGTGTGAGTGAGGACGAGATATAATGTCTGGGGTGTGAGTGAGAACGAGAAATAATGTATGGGGTGTGATGGAGGACGAGATATCATGTTTGGTGTGTGAATGAAGACGGGATATGATGTCTGGGGTGTGAGTGAGGACCGGGTATGATGTCTGGGGTGTGAGTGAGGACGGATTTGATGTCTGGGTGCGAGTGAGGACGTGATATGAAGTCTGGGTGTAAGTGAGGACGGGATATGATGTCCTGGGTGTGGGTGAGACCGGGATATGACGTCTGGGATGTAAGTGAAAAGGAGATATGATATCTGGGATGTGGCTAGATGCTGAAAAATAGGTACGGAATGTGCATGCGAGTGGAGTAGGATGTTTGGAGTGTGAGTGAAGACGAGATATGATGTCTGAGTGTGAATGACGACAGGATATACTTCTTCCTGTTTTGAATACTGTCGCAAAATGACCGTGCTATCACTTTATTGTGTTCTATCTGTCTTCTTTTCTCATATTGTGCATTCTTTTTACTTCTTTCTTAACCAGCATTTTCTCTCATATTGAACACATGACTCAGGATTCATGTTGTTATTTCGCAGGATCTATCCTATAAGTGGGAAGATAACATCAAGAGATGGACAGGAAAGAGTCTATCGGAGTGCACCACCAAGACAAGAGACAGAAGACGTTGAAGATCCATTACAGCCAACCTTCGTTGTGGAGATGGCAACTGATGATGATCCTGGGTAAAGAGAACATAAAAAACCTAGCTGAGAGCAGAAAGAAAAACACTGCCCTACCATGTTAAAAAAAAACAACCCAAGCATGTATCTCGTTCACGCCAATCTGGGCACCCATATTTCTTGTAGTAACAATCGGAAAGTAAACACGAATTGCCTGCAGGAAAGTTACTTAACCTACCGGGGGATGGATATTCGTCTTTTTAAACATTCATAATAACACATTAAACTGAATGGTTCGTTACGAAGTACATATATGAGTTATCAAAGCGGAATTATAAATACCTTATATAGGAGGCGTTTTAAATTACCTGTGTCACGCGAAATTTCACGAGAGAAGGGGGGAGAAGATATATACTTAAGTCAAACGTTTAAATTTTCTTGGTTTAGCCAAGATATATTAAAATTGTCGACGTTTGATTGGTGACTTTCACCGCTTAGAAGCTTACAGAGCGTGGGCGAAAGGACCCATATAATGTAGCATTTTTTCAGACTTTAGCACTGTGTTCCATTAAGTCCAGACGACATCTTCAGGCTAGCCATGACCGAAGAAATATAGGATTTCAAAAGCGAGGATTGAACCAAGTATCGAGGATCTACTGAAATTAATCAGCAAGAAAACTCGACGTTATAATAATAGAAACCACAAAGTCCTCGAAACCTATAAACAGGATAATCGTGGGATTATCATTAAAATAATACTCAACTACCTTTGAGACGGCTTCATACCCTGTGGCCCGACATTATTCGGAACTTTTGCTGTGCCAAACGTCTGTAAATAATCCGACTATACGGGGTGAGTTGTAACATACATTCTATCATTTTATATTTTACATCTGACATTTTTAACTCGCTAGTTGTTGTACAAGTTCATACGAAGCTGACAACCTCAACATATGAAAATGATAGAGTCATGAACCACCACAGCAAGCGCTGGTGACTGTATCATGCCGGCTCTCTCACAGGGAACCAACACAGAAGTATGCCCATGCTCCAAGTGGAGCATGGAGTGGATGATGATGACATCAGGGGGTACATATTTATTATATTAACATTTTAATAAGTGTATATGTATTTTTAAACATGTGTAAACCATGCAAAATTCGCTTCCGCTGTCCAGTCACATTTGTTCATTGAATTAACTGAGAATAAATATCGTTTTTCATCCAATCCACTGGGCTTATGACTTATGCTCAAGGAGTGTAAATTACTAAGAAAAAAGGGGGGTGGAAGTGACAGCGGGGAGGCGCCTGACCAAGTGTCAGGAGCCCAGTACTTAGCAGAGACATTTGTTTTCTTCTTCTTAAGTTTGTGGTGATACCAGTTCGTGGTACACATTGGTGATACCAGTCCATCATACCAGTGTGTGATACCAGCTTGATACTAGTCTGTGGATCAAAATCTTGTGATCTACGCTAGATGACTGCCTTTGACGGGTTATGGCGCGATCCTTAACGTGACATTAGGAGAGGTTAACCCTGCAACTGCGCCCGAGAAGTGCCCTCACCACAGCCGTCGATAATTGACTGAGCAGTCGGCAAACAATTCCAACTGCTGGCCAGATAAATGGTTTTAATCTGGCTAAAACAAATAATTCTCACCACCAAAATAAAACACCACCTGACCATTTTCTATAAAGAACACTACACATTTTGTTTGAATCCACCAACTTCACATTTATTTTCTCATGTTAAACAATAATTGATTATTAAATTTGTTATATGTATTTACACATTAACAGTTGATTTAATTATTACAGAGAGGAGTACACACGTATGAATCAGTTATCTTAAATATAAATACATCAGAGGGACCTAAGGAATATTTTACTGAATAATTCAGTTGGGGGTTCAGAAACGAGCTTATATATATTTATTTGCATAGAAGTGGCGGGTAGATACAAAGTTCGCGATAGCTTTGAAAAATTCAGCTTCGTGCTTGCTTTCTGAAATATCATATGAAGACTCCCTGAAATAGAAGCGCCATTCTATTTACAATTCTGCAAAGAGTAATCTTGAGCGAGGGTAGATACCTGTAAAGACACTCTAAATTTTGGCCATTGTTGAACCATGACTGCAGAGCAGGGGAGACAACCCGTGCACGGCTGTTTGTGCCCTATACCAGAGCGCTCTTTTAGTTTCGGTGACCGGAATTCTGACACCGGGTATAAAATTTTCGTGTGCACCGTAAAAGACTATTTAAGTTTTTGGCGGGGAAAATCAGCTGATGTGTGTGTAAAATCAGTAAAATATAAATCATTACACACTCGTTCTGGATAAACACAGCGCTAAAATTCTTTTGTGTACTATAACTTTGTTCTCTGCTCTATTTTTGATTGCATTTTTATTTGTTTGAAATTAGTTTTGACGGAGTAACAGACTTTTGAAAACAGCGTCATCATTTGAGGAAATTCATAAAATAAGTAATCTTTTTATTAATTTAATATCTAAAAATCGGCCCATTCGTTTGAGTTTATAATTATAAAGACTTCTCCACATACTTTTTTTTTTGGTTTCATATCTTGAGAATGTGTGGTAGTCAGTTTTGTGAGTTTGGCATTTCAAGAACAAGCATATTGTCACCAAATTTTATAGCATTTAAATTAATGTAAACGCATTCCTGATACTCACAAATCTTAAATAAGGTTGTAAAAAAATAACTTTTTGTAAAGCACCATCTGTTTTTGCATTTTCATTCATTTATAATGATATTTAGCTACGTATATAAGCGTCAGAAAACATGTAAATCTATAGATAGATTACTTCCACATACTTTGTTCTATCTTTCAAGTCTTGTTAATCTTGTATTTATAATATGAATTTTTTTTTAATTGTGTGTGAGATAAGGACTGTTCCATTAGTGTTCTTTGGTAGACAATCCTGTGCACACGACGGCTGCCAAAGAATTCTAAGTAATTGTTTGTATATCATCTTTCATTCACAGATAAAGCATTCTACATCCTGGTGTTAGACTTGATAGTCCCAAATATTCCTCTATCTTTATACATACACAAGTAAACTATACTACATAACAACGAAATGGAACATACTGTTTTGCATCATATGAATTGTGCCAGTGCACTGTGCAGAGCCTGTGGCAAGAGAGCATTAACTTCCAAAACAACACGTTCAATTCAGAAAGCACTGAACTGTTCTAATTACGTTAATGATCTGTTCTTTGTGTTTGGAATTAACGTATCAGATGATAAACCCACACAGCATTCGACTATATTTTGTAAGAAGTTTTACTTACGAATACAAAACTCAAAAAGGAGGCATAATGAGTAGTGTCTTGAAACAGCCAAGTTACTATCGGAAAACAGTCAGCACATCTGGAAAGACTAAAACCATAATTTAACTATAAGTGAATGTCAACTGTGCAATTATGTTGCAAAGACATCTTTTGGTGTTTTAAAAACAAAAAGCTGCTCTATCCCCTGTGATGTTCTTTCTGACCCCTCCATGTCTAGTCAGTCATTTAGCTGTAGTCAGTCAGTTAGTTGTAGTCAGTCAGTTAGCTGTAGTCAGTCAGTTAGCTGTAGTCAGGATAGCTCTGTACAGTAGGAGGTTGATGTGCCTGCCCACATTAGTGATGATATTGTTCAACTGGAGGTTGATGTGCCAGCTCACATTAAAGGCGATACCATTATTCATTTGGAGGTGGATAACACTACTCACCCTAGCATGCCAGTTTTTGTTGCCACATCTACACCTACCAAGTCAGTTATACATACGACAAGTACATCCACCTAGCCTGTCTTCAAAAGCGACATCACAGTACAACAGTTACTTGCTAAGCCACCTTCACAACCACTAACACAAAATGAAGAACCCCTATTCACATCCATTGTTAGAAAAAAACTAGAAACAGCAAAAAGTAATATCATAAAATGCAAAACCAGAGGACAGCCTATTGTACTACAAAAACTAATTAAACATAGAAGAGAAACATCAGTCACCAGAACGCCAACAAAACGTAAGCGATCTCAATTGCTCCACACTGTTAGAAAACATATTGCTGGAACATCAACTGATTCATTAGACCTGCAGCAGGCACATGAACTACAACGCTGTTCAGAAACGTCACGTCAGGAAATTTGCAGGAAAGCAGGCATTGAAAGTAGAGTTAGAATATCCAAAGAATTAGCAATAGCCATGAAGGAAACAGTAGGTCTTACGTGGGCACAGGAGAGAAAACAGAGAAGATTGAAAATTGAAAGACGCGCCAGCGGTATTAAAAATATAACTTCACAATTAAAATTTATAATGGAAACTCATTTGTTACAAATTTCTCCATCTGTGAATGTACAGATTCATCCTATAAAAAAAAGGAAGTGTGAATGATAATTGAGCGAAATTTTGGGGCTAGAGCAAATTATGGCAGTTGTTGCTTGAGATTGACAGAATTAACAGAGTGTGGAAATCATTTAACAGATGTATTTATTAAATACACCTATTTATCTATTAAATTGAACATTTCGTTTTACTCATGACCATACTCATTTTTACATGACCATCGTGATGTATGATTGAGATAATTGTTAGCTGTCATGTTTTTGGGGACAATTGGGTGTGTTATTTTAAGGTAATAAATGTGGACTTGCAATTTAATGTTTCAATAATTAATGTTTGACGCATGAAACCAAAACAAAACTTTGATATCCATTTTCTGCAGGTTTTCTACTTTTGATTTCTGTAATTTGTTATGCATGTTGATTGTGACCGATTTAGTTAAAATTGCATTATAAACAAACCATAACAAAATATAAAAAAAAACGTAAATTTTACACTATTTCAGACTATTATATTTTCTGTTCTAATTGTGATAAAATGTTTGTTCTTGTTCTAAAATTTACTCTAACATTTCTAGTCTAGCTTTACGCAAAATTAAAGCCGGTATTTATAATAATAAAGTAGCCTAAAAGCATTAATTAAGCCCTATCAAAAGTAAACATCGCCACATGTTTTTCCCATTAGGAAGTTGACCACGTGACCTCTGTCAAGTGGGCTATAAATAGCCCGGTCGGGGAAAAAGGGGAAATAACTAAAAGATCGCTGGCAAACAGCCGTGCGTGACAAGTACCATACCCTCTGAAGTAGATGATCAATGTCTTTCCGCACCTTTCTGTACCCACTACTATTTATCAGTTCCGGTGTTGACTTCTTTCCATGCCACGATATTAAGCCAGTGCTTTCTCCCTTTGCCGTCCTCTATCTATCTTTTCCTTAAAATTGTCCAGTTGTCACAATGAATTATCTTCTTACAGTAATGAACGGAGTAGCATATGGCAACAACCCACTTCTGTCAACGAAAAACTGTTTGGAGATGTTGGGAGCCTTGGGTTGACTACTGCCTTTATTAGAGTCATAAATGTGGAAGTCTGAAGGCGAACGAGGAAGAAGAAGAAACAACATTTCCATAGAAAGTGAGGAATATAAGAGTGTGAGATATTAGAGAGCGCGGAATATTCTGGAGTAAGGAGTGAGTGAAGACGGGATATACTGGAGTGAGGTGTAGGTTAAGACGGAATATACTGGAGTGGGGACGGAATATACTGGGGTGAGGTTTGAGTAAGGACGGAATATCCTTGAGTTAGGAGTGTGAAAAAGGAGTATACTGGAGTAAGGTGTTAATGAGGACGGAATATACCGAAGTGAAGAGTAAATGAGGGTGGAGTGTACTGGAGTGAAGACGGAATCTACTTTCGTACCACAGTGCAGCGAAGTAAACTCAGCTAACACAACGTAATACCTTCTTTTTTATGCGCATTAGAAATTGAGAACTGAAAAATGCGCCATCGATTTCAATTTGTCCGATCGTCTGAATATCGCAAAAGACAAAGCAAAAACTACTGGGCTAATTTTGTGAAATTTAATAAATTTAGAATTTAACAATTTTTGACAGGTTTCAAATTGGATCTGAAATGAGAAGGCCGATAGACTTGCCAAAGAAGGAAGAAAAATTCAAACCAACTATAGGGAAAGATATGAACAGGTAAAAACAATAATCAAAACTAAGTTCAGACAAAAATAGCATGAAGGAAAATACAGAAACGGGAAACAGCAGAAATATACCATTCATTACCAAGAAGAGATCCAGTGATAATTTTCAGACTGAGAACCGATCATTGCAGACTCAAGTACCATCTGCACAACAATATTGAAAATCGGACAGATAGATATGTGCACATGTGCAGAGAACAAACAAACAGTAGAAGGTGTCCTCCAAGAACGTCGGCTCCACGAGTAGAGCAGGGTGACTGCATAGCTTTCTCCAACCCAGTTGAGAAAGAAACTGAATGGCGACGAGAGAAGCCTGAGACAAACTGCCAACTTTATAAGAAAGATAGATGTGGTTATTTGAGAGGGAAGGAAGAGGAAGAAAATATCTGATCAAAAGTGGATAAAAATTAAAGGCACTTTACTAGAAGACTACAGGTTTCGATTTCCATTTGTTTTTGCAAAGTCCAACAAACAGCAATCTCTAACACCTGTCACGTTGTTAAGATTGTGTGTACTCAACGCGGCAACGTAGCCAGTTTCCTTTGTCTATTGTCCAAGTAAGACGCATTCATCATCTCAACCCGTAACCCGTCATGGGTCGTAGGGGTTTGCCTTGGCGGAAGCATCAGCAGACAGGGTCCTCCACTGCTCTCTATCCTCAGCAATGCGTACAAGTGTGGAAAAAACCGTGTCCTGCCCATTCTTTGATGTTATCAGCGCAGGGTTTTCTTTGCCTTCCTCTTCTCCGTTTACCTTCGACTGTTCCCTGGAGGATCGTTTTCGAAAGGGAGTCATGACGAGTTACATGCCCAAACCAGGCAAGCTTTCGACGTTTCACTACTGACAAAAGTGATTCTTGGTGGCCTGCATAAGTGTTTATTTTCTCTCTAACATAGACATTTGTTTTGTGCTCTTTATAGCAAATGCGCAAAATTCTTCTATAACATTTATACTCGAAAGCATGAATCCTTCGCTCCGTATCTGCAGTGAGTGTCCAGCCCTCACACCCATACAAGAGAATAGATAATACAAGTGATTTGTATAATTTGATCTTCACAGGAAAACTGATGTTACTTTTTCAGATCACATTCAGCCTTGTCATGGCAGTTGAGGCCATCTCAAGTCTTGTCTTGATTTCTTTACTTGATCTTCCATCACTACATATAGTGGACCCCAGATATTTAAAGGTATTCACTTCTTCTAACGTTTGCCCATTTAACGTAATGTTGGTCGGAACATGTTTCTTATGGCTATTCACCAATATCTTGCTTTTTTCTATATTAATTTCCATCCCATACGTTCTTGTTACTTTCTCCAGTCTAGAGGTAAGGTCTTGAAGTTCTGATTCTGTTCCAGCTATAAGAATTACATTTTCCCTTAAAAGTTAAAAAAGAAACGCACCTTAACAAGGGTGAGGAATGTTCTCTATTCATCTGTTATCATCCGTGAGAATTAATAGAACCTTACTAGACTCCCCACTTTTTCCATATATCCTTACTAATTCGTATTCTTCTTGTTAGTTTCTTGGCCACTGCCTAAAACAAGCAGTTAATAACCATCACGCCTGGTGGCGTCTTGTAAGGTAACAACAAACTGTCTCCATCTTGCTCGGTCCGCAGCCATCCTTTGTGTTGTGCCCCATCTCCGGTTCATCTTTTGCATCTCTGCCTCCACAGTTCTCCGCCAGGTAGCTTTTGGTCAGCCTCACTTTCGCCTTCCTTCTGGAGTCCATAGCATGGCAGTTCTAGTGATGGTAGTAAGGTCTTTTCTGAGGATTTGGCCAACCATACTCTAACGTCTACCTGCTATGATGGTGGTAAGGTCTTTTCTGAGGATTTGGCCAACCATACTCTAACGTCTACCCACTATGATGGTGGTGTCACGTATGAAAATCGTCCGCTCTCGACCGGTCACTTTAATCCTGCAGCCGCCCCTCACTATTTGTGGTCAAGGAAAACAACAACGTGTATTTCCCTCCGTTGCTAATTAGGCATGCACTGTTAAACACGTGGAAGCAAGGTTTCTCTTTCGCCCATCTGTCTGATTCTATACTGTTCAAAAAAAGAAACGCATAGCTGTCCGAGGTCGCGTTTTTATGAGTTTGTAAGTAAAATTTGGTGCTAGGGTATATAAAAACCAGCCTCAAATGTTCTTTACAGTGTCAAATGCACGTATTGACCTGAATTGCGTTCGATTTTGTAATCGTTACAACGCAGTGGTCAATAGTGTTTATGACGCAATTTTTGACCACAGCTCATGTTGCGCGCACGTGAAAGCAACAAAATTTGGGGTGAACACTATTCACTGACTACGCAACTGAAACCGTATAAAAGGATAACGCTACACACAAAATTCAGTTCATTTTCAAGCAGACATTTATGGCGTCTCTATCGATAAATTTAAGGAACATTGCTATTGGCCGACTGCATGCAGCCGAAAGTCAAAGTCAGGTTGCCAGGCATCTAAACGTGCATCAGAGTACCATCAGTCGACTTTGGCACCGGTTCCAAGCCACTGGCTCAGTTGAAGACCGGCATCGCAGTGGACGACCCAGATTGACAACAGCAGCGGAGGATCGCTTTATTCGGCTTCGTCACCTCAGAGACAGGTTTACAACAGCTTCCTCAACTGCCCAGTCATTGCCTGCTGGACGTCATGTGTCTGATCAAACTGTCCGGAATAGACTGCATGACGCTGGACTTTGGGCACAACGACCTCACCGAGGACCTGTCCTTACGCGCCGCCATCGCCAAAATCGACTTCTTTCGGCCAACCAGCATCGTCCCTGGGCAGCTGACAATCAATGGAGACGTGTCTGGTTTAGTGACGAATCTTTCTTTTTGTTACAGCGTCATAATAGACGGCGTAGGGTCTACCGAAGGCGAAATGAACGTTTTGTCCAAAATTGCGTTGATGAAGCTCCGCCGTATGGTGGTGGAGATGCAATGGTGTAGGGAATGATCAGTTACAAAGGAAGGAGTCAATTGGTGCACATTGAAGGAGGGTTGAATGCGCAACGATACGTCAATGAAATTCTTCGACCCCATGTCCTTTCACTTTTGGCTGCTCAAAGGTCTGTGTTTCAACAGGGCAACGCCAGACCCCATTGTGCACGGTTGACCACGCAGGTCCTGACTGCCAACAACATTCTCACCCTTCCCTGCCATCCCTGTCTCCAGACATGAGTCCGATTGAGCACCTGTGGGATGAGCTGCATAGACGTGTTTGTCGCCGAGACGTTGCTCTAGCCAATCGTCGTGATCTGTTCCAGGCACTCCAGGAAGAGTGGGCAGCCATCCCACAGGTCCACATCAGACGTCTGATCGCATCCATGCCCAGGAGATGCCAGTCGCTGATCGATGCAAGAGGAGGCCACACACCATACTAACGGGAAAGCCTGTAGGCCAAAAAACTCTCGTGACCCAGATGCAAAACATCTGTCAATTGATTGGTTGAACCCTAAGGTATTCTTGTGTGCAATTTGAACAATTAACTCATTAAATTAAGAAAGTTATTGAATGTCAAAATTATGGCTATGTGTGCGCCTTCAGTAGCTATGCGTTTCTTTTTTTTGAACAGTATAGTTTAGCTACGCCTCCTGCCTTTGCTTCAAGCTATCTAAGCAGTGTTATGATGCATAACTGTCTTTTCTTTAAAAAAAGGGCGGGGTAACGGGGTTGTAGTTTCTTAAGAGAGAACGAGCAGTAATGACAGTATCAAGGGGCGTTAACCACTTGTAGCGACTGCATTTCCTTTGATCGTACTCTCAGGGGACGCAATTTGCTCACCGAGAGAAAGATCTAAAGGCAGCTGCTGGCGAGTGAAACGGTCCATGGGCGGTGATGGTGTGATTTTGGACTTTCATACAAAAATCGACCAGCAAAATTGCCCAAACTGGACGAGAGGTGAAAAATCTCACATGTAGCTAACAATTTCCATTCATTTAATATATATAGAAATCTTTGAAAATTCAAGTCATCAGTAGCGCCAGAGAGTTGAAGAATGTACCTAGCTCGCATATGAGATCCATACTACCATTTTGGGCTTACTTATATACGTGGAGATTTAATTTTTTTCTCTGTGCTGCGGTAATATATATATATATTAGAATTTTGAGTAATTTAATTGTTAAAGTGTTTCGATTATATTTCACTGGGATTTTTGTGTTAACTAAGTAACGTATTAAATAAACATATAGCTCAGTTCTCCCGTTGTAAACGTATAATTGATTACCCAAGATTTCCCCAGTGAGAGATGCTTTAAATAATTATATAGGCGCGAAGCGATTGATAATTAATGTAATACCATTTAATTCTATTCATATGTGTGCAATTTTCTAAAACGACTAGCGTTCATATCTTGGGTTTAACCTTTAAGATAAACTAGACTCTCGCGGTTTTTAAATATATATAATTAAATACCGGAGTGGTTAAAATAGTCTTACCTAAATAAAACGCGTGTCGGGATATGTTTTATAATATGATTTCATGTATATCTATTCTCTACAATAGGCTGGTCATACCTGCGTCCTAACGTTTTGTTATGGTCTTACTGACTTTGGCTCTTACACAATCCAGTCATTATTGCTGTTAACTAAATCTTCGGGTTGAGACCACTTGGCGGTCCATCTCTCCATCCATGAGAGCGATAAAACCAAGTACTTAACATTGAGCAAAATTTTTTAAGCATAACTGGAGAAGAACAATTGTCAGAAGCCATTTTTTCACATAAATATTACTGACCTGCTGTGGCAGAAGTTATAACACTAAATTTTACATATGACAGTACAGTTTTCCTACTGGATTTATCCACTAAGAAAACACTGGTCAAAAATCGGCCATCACTTCATTGAAACAGCCGAGGACTATCATTTCCTAAAGTACTTTTCATCACGTCATAGAGTGTCTTAGCCACCTGCGGCGAGATCACCCCCGGAACAATAATATATTTATATTTAATTCTGAGAATAGTGCCACCCCATAGAACCCTTATCCTAAAAAAAACTAACTGCAGTGAAAAGAGGAATATCCTGGAACAAAGAACGCCCTCAATTTTCAGGGACTACGGAAAAATTAGCTGTCAGCAAAAACCCGTTAGTCTGGGGTTGAAAATTGTCAATCACAGGACTGATTAAGTTTTTGTACCTGCTAGAGTTTCTTATTCCATGGAATGCCTGATTCAACGATTGGTAGGTGCAGATGAGAAAGTGGCCACTGTATGCGTGCATTTGAATGAACGAAATTAGATAACCTTAATCTCTTTTCTTGTTAACATCAGTATACTTAATTTCTCTCTGTGTTTTTTTTTCTTTCCCTCACTAATCTGCTTAGTCACGGGAGACAATAAACATTAATAACCTGTTATATTTGTTGCAATATGCTTATTGTCACAATGTTATTTGCGCATAAATGGGCGCTGAACTTAACTGAGAGATATTGTAAGATTTTTAATAAGCACACTTTTGTGCACTATTATTGAACATAGAGGCCAAGGTCTTAATGTATTAACCACTCGATTTGTAGATTGGTTTATGACGTTTGCTTTTTGGTGGGTCCTTAGTGATGACGTAGATTGGTAAATAACAAAAAAATGGAGGACCATCGCCTTGTCAATGGTCAGACACATTATTGTACAGTCCGGTTTTATATTATAGCTTCGGAAGGAAGCCTATGCTAGGACTGGTATTAAGGAATGAAGTATAATATTCAACCTTACGTGGACGTGGAAGTAATACACCGTAAAAACCGGAGTCAAAATCTTCCATTGTCACCGCAGTGTTTGAAGTTATTCTGGACCACAGAAATCCAGCATTGAAATAGTAGTTGACTATATATTGCATGTATTATGAACAAATTCGATGACCTGATGACCGGACGTAGAACCACATTTTACCATTTAATCATCATTGGAAAATAAACCTCTGTTTGAGTTAAAAAAAAAAACACCTCAGCTTTTATGGTCCGTTAAAGTAGAGGTTTGCTGTTGCAGGTTGTTCTTCCCTTTTGAACCAGTGAGAAAAACAGGGACGATTAAGTGTTGCTACACACTCACGTTTTGGCATTCGCGTCTTATCACTGTACTTTCATCAGTGATATAAACAAAATTGGGAAGAACTTAACCGCTATTGGTGGACATTTTAACATGACTCTAACGGTTGTTGAAAGCAGACATCAAAGCGGTACGGGATCTTAACAATATTCCCCCCTTACTGATTTTTGCATATCCAATTTGTTAAAAATTGATCTCTCTTTGGGTTAATAACCTCAGATAGGATTTTCTTTGGTTTGGTTCCTTTACAAGCGGGGAGGGCCTATTGAGATAATATTTTTTCCCACACCTTGTCTGTAACTATGCTTTATAAATGTAACATGATTTATGTTGTGCTTTTCTTTGTTTAGCGATAATAAATTATATAATAAACCTTTTATTACCGTTTTGGTCAAACCCTTTTCCCACTATATGTTATACGTAATTTGTATTCACGTTTGTGCATATGTGTCACCAAATTGGTGTGAGTACCTGAGTGTAGGGTAACTGGTAACAATTGTTTAGCCAGGAGAGTAAGGTCGTCTGAAGTTAAACTTAAGTCGTAAGATAGGCTAGATTAGAGCAATTCCTCTATCTAGATACTGTCCTTCCTCTTGCCCTATCACCCTAGTGAACCAGCAATCTATTTCTTACCCCTTATTCTCACCTAGATATCACTATCACCTCTGCTCAGACGGGACTTCAAAAATTACGACAGGTGGTAAGGTCTTTTCTGAGGATTTGGCCAACCATACTCTAACGTCTACCCGCTATGATGGTGCGCATATCTTCTTGTCCAGCATCTAACCGCTATGATGGTGCGCATATCTTCTTGTCCAGCATCTAACCGCTATGATGGTGCGCATATCTTCGTGGTTGCTCCTAGTTAGCAGTTCTTGGTCGGTGGTGGTGTTCGGTCATTCGAAGAATTTTCCTTAGGCAGGTTGTGTGGAAATAAAAACAATTTGGACATTTCCGTTTCTGTTACTCTACAGCAGTGGTTCCCAAAGTGGGCGGTACCGCCCCCCTAGGGGCTTTGGAAGGGTCCAAGGGGGCGATACGGAAACAATGGCCAGAAGGGGGGGCGTTCAGTAGTAAACAGCGGGCGTTTAGTAGTAAGGGGGGATTCAGGATTTGACAAGCTAAATTCAGTACGTGCGGGGGAGAAAGGAATTGTCGATTTGAGAGACAACATCAGTGAAGCGGGGACGATGTGGATGGTTGTATTGCTAGGATCATTAAGCAAGGCATAGTTTCGTCTATGCGTGTCATTCTGAGCTCAGGTAACCATCGCTGACCATAAACGGTAATCGGGAACTGCTAGGAAAGGGGGTTAACCAAACACCTTTTGTCCATTCGTTCACTCCTGAAGAAAGAGAAATGATCCGTGCCGATGGCATGGACGAAATTAGATACCTGCCGGTGATTCAGAAAGTACCAACTTTGCTTTGTTGCGGAATTTATTGTCTCAGTATTTGCGGGGGCTAGTGGTAACAAGATATTCGCAGATTGGTAATAAATAAGAGAAAAGGTTCAACGGAGAAAGTTTTTAAAGGTACTTGGCATTATAAATCAGTCTTTGATCCTCTGAACCGGCTTTCCTACCTTACATTCAGCTTTTCATAAATCGACTGGCGCGATGTACGTTTCCCGTCTATTTCAACTTTGCGCTGGCTATGAGCAAAACCAACAAACTTTCTCAGCTTTTCTTGTGAACAGTGGTTTCAAATAAGCGCGTACCGAGTATCAAACAATTTCATCCTGTCGATAAGGTAAGTTTTCTTACTTACATTTTTTGTTTGTTTGCACAGAGCTAGCATCAGTTTTACTAACATTAATTATTAATTAAGCAGATAAATTTTGATACAGATTTGCCGTATATTGAACATTTCTGTTCAATCCATTATATTACATCCTTTTAATTTGTTACCGGAATCTCCACACTTTGTATTTAGGCTACTGTCTCTCAATTTTTAAATCTGAAGACCTATCAATATAGTGCGTTATTTTATATTTTGTTCATATTAAATAACTATTATTATACTTTATGAAATGATTATTGGGTTACTTTAGTGTTGGTGTGGCTGCTGCTAATTGTGTGTTTTTTTTTTCTGATTGTTGTATTTTTCTAATTTATTTATGGCTGTGGTTAAGAATCTTTATAAAATAGAAGAGTAAACTGGTAAGAACATCTGTGTCAACATTTTTGTAAAGCCACTTTTAAATCAGCTTTTGTTGTTTACTCGACGAACATTTTTCTATCTGTAAAATTGTAAAATCAATTATTTGTTCCAGAATTCAGAACAAATACGGCAAAAGCAGAACAAACCAAAAAGAAGTGCAGACAATATAGCGTGGAATATCTGAAATATGGATTTATTCCAGCACTAAATAACCAACAACTGCCAATGTGTCTATTATGTGAGAGGGCCTTTCAAATGAGGCGATGAAACCTTCCAGACTACTTAAACATTTGAAAAAAAAAATTCACCCAGATAAAACAGATAAAAGTTTGACATATTTTCAGTCACTTCGTGAAAACTTTCAGAAACGTAAAACAGTCCGTGACATGTTTGTGTAGCCGTGTATACCGGGATTTCTTCGGAAACAGGCTATATCCAACTAAAAACGGAAAGAGCACAGATTAACATATAAATTAATATCTTATGAGAAACAGAGGATAAAAATAACTAAATGACATAAATTTTATTTAGGGTAGAGTCGCTTCGGTTATGCCATAACTAGTCATGTGATTCCCCTAACCAATCATACAGCTCAGATTTTTCCCCGGCAAGAATCAGAACACGACGCCATTTAAACAGTCAGAATAAGAGAGCGAAGCTGAAAGGACGTGTCTGGTCCAGCTCTGTATATTTCGTAGTTGAGGAGATTGTCGTGAAATATTCTAATCCACATATATAAATTATTAGGTAAATATAAAGCCTAACAAATAAAATTAATAAAGAGAAGAGCAATGGGAAAATAACAGTGCTGTCACAAAGAATGTACTCGAAATCCCCCTTGTTTTCTGCTTCGTCTGCAAATTGTAACGCTTTCACGTTGATATAAAAGCTTACTGTATTATTACCCGCCTTCTTCAATGAAACGTGTGCTGCATTTCTCAGAAAAACATTGAGACGTACTGCGTAATGACCTAAATTAATCCTAACATTAATTATACTGCGTTACCAAAACGAACGAACAGATGGACAAAAGGATAAAGAGAGAGGGGAGGGCTGAAAATCAGGAACGCATGCAACACGCGTCGCGCGATACACTAATGCTGCCATCACGCGTGTAAGTCTACATGCACTAATTTTTTTTCAGACGGACAGTGATAAAATACACTACCCTTTCCCAGAGTTAGGTTTATAAATCATAAAAAACTCTTATTAGAAAAGATAACATTAGATGGGTTTACGGTTGAAAACATAACAGTACCCAGACAGCACATCTTCGAAACAGGAGGTAGAAGAAATTGCATATTTTGAATGCAGCCACGTAGCTCCTTTAAATTTGTATTTTTGGGTTCCTTAGGGCTTGCTGACAAATAATATGTAAAACGTTACGCAAATAGTCCAGGAATTAATAAATTATACCCAAAATAAAATATTGGGGGTGCCTGACAGCATAAAATCATTTCTGCTCATAAGATTTTTTTTAAACGTGTTTGAAAAAAATTTACGTTACAGAAATAGCCTACCATGTAAACTCCAAATTGATTGGAGCGCAACAAATGAAAGCCTAACCACGATTGGTCGGGCTATAAATACTATCTTGGTTGTTAGGGGAAACGGGGAAAGGTAACATTTTTTCAAACACTTGTCGAAACGGGGCTCATTGGTCAGACTCGCTGATATACACACTTGGGAGCGTTAGTTCGAAACCACTTGTTTAAATAAGATTGATAAAGCATCAGTGCGTTGAAGCCAGCTTATATTTGGCTAAATAAAAGCCTGGAAGATAAGCAGATGGGAATTTGTGCCAGTTTGTGCCAGAATTCATTGCTAATCAACGTATCTGTGTTTATTCGTATGAATTGTGGGACAGTGGTCTTGATGGTACTGAGCAGCACCTAGTCAGAGCTTTGCTGAATCCAGTGTCGGACAGCATACTCCTTGGTCCTTTTAGCTATCAGTGAGGTGTCTCCAGAGCCCAGAGGAGAATTCGAGCAGAGGAGTCCTTTCCTGCCGCCATCACGCCAGATAAGCTAACTTGGCCAGCTGAGCTCAACATTATGTCCCCTCATCTTGAACTGACTTTGTAAAATTAACATTAAGAGGGGAATATACTTGTCTTAAAATCAGGAACTGTGAACATCTCCAATACTAGTCCCTAAAGACAAACTATTGAAGTCATGATGACAAATACCAACAGAGCTTGAACAAAACAAAACCAGTATTACCTCATTTTACTACTACACAACTGACACACATAGAACATTTGTAATAATATATGTCACTACAATATTCATATTAAATACATTCTGTACATAACTTGTAATTTAAATTGATTGTGATTCCTGGTTCCCTTGTAGTTGAATCAGAACACATATTCATTCATGCCAGTAATGAATACATATTGTTATTTGAAAAGTTACGAGTGACTTCTTTAAGATATTCTCATAGAGTGTTATATGTATGTGAGTGTCACAGTGTTGTTAAGAGTAGTGGATTAAATTAAATTGTTTATCTGTCTGTTGTTGTGACTTACACTTCATCATACACATACCCTAGACACATAACGTAGCATCACACTATTCCAGAATAATTCTGACTGAGATATAGAGATATGTGGTAGCAAGTAAGGTTATCTATAATACACTACTCTTAATAGATATAGATACCTTCACAGCTGATCTCAGTCAGTACACTAAGTCCCCTATAAATATTTATAATATCCCACTTCACCACAGAGATCAACTTCACCATGTTTATCAAATGTGTATTCTAGGATATTGAGTGGTGTTATATTTCATACTTTCGTAAGTATTGAATCCCATAAAATGCATGTTTTGAATAGAGCTCACAAACCTAGCTTGTCGAGAAACTAATGTAAACCTCTAGCGGTTAGGCTAGTACTAAACCTACTCTCTGCTCTATAAGAAACTATTGAAGTTAAGAGACTCTGAGAATTTAGAGGCACTGAATAAATAAGACCCCCCACTGTCACATTTGTCAACACTTCACAACAAAGCTGTGATGGTTTGCGAGCTTCATACAAAATTTCATTGCTGATAGCTAAATCTGGAAAGTCTCATACAATCGCAGAAAATTTGATTTTGCCAGCTATAAGGGAGTTTGTGAGTACAGTTATGCATAAGTCACCTGAACAAAAAAAAATTAAAGCAATTCCGCTCAGCAATACCTCTGTTCAAAGAAGAATAGATGAAATGGCTGAGAATGTTGAAAATACATTGTGCAACATACTTAGGACAACAGAATTTGCATTGCAGTTGGATGAGTCAACTTTGCCTAGCAACGAATCTTTGCTTCTTGCCTATGTTCGCTTCGTAAAAGATGAAAGCTTGGTTCAAGAGTTGTTATTTGCTAAGCAAATAGTAACTGATACAAAAGGAGAGTCAATATTTTGGGTAGAAGAGAAATTTTTCAAAGAGAAGGACATTCCGCTTACTAACATTCTTCCTTGTGCAACAGATGGGGCACCATCAATGATAGGTTTTTACCGCGGGTTTATCGTTTTCTTAAAAGAAGCTGTTCCTGGTATATTTACAATACACTGTGTAATTCACAGACAACATCTTGTCGCAAAAAATCTAAGTGATCGGCTTCACAAATCATTAAATACTGGTATCACAGCGATTAACAAAATTAAGTCCCATGCTCTCAATTCTCGACTATTTCGAGAGCTTTGTACTGAGAATGATGAACAGTTTGAATGTTTGCTGATGCACACAGAAGTCAAGTGGCTCTCAAAAGGAAATTGTCTGAGACGCTTTTATGCTCTTTTTGAAACTGTGGTAGAATTCTTCAAAGACTCGCATGCTTCGCTCAGTACAGAACTAACGAATATCAGGCATGACATTGCATATTTGTCAGATTTATTCACAAAGTTTAACGAAATAAATCTACAACTGCAAGGAAATGATATTAATCTATAAAAGTCAAATCTGTCGTCTCCACGTTTCTGGCCAAATTAACGCTATTCAAACGTAATATTGGCCGTCGCGAGTTAATCCAATTTCCCAGCCTCTTACAGTTGGAAGAGAAAGACAAAATACCAGAGGATAATCTTCAAGTATATTGTGCACATCTAGATATGCTGCATAAAGACATATCTCAGAGATTTCAGGATCTTCTTTTGATCACGATTCCAGACTGGATAATAAATCCATTCCTGGACGCATGCAGCGAGGAACTAGGAAGGGTGGAAGAGGAACTGATATCGCTACAAAATGACGTTGAGCTTAAGCCAATGTTCAAGAAATTATATCACGACTTTTGGTTACAGAAAGAAATCTCTGAACGCTACCCTGCAGTGTGGGGAAAGGTTAAGATGTTCTGTATTGCCTTTCCAACATCGTATTTAGTAGAGCGTGGTTTCAGCGCGGTTGTCCAACTTCTTTCAAAGCAGAGAAACAGACTGCAGATTACTGAACGTGGGGATCTGAGACTCCTTCTAAGTAACTTTCAGCCTGATGTTGAGAAGCTGATATCACTACACCAGGCACATCCATCTCACTGAAGTTAAAAATGAAGTAAGTTTGTTACTAATTTATTTCCGCATACCGCTCTTTGTTTTACAGCATTAAGTAATTAAGTTTTTCTTTTTAAATTAAGTTAATAATAAATAAGCGTATCTGTAGCTTTATATTAGAATATGATAAATTGAGCAATTAGTTGTTACTGTATTAACAGTTGCTTTTATTTTTCACTCTTTACCTTTTTTTAATGTAATGTGGGGAAATGCAAAAAGGGGGGGGGAGGGGGGGGAAGGGCGCTGGGGACATGCCCTGGGAGCCAAGGGGGCGGTGACCCAAAAAAGTTTGGGAAACACTGCTCTACAGCGTTCTGCACAGTATAGAAGTAGAGAAATTACTGATCTCTCATACTTGTTTACCTAAATGTTTGTACTTTACTGGGGTCGGAGTGGCTCAGAAGTATGGCGTCCGCCTCGTATTTCAAAATTGTAAATTTTTTGTCAGAACCACTGGTCCTAATTACGTCATACTCCCTCCTGATCTCATGGGTAGTGAGATATGATGCCTAGCCTTCTCGGATAAGTGCGGAAAAAAGGAGGTCCCGTGTGCAAGTTGCGCACGTTAAAAATCCCACGGCAGTTGGAAATTGTAAAGAGTAGGCTTATCAGGCCGCTGCCCTGGCAAAATTTTAAAATTAGGAAACCTACCCACCACAAAAATATTTATAGAATGTGTGATTCCTATACATTATAAACACACATTGGGATTCTCGCCGGTGCTACGGAGTTCGTGCACGGCGCTGAGATCCTCCATGTGTGATCTTAGGGAGGAGATCGGAGCACTGATGGCATTGTCCGCGTGCAATGAAGATAGTCCTTAAAAACCAAACCAAACCAGACCTTACTGGGAAGGTTTCTAATTTTTAAATGTTGCCAGGACAGCGGCCTGAAAAGCCTTTTCGTAATGATTTCCGTGACCGAAGACGTAGCAACAGTGATAAATGCAGTCAGCGACACCATAGCTTGACTGCTTGCGTCAGGGTCAGCGAACCAGAGCTGACCAAGACCCTACTCCACCTCCAAGTGGTGGTCCTGGAAACAGGCTGCATCACTGCAGTCTGGCTGAGAGAGTAGGGATCGAAGAGGGAAGGCTAACCCGGTTCCCAAAAAAATGCCGTGCTGAAGTCGGATGTGTCGGCCGAAAGGCGCAAATATCGCAGCTTCGCTGTAAACGGACACAACGCAACCAAGGTCCTTTTCAGAATGAACGAAGAAGAAGAAGTAAAGATTTCCAACTGCCGTGGGATTTTTAACGTGCGCAGCTTGCACGCGGGACCTCCTATTTTTTCACCCTTATCCGAGAAGGCTAGGAATCCGATCGCACTACTCAGGAGACCAGAGGGGAGTATGACATCATTAGGACCACAAAATATTTATAGAATGTGTGATTCCTATATACACACATTAGGATTCTCGCCCGTGCTACAGAGTTCGTGCACTGTGCTGAGATCCTCCCTGTGTGATCTAATGGAAAAGGTCGAAGCATTGATGGAGTTGCCAGTCCTTAAAAAACAAACCATACCGAACCTTACTGGGAAGATTTCCAAATGTTGTTTAGATTGGCAAAGGCTATTCTGGCTTTTTTCATTCGGTTACTGATATTTTTGCTTGTTCCGCCATCTAGAGTTACCATGGTTTCTAAGTACAGTATGTAAATGTGTTTGTATTGTCTGGCTCTAGGTCACTTATTTTTATTGGTACAGGATTTCTTACACCAGAGGTTTTCAAACTGTGCGTCGCGGCTCCCAGGGCTAAGGGCGTCGCGGTGGCTTGGGAAAAGTGTTGGGCTCGATATTATGAGTCAAGGTCCATCAATAAATATAGATCTTCGTAGTATAGAGAGAAGCCGCGGTGGTTTATGCACAGGTCAAAGGAGCCGCGGACCAAAAATGTTTGAAAACCTCTGTCTTACACTGAGTGTCATGACTTCTGTCGTCTTGAGATTTATGTCCAGTTCCACCTATTGTCTATGTTTATTCTGTGTCTGGTTTTTTTTTTTATTGTGTTGTGTTTGTTGTGTGTTGATATATATAATTCTTACTTCTTCTTCTTCCGTTCGCTTGAAATATATTGTCTATATCTGCAATGTTGTTTCTTGTATAAACTTCACTGTCTTTTGTAGTTCATACAGAGGTCCGTATAGTTTTGCTTCCAGTGTTGTTTCTCTGGGCCAGTGGGTTTGCCTCAATATATCATATTCGGGGCAGTCTTGAAGTACGTGCTCTGCAGTCTGGGGTGCCCGTCCACATGTACACACGGCTGAATTGCCAATCTTAAATTGTGTATACATGTGGCTGCGGAATCGGTTGTGTCCTGTTCTGAGGCGCAGAATGACAATTTGTACTGATCGGTTCCAAGCTTGGTAGTTGTCCTGCGTTGGTGTTGGTGGCTTTCTGATTGATTTGATCATCTTTTTCTTCTGATGGTACGTAACTGGTACATGCGGTTGCTCGTCTGCAGCACCTTCTTTAGCCAGTCGGTCCGCTCTCTCGTTTCCTGGTATTCCACAATGAGACGGTATCCATTTCATGGCGACCCTGCGCTGGTTGCACAGTTCAGACATTAAAGCTTGTATACCTGGTAATTTTCTGGACTGAAGTGCTTGGAGTGCTGATCTTGCATCTGTCAGGAATACTACAGGCTGTGTACCGAGATTGGTGTTCAATAGTTTCTCGGTTGCCACCTTGATTGCCTGGACTTCTGCATCATAGTTGTTACAGAATTTCCCCGTTGGTACTCAGACCGTATCCCTAGTAGTAATTGGGTATTCTATGTACACTCCTGCTCCTCCATTCTTTACTGCATTTTGTGCTGACACATCCGTGTATACTCGGACCCAGAGGTCCTGTGGGTATTCATCATCCAGGAAACTGAGAGTGACTGCCCTACGTTGCACGCTGTTCTGTTCATCCCTGTCGAATATTCCTTTCACTTTTGTCTGGATGTGGATTGGTAGTCCAAGCTCTTCTCTCCCAGTGGTTTGTTCTGGCACATATTTTAGGGGGCTGTCAACTTCAGGCAAGTCTAAGGTTCGTCTACGAAGTCGTTTGGCCTAGTGGATAAAACTGCTTCTTTTCAATCGCCCCATTGCTAGTGTCACAGAGAGTTTATTGATCATAAATTGCCTATATCCTCTTCTTTTTCTTTCACCCGTATCCTCTATTTTATTATCACACTTTACCTTTTTCCTGTATTTTTCGCATCCATTCGTTTGCGACAAATATTTTCTTCCCCATTCTCAACTTTACCGTTTTCTTTCTCATACTGGTAAACGCATTTATGACATAACGTGTCAGAGAGAGAGTGCTAAAATGCATTCTATTGTATTAGGTGTCAGTGGACGAAACTGTGAATATATTCGTCTGGCCAGACATAGGAGCAGACATATGTCTACTGCATTCCCTGCACTAGACGAAATACACTGTGAATATTCGCTTTCGCCAGACCTATAGGCGACAAAGTTGTCTGCATTTGCACCTGCCACAACGAGTTGCATCGGCTGAGCGCTCAGTGAGGCGCGATAGCCGACATCTCCTCGGCGCAGTTTGAGACATTTGTCTGGAAATCTCAGCTGACAAGGCACTTACTGTTGGCCTGGTCAGCGTGAGGTGTAAAAACGCACGAGTGTCAGTTCATGGTAGTCTTCTAGTTGATGTAAGGTGTTTTAGACGGAAAGGGGAGATTATTTCGTTTGGCGAAATAAAGTTGGGACCCCTTTGTCTGGTAATAGATATAACCAGAATGTTAAACTTTATTTTCATTCTGACTCCTAAAATGTTGCAGTAGACAGATCGCTGTGCTAGATCAAATATCTGTGTTTTGGCGAAGTCTGAGTTTCTTGGCCATTTTGCCGAGTTCTAGACTACCATTAGATTGCAGTATTCTAGTTCAGGGTTTAGTCTGTAGTTCTGTGTGTGGAGGTAAATATTATATAAAATATCTAATATTTTGTGAAGTGTTTAAAGTGATAATCGCTTATTTCATATTTCACTAGTTAGATTTGGTGCAGAGTGCTTAAATTATATAGTCTGTATTATTTTCTAGTGACGTGTTTCAGTGGAAAGCAGAATAAATTATATTTTCTAGCTTAAACAACAATGTAGCTATAATGAATTTAATTTAACTGCTAAATAATCAGACGGGAACAATTTTTCTAAACTAACTTATAAATGCTAGATGCCTCATGAGTGTTGACGGAATACGTATGTATTCCTAATTCATGAGGATTGATGATTTTTAAATATATAACTTATTGCACGGGAAGTTTTAAATGATAAGTCAAGCTGTACGCTTGCATTTTAAAAAACGTAAGTTATATTGAGTACATAATATGTAACAAATTTCATATGTGGTTTTTCTTTATTCAGTGAATACTGGGGTAACCCAAACTTTGCCGGCGTTTTGTACAGAGACATACCTAATAAATGCTTATACTGGGCCTTTGAGCCAGTGCATATTTCTACACTAACTCTAATGTACATGCTGCCTTGTGGCGAGAAAAATTACAGAAATCTAAAACATTAACTTTCCGACATTGTTGACAAGTGTGTGGTGAACCAAGATTATTTGTTGAGAGAAGTTGTCCACCGGTCATCTTCCTAATTAAGGGAAACCTCGTGTTCTGACATTGTGTGCTCGTTTAAGCCTAATTCTTACCTCGTGAGTCAAGTGACACTAACTTTAGTCTGAAATAACTATCGCATGAAGCAGACGCTCCCCAGATCCATTTTGATGAAACCAACAAACAAATCTGCAGAGCTGGGATCCGTTTCATTAAACGACAGTAACAGATAAAAAGTGTGTGAGTGTCCCAAAGTTTGCGCCAGACGGCGAACCACAGCACGATTGTAAGTATATCAGGGCCCTGATGAAAGAACCGAGTGAAAGTAGACCGAAGGATGTTCTTTGTTGAGTCACCCACGTTGTAACTTCCTTTATGCAAGTTATTGCTAACAATATTTACCCTTAGAATAAAGCAGAGTATCAAGTCTGTCCATACCTTAAAAGGGGGAAACCATAGACTCAATCATATGTATCTGTAACTCTTTGGGGTTATCACTTTCTTCTAACGGGACTGTGAGCTATATATCCAGGGGAGGACCATACAAACGGGTCTATCACTATTGTAGCATTCCTTGATTTTTTATGACTATTTGTATATGCTTTTGATGTATTTTATATGTTGTGATGTAAGTTTACTATGATAATTAAACTATACCTACATTTATTTCAGTGTGGTGGTCAGTTCGTTCCCATAATATCTATATAATCATTGTTATAGTTTTCCCACGTCTGTGTGTCTAACTGTCGTCAATTGTATGTGCGGGCACGTGAGTGGATAGATATATATTAATATATATTTTTTTTGTTAGACTGTCTGACTCCTCTGGATCTGTTGTAGAAGATAGGCGGAAAGAGAGAGAGAGATTCTCGATTTCCGGGACAGCCTCTATAAATTTCTACCATCTCACTCGTGGAACTCTATTTCTATTATCACATCTCACTGTGGCTATCACTCATTCTAACCTATTCAGAAGGGACCAACCCAAGTCTTAATTTCCCTATTAAAAAAATCTACGACAGAATGGTGGCTCGTTTTTCCGGGAATTGAACTCTAGTCCTGAGCAAATACGAATATCAGCTCGTTTGCAGGATTAATTTTCTTTATTCTGATATAGATTAAGAGTGTGATGTCTTGTGAGTTTTGTATCTTTAAAAAAAAATTATCCCCTAGACTAACGATCTGTTTATGGGCGTGCTGACCACACAATTAATAATTGTTTTTCCACAGCATTTTGAGCATTATACATTTGAGTTACAGGTTGATTTTGTCGGAATATATGTTAATTACTGATTTTGTAATACTAAACGCTGGTAAAGTTTGTGAGTGTATAACATTCACAGGGTTCTGAAGCAGGAAGGTGTTTGAACTAAGTTAAGGAGTGCGTTTCGGACTATTTGTCCAGATTAATTGCCTCCCTTACCCTAACTGTCTTCAGGGGTGAACTTGATAGTGGATTTAAAAATTAAGGGATTTTTTTCTCCTTAAAATTTTTGCAATAATTATTTTGTTTCCACTGTAGCAACTTATTTTTCAGTGAGTAATCTTAACTATCATTTATTTGGCATTAGGTGCTTTATTGCCGATTAATAGCAGCGATAGTTAGATACTATATTTTTGGAAGAGGTATCCCAGGTTAAAGTATATCATCTTTTTGTTTTGGTATTTTCTCGCAAGTGGTAAGGAACCAGTGTATCCTTTTTCTTATTCTTTCTCGTCTTAGTCTCAGTCACCTATTTACAATGACAGAAAGGACGAAGCTTAGGCAGATGCTCAGGGACGAAGCGAGAGAAGAAGGTTTGGACGGAGAAGAAGCGAAAGCTTTTGTCAGGGACGAACTTGAGAGATATGATGCGGAGAGAAAGAAAAAGAAGCTAGAGAGAGGAGAAGCTAGGAAGAAGCAGCCGAAGACTTTTAGGGCAGAAGAAGATGGATGAGGAAATGGAAATTCGCAGGATGCAGAAGAGGAAGGAGAGAGAGGAGAGACAGCATGAGGAAAGAGAGAGAGAGAGAAAGGAGAGACAGCATGAGAGAAAGAGAAAATGAGAAGACGACGACAGCATGAGCTGGCGCTTAAAACTCTAGAAGTCCAAAGCCGTGGTGCTGCCTCTACCTCCAGCAATGGAGAGTCTTCTCCTCATTCTTCCTTAACTGATCCTTCTAATACTCAATCTACTCATCTCACCGCTATGTCTTTCGCTCTAGAATCTTTCCCTTGTCCTAATGAGAAGATTGACACGTATCTAGAAAAATTTGAGAAAATTGCAACTCTGTACGGTTTAGAGAGGTCGCGTTGGAATATGAAGCTTTCTCAGGCTTTGAAAAGTAGTGCGTATGATGTTTACGCCAAACTGGAAAGCAGCCAACAAGACAATTACGACATGTTGAAGAAAGCGTTACTGGAGCGCTTTGAAATGAATGCTCGCAAATTTTTGCAACTGTTTCGCAACAGCAGGAAGGAGAGCTCTGAAACTTTTCAGCAGTTCTCATCTCGTTTAAAGGGATACTTGACAAAGTGCCTTGAGCTTTCACAGCTCCCCTCTACCTATGAAGGTCTGGAGGAATTTGTTTTAACAGAACAAATAAAGAACACTTTGTCTGCTGATACCCGGAGATTTTTAGCTGAGCAGGGTGCAGAAAAGCTTGAAGACATCTTAGAAAAGTCTGAGCGATATCATAATGCGCTGGCTGAACTACCGGCCTCAAAACGTAAACCGACAGAAGAGCATTTTCGAAAAAATAATCTAGACCAATCTTCTCATGCTTCTCATGCTTCTAATCAGAATAACCATAGAGAAACTGGACCTCAAAACCCCCCTCCTGAAAAATCTAAGTTCTACAAAACCAAGTACCCCAACCACAGTAAACAGTCTGATCAACCCGACCGCCCTTCATGGCAGCGCAGCCAGAAAGGACAAGGTGGCAAAGGGAGAACCCCTGAGCACGGGACTAATGATCAGAGTGAGCACACCGAGCCTAAACGCATCGGATGCTTACTAACAGTCTCGCAAGGCGGAATTATTGACAGTGATTCCCAACCTGTTGGGGATACACCCTCAACGCGAGGTACTGTTACATTGAACGGTTCTCAAACTTTTTGTTTATTTGACACGGGGCTTTCTTATGATTGCATTGTTGCCAGAAACCTGGTTAAACCCGGTCAAGAGACAGGAGAGACCGTCCAATTTTGTGGAGTTCGTAAGAGTGATGCACCTACAGCGCTTCCCATCGCATTGGTGGAGATCCACTCTGATTTTGTCAGAGGCGTGATCAAAGCGGCTGTTATGGATGACCCCATCTACCCAGTCATACTTGGCGGTAGATACGTGTTTATTGGGAAACCGGAAGAGCCGATTGTGGCAGCAGTAACTACAAGAGGGCAAACCAAGAAGGAACGGGAGCCTGCGCCTAATTTGTTACCTATGGAACTTAAAGAAGCGCAACAAAAGGACCCTACTTTGGCACCCTGCTTTAGGAAACTGCCCATGGCTAAGGAACCCAGACAGCACGGGGACATTTTTTCTAAGGAGGGCGTACTTTATCGCAGAACGGGCAAGCCTGACCAAGGTTACAACCAGCTCCTAGTACCGAAACAGTACAGAAGCCAAATCCTAGAAATGGGGCACTCTCTTCCCTTCAGCGGACATATGGGACAGAACGCCACAAACCAACGGATAACCACTCATTATTGGTGGCCAGGAGTAAACACTGATATTATCAGGTATGTCAAATCCTGTGCCCAGTGCCAACGTGTGCCACCCAAGCAACGGGCACCCCCAGTCTCTTTGGGTGAAATGCCAATAGTGGGAACACCATTCGAACGGGTTGTGATCGACATTTTAGGACCCTTAGAAAGGACTAAAAGAAGGAACAGGTTTATCCTGACCTTAGTCGATACATGCACTTTATGGGCAGAAGCTATCCCGCTAACATGCGCAGATGCCAAGCATGTCGCAGAAGCCCTCGTGCAGATTTTCACTCGGTTGGGATTTCCTCAGCAAGTGTTGACGGATAACGGATCCCCATACCGAAACCTGTTGATGGATGAGATCGTGAAGATCTTGAGGACCCAACACATCTACACAAAGCCATATACTCCGGCCGGAAATGGGCTCGTGGAACGTGTTAACGGAAACCTCAACATGATGCTAAGTAAACTGGCACAAGTGAAACCTGACGATTGGGATCTTTGTATTCCTGCAGCTTTATTTGGCTACAGAGAATCTCCTCATACGTCCACAGGATTTCCGCCAGCTACGCTTTTATTCGGCAGACCCATTAAGGGCCCGCTTGAAGCCTTACTTTGGTCGCTGACAGACCAGAAGGCTGATGAGACAGTTGTCTCAGCAAGTAAATATGTGTCGGATTTAAAGGAAAGGTTGAAACTAGGATGGGACCTAGCAACGACTAACTTTAAGCGAGCACGCACAAAGCACGCTAACCGATACAGGAAAGTCGCGAAAGAGAGAGAACTGGAAGCAGGAGAGAAAGTTTTGGTGTTACTCCCTACCGAACAACCAACTGAAGATCGGATGGCAAGGGCCGTTTACCGTCCTGAAAAAGATTTCTAAGGCTAACTACCAGATCTCTATTCAAGGAAAGGAGAAGGTTTTCCATTTAAATCTGTTAAAGAGATACTTGGAAAGACCAGTGCCAACCTCCGACCATCTCCTGACGATCGCCAAAACTGACGAAGATGACGATAGTGGCAGGGAAATTCCACTGCACACACACGAAATCTTTCAAAAATGTCAGAAGCGACGACGCACTTTCAAGCGCGCATGGGAGACATTCCAGAGAAAGGGAACTTTGGGAGGAGACTTGAGTAGGAATTGGAGAGAGATGGAGGGGGAGATGAGATGGAAGAGGACAGACACCCTGAAGCTACGGATATAGGAAATTTATTTCCATAACGTAGACATGGAGTGATTCCATATCTTAAAGGGGGGACTTTCTGTCACAGAGAGTTTATTGATCATAAATTGCCTATATCCTCTTCTTTTTCTTTCACCCGTATCCTCTATTTTATTATCTCTCTTTACCTTTTTCCTGTATTTTTCGCATCCATTCGTTTGCGACAAATATTTTCTTCCCCATTCTCAACTTTACCGTTTTCTTTCTCATACTGGTAAACACATTTATGACATAACGTGTCAGAGAGAGAGCGCGCTAAAATGCATTCTATTGCATTAGGTGTCAGTGGACGAAACTGTGAATATATTCGTCTGGCCAGACATAGGAGCAGACATATGTCTACAGCATTCCCTGCACCAGACGAAATACACTGTGAATATTCGCTTTCGCCAGACCTATAGGCGACAAAGTTGTCTGCATTTGCACCTGCCACAACGAGTTGCATCGGCTGAGCGCTCAGTGAGGCGCGATAGCCGACATCTCCTCGGCGCAGTTTGAGACATTTGTCTGGAAATCTCAGCTGACAAGGCACTTACTGTTGGCCTGGTCAGCGTGAGGTGTGAAAACGCACGAGTGTCAGTTCATGGTAGTCTTCTAGTTGATGTAAGGTGTTTTAGACGGAAAGGGGAGATTATTTCGTTTGGCGAAATAGAGTTGGGACCCCTTTGTCTGGTAATAGATATAACCAGAATGTTAAACTTTATTTTCATTCTGACTCCTAAAATGTTGCAGTAGACAGATCGCTGTGCTAGATCAAATATCTGTGTTTTGGCAAAGTCTGAGTTTCTTGGCCATTTTGACGAGTTCTAGACTACCATTAGATTGCAGTATTCTAGTTCATAGTTTAGTCTGTAGTTCTGTGTGTGGAGGTAAATATTATATAAAATATCTAATATTTTGTGAAGTGTTTAAAGTGATAATCGCTTATTTCATATTTCACTAGTTAGATTTGGTGCAGAGTGCTTAAATTATATAGTCTGTATTATTTTCTAATGACGTGTTTCAGTGGAAAGCAGAATAAATTATAATTTTTAGCTTAAACAACAATGTAGCTATAATGAATTTAATTTAACTGCTAAATAATCAGACGGGAACAATTTTTCTAAACTAACTTATAAATGCTAGATGCCTCATGAGTGTTGACGGAATACGTATGTATTCCTAATTCATGAGGATTGATGATTTTTAAATATATAACTTATTGCACGGGAAGTTTTAAATGATAAGTCAAGCTGTACGCTTGCATTTTAAAAACGTAAGTTATATTGAGTACATAATATGTAACAAATTTCATATGGTTTTTTTTTATTCAGTGAATACTGGGGTAACCCAAACTTTGCCGGCGTTTTGTACAGAGACATACCTAATAAATGCTTATACTGGGCCTTTGAGCCAGTGCATATTTCTACACTAACTCTAATGTACATGCTGCCTTGTAGCGAGAAAAATTACAGAAATCTAAAACATTAACTTTCCGACATTGTTGACAAGTGTGTGGTGAACCAAGATTATTTGTTGAGAGAAGTTGTCCACCGGTCATCTTCCTAATTAAGGGAAACCTCGTGTTCTGACATTGTGTGCTCGTTTAAGCCTTATTCTTACCTCGTGTGTCACGTGACACTAACTTTAGTCCGAAATAACTATCGCATGAAGCAGACGCTCCCCAGATCCATTTTGATGAAACCAACAAACAAATCTGCAGAGCTGGGATCCGTTTCATTTAACGACAGTAACAGATAAAAAGTGTGTGAGTGTCCCAAAGTTTGCGCCAGACGGCGAACCACAGCACGATTGTAAGTATATCAGGGCCCTGATGAAAGAACCGAGTGAAAGTAGACTGAAGGATGTTCTTTGTCTGAGTCACCCACGTTGTAACTTCCTTTATGCAAGTTATTGCTAACAATATTTACCCTTAGAATAAAGCAGAGTATCAAGTCTGTCCATACCTTAAAAGGGGGAAACCATAGACTCAATCATATGTATCTGTAACTCTTTGGGGTTATCACTTTCTTCTAACGGGACTGTGAGCTATATATCCAGGGGAGGACCATACAAACGGGTCTATCACTATTGTAGCATTCCTTGATTCTTATGACTATTTGTATATGCTTTTGATGTATTTTATATGTTGTGATGTAAGTTTACTATGATAATTAAACTATACCTACATTTATTTCAGTGTGGTGGTCAGTTCGTTCCCATAATATCTATATATATATATATATATATAATCCTTGTTATAGTTTTCCCACGTATGTGTGTCTAACTGTCGTCAATTGTATGTGCGGGCACGTGAGTGGATAGATATATATATATTAATATACCTATTTTTTATAGACTGTCTGACTCTTTTGGATCTTTTGTAGAAGATAGGCGGAAAGAGAGAGAGATTCTCGATTTCCGGGACAGCCTCTATAAATTCCTACCATCTCACTCGTGGAACTCTATTTCTATTATCACATCTCACTGTGGCTATCACACATTCTAACCTATTCAGAAGGGACCAACCCAAGTCTTAATTTTCCTATCAAAAAATCTTCGACAGCTAGGTTTTGGAATCTGTCCTTCATTGGATGGCTTGGCATACAGAAGAACTTTTCTGTCTGTGTTCGCACTTTCGTGTCTCTGCGTTCTTTCGGTGCTTGTATCCTCCCCATTTTCTCCATCTCCACTATAGGCGTTGATTTCATTGCCCCCGTGATGACCCTAAGCGCTTGGTTTTGCACAGTATCTAGCTCTTATAATGTGGTGTTTGATGCTGGACACCATGCAGCTGACCCATACGTATGCCCTGCTGGTAAACTTTACTAAGTATTTCCCGCTGGCTCCTCATTTGGTTCCACTTAGTTTTCTCAGGATGGCTAGCTTCCTCCTGGCCTTTGTTGCTGTCTTGTTGATGTGTTGCTTCCATGTCAGCCTATAATCGAATGTAACTCCGAGATAGGTGGGTTCTTTATCTTCTCTCAGGAGCTCTTCATTTATCTTGATGACATCAGCTTTTTGTTTTGGAGAGGGTGAAGAGCGTAGTGCTGCACATATCTGTATTGATGCTGACACACCATTTATTTGCCCATGAGGTTAAGGCATCTATAGCTCTTTGTAGCAGTTTGGTGGCCACTGTTGCATGCTGATCTGTGCACCATATTACCAGGTTATCAGCGTACATTGCCACTTTCATTCCATGTGGTAGTTCAGCAACCAGGTCGCTGATGTAGACTAGGAAAACTGTGGGGGACAGAACCCCTCAATGAGGGATGCCATGACGCAGTAGAATTTTCTTGCTCTTGAGGCCATCTAGTTGTACTCAGCCTCTTCTGTTATGCAAGTATGCTTCCACCCATTTGTACATCCTGCCATTCACTGTGCAATTTCTCAGTTTCTTCAAAAGCCCTTCTTTCCAAACCTTGTCAAATGCTTTCCTTAGATCTATCCATGCTGCTAGTACCAGTTTCTTATCTTGAAACGCATCCTCAATCTCTTGGGAAAGGTAAGTTGCCTGATCTTCGGTAGAGTAACACTGCCTAAAACCCGCCTGCTGTGGTACAAGAAGGTTTTCGCTTTCAAGGTACCAATGCAGCCTGAGGTTGATGATTCGTTCCATTGTTTTGCGGAGACAGCTTGTAAGGCTGATTGGTCTGTAGCTGGAGGCCGTGGAACTGTCTTTTCCTGGTTTTGGGAGTGGTATCATGATTGCTTCCCTCCAGGTCTGTGGAACACTGCCCGAGTTCCAACAGATATTGAAGATCTGCAGCAGCTTTGTTTTTGCTGCGGTTCCCAAGTTCTTAATCATTTCATGGGACACTCCATCAACTCCTGGCGACTTTCTAATTTTCAATTTTGATATTGCAAGCTCCAATTCTCTGAATGTGATTGGTGAATTCCTCGACTAACTTATTGATGTCTTTGTCTACAGTCAGATCTCTAGCCAGTATACTGGTACGATGCTGGTACATTGTCCAGTCTGCCTTCTTGTAGTTCCACCTAGAGAGAGTGCTGCTCTCCTTGACAAGTTCATTTTCTACAATTAGGAAGACTGGCCGGTGGTCGCTGCCTCCGAGTTGTTTCCCAACAACGCGTGTGATGTTCCACTCCAGGCCTGGTGAGTGGAATGTCAGGTCTGGTGTAGAGGTGGTGTGCCATGATCTCGAGTAGAAGGTTGGTGGGTCAATTGGCTGGTTAATCAGGATAAGCCCTTTGTTATCCTGCCAGTTTTCAAGCTCCTCACCTCTCCTGTCCATGTGATCATAGCCATAGCTCTGTGAGTGGCTGTTGAAGTCTCCGCACACAAACAGTCTTTCTTTTCCTGGGATTGTGACTAGTGCCATTGGGCGGTCGCTCGGACAGTAGTAGTTGAGCAGGTGGAATTCTGCACTTTCTGTCCTGAGATGAAGCATCTGGTATTCCGCCTCCTCCATATATGTTCCAAGCTGACATGCACTGATTTTATTCTTCACGAGTGTCAGTATTCCACCCTTTCGCCTGTCTTTTCGGTCGGATCGATTGCACTGGTAGCCTCTGATTGTGAAGGCTTGGTCTTGGTTGAGGTGGGTTTCTTGAAAGCAGCATACATTTACTTGCTCTTCATTTAAGACATATATTCGAGCTATAATTTTTTGCTGTAGCCATCTTTTTTACTGTTGACGCCTTCATCATTCCAGTGCATTATTTTAAGTGGTCTTTGCTTTGCTTGGCCAGTAGCTCTATTCTCATGCCTCCTGGCTCCACGGGGCAACTGAGAAGGACCTCCAGTAGTAGGGGTTGGGCCCTTCCGAGGTAGAGGGCCCGGCACTGCACCTGCCTGGGTGTCCATCACAGGGCGAGTGCCATAACGTTTTGTAGATATAGGCATATTTCCATTGCGCGTGTGCGTGGCATCCTGATTGCTGTGGTGCGCCTCTTGGCTGGTTGCCTCCGTCTTCAGCACCTTGACTTGCTAGGGCAGACTGTGGTCTTGCTCGAGTGTAGGAGGGTCTGGCCAGTCTTAGTTTTTCGGCCGCTGATGGCTGTACTTGAGCCCCATCTCCACGTCAAGGAGCTGGCCTCGATGGGGTATAATTCTTACAAATTAATTGTTGTTCTTGTTAAATACTGTTTTACTATACTTTGTAGTTCACTAGGTCTACAGTTAAGCACGAATTACATGCCTGTAAATAATACAATATTTGTATTCTCTGCTGTTAATACTTCTTACATTTTAGTAGGAAGTGTTACATATTACATACGCTTAATTTAATGCGAACAAGGTTTTATTGGGGGAGAAGGGGGTTCGTACACAGGCCATTAAAAATTAGAAGGAACATTACTTTTAACCATATCGTGGAATCTCTTCTGCGACATGGTTTTTCATTCATACAATCTACAATGTATTATTTAATAATAAACATCATTGAGGCACCCTTCCCTCTTTCTCTCTCCCTCACCTCTTGAAAAAATCAAAAATTACGCTATGAGGCTCTCAGGTTCCTTCGAATTTTCTGTGGAATATTTACCGTAAGTGTCAGAGCG
>JAMPIV010021038.1:5000-102500 GCA_024509875.1 Oreohelix idahoensis | reverse complement strand
AGGTTGCTATATTCTTCAAGCCACGCCCATTAGACTCTATCCCTTCCGATTTCTTTATCCCATCAATGACTTCAGTCAGGACTTCATCGCGGGAGAAGGTGACCTTAGTTGGTTTCTTCTTTGGAGGGTCTCCAAACTGAGCAGCCGAGTGTTTGAACTTACGTCTGTCAAGAGAAGCGGTTTGTCTTGTTATATCAGGCTGTCGGTTGTCAGAGTAACGAGTCACTGGTGAATTGTCAGTTGCGTCGGATAGAAGACTATGTGTACTTTGCGTGGCTCCGAGAGTGTACTCAAAGACAGGCAGGCCTTCGAGAATATCCGAGGCATCATTTCTTACAAGACCAGCAAGCGACTCAGAACTAGTCTGAGACGCACAGTGGACTTTGATAACCCCAACTGGCGACGTTGGCGCAGAAAACTGCACTGATTTTGATTGCATCGGCTGACCAATGATGGCGTAGTTCTCGAAGCCAGGAGCCCTGTCTTCGTGCACATCCAGATGTGAAGGGATAAGTCTGTAGCGCGAGCTGGAAGGCTGAGCAGTGATGACACTTATATTCTGGTAATGAGAGTCATCCACAGCAGCCTGAAAATGCCTGAACTGAAAAGTGTTGTTTCTCTCATACTTTTGTCCATCCAGGGGTCTCAGAACTTTGCCACTGTTGAGATCATCTTTAACAGTGGCGTATTCCCCAAAGATGTACCCGTCAGAAACATCACTTAACGTTGATTCCCTCCCAACACCGGGAATTACAAGACCCGAAGTGGAACTGTCAGAATCATAAGATCGTTTATCTTGGACATCATCTATTCTGGCGTAATTTCCCCAGCAGACTGAATCAGACTGCAGGCTTGACGCAGACACGGTTTTGGGGCCAGTATATTGCACAGCGATTTCTGACTCGGATCCAGGTAGGTAAGGATATGAACTGGTCCGATTTGACGGGATTTGTTCAGGCTTTTCCGTAGCCGAAAGATGAGGTGTTGAGCTAACCCACTTTGTTCTTCCTTGGTGTCTCCTGACTTGGCTATACACCAAAGCAGCTCCATCCGATGCAATACTTGTAAAGCTGGACCTCGATCCGTTATCAAATCTCGGGTCCAAGCTTGCATTTTGTTCATCAATGTTTCCTTTAAAACTTTGCCTGGGTCTCCTTTCTGGGAGAGGTGGAGCGGTATCCGGGAACATGACATTATCATACACGTCAATACTTTGCTGCATCATGATACTGGAAGCAGCGTGAGATGTCCCTGTAGATGCTTTCTTTGCCGGCGTGTCTTCAACTGTGCCTTGAACTGACGATTGGACAATACTGTTTTCTTCCCACATTTTCGTCTCAAGTTGCTGATCTGTACTATGTACCTCTTCAACAGATTTTTCAGTGGGCTGCCCAAAATGTTCATTGAAATCTGAGTCAGACATAACCCTTCCAAACCGTTTCGACTGCGTGATTGTTTTTCCCTCAGCGGTTTGGGTCATTGTCCTTCTAGGACTTTCGTCATCACAATGTTTTTTTATCAGTTCGTCTAAAACAGACTCATAAATATTGATAGTTTCTTTATCAGTGACCTGCTCATCAATAATGGACCTTCTTTTTTCTAAGCTCATCTTTCGCTCCGCTTCGTTGCTTTTCTCGCCTCCTTCCATAACGATGCCAGTGGATTCACTGTCTTGTTCGTCCATTATCGTTCTGTCTTCTTTTTCTTTTTCATCCTCTATTTTTTTATTTAATTCTGCAGCCGACTGTTTCTTGCTTGATACCTCTTCCAGCAACTCTTCTCGGCTTCCAGCAAAGTTTCTATTGCGTTCATGTTCGTTTACTTTCAAATCTTGAATCATTTTAACCTGTACTTTGCCTTTAATAGAATCCTCGTACTGACTATTCCTGCCGGTTGTGTCTGTGCCAGCATTCAATCCTTCTCGGTAACTTCCACTAACTTTCAATGGAAACATCTTCTCCTCCTCGGTCATCGCACATCTTTTATCCTTGATAACAACAGTTGATGGCCTTCTCTCTGGTTTTTTTATCATCGCCGTACAGTTTAGATGAATTTTGAAATTTCCTCCGCAGCACAAAGATAAGGACTTATCTTCATCAAGGCTTTTCATATTGTCAGGTGATTCTGGGAAATTCACGGTCAAACTGTTAGAATCTGGTCCATCGGTTGATTCTGAAGAAAGTCTCTGATACTCTGGAGGCCGTACGTCTAAAGAATCAACTGTTGGCTTTCCTGTTGCTTGTTCGAAACCTGCTGCTTCTAATGCCGATATTTCTTTTGCTATTTCATCAAGTTTTCCATTCGTCTTCTCCCTCTGATCGGTACAGGTTTCTTTTTGTTCATAATTTTTGTTCTCAGTTAAAGTCTGGTCCGATTTTTTAGTTGCTTTTGTCTCTTCGTAACCAGTGCTCAATATTAAGTCACACGTTTGCTCGTTTAACGCACCAGGTTCCTGAGGGGAAGTGGGTTCGAATTCCGCGTCTGATGTGCAACTCCCTGATGTGAGCTCAGTCGAACTTTCAACGTCGACTGTTTTATCTGACGGTGCCTGCGTAAACTTTAATTCTACTGGCTTGTCCTCGGTTGTTCTTGACGGAGCTTTAATATTTTCATGAAGCTCTTCTTTTTTCTTATCCTCCCCGCCAGCCGTTAGACTGTGGTCTAACTCTGAAGCATTCGATGCAGCGACTTCCGTTATTGCTTGCAGCAAAGTCTCTGAGACAATAGAAGCCTCCAACAGTTCCGGATGTTTTTCTATCTCATTAACTGGAATTGTCACTTCAGACATATTCTCTTCTCCGTGGCACATTTCAGCATTTCCTGGCTCTGCCATAAAAATCTCAGCGTGGAAGCTGGAAGAGCTTATTTCTTCAGAAAGGTCTGCAAAAGGAGATTCGGTCGCGTCTGATCGCATTAGCTGCTCACTTAAATGTTTATTCACAGAATCGAATCCAGAATCATCAAGCTTGCTAGTATCACTATCGACCTGATCTTCGCTCCGGATCATGCTCTCACTTATTATCAGTATCTCAGGCGTGTCCGGCTCAAATACTGAGCTGGTAATTTCTTTGCTACCTACTGCATTTGTATCACTGTATTCCATGTCTAATGCCACGTTGCTCTGTTGACTAACTGAAGCCTTCTCAATGCCCGTAACATCAATCTCCGTTGCAGAAAATGTTTCGTCACGCTTAGAGTTGGTATCGTCAGCTGTTACCACATCTAACTGTGATGTAGACGGATCGATGCCTTCTATCACTTCTGATAATTCTGGTGTTGGTTTGTCGCTCTCTGATTTTGATATACTTAAATCGATATCGTCAGGCTTCTTATTCTTGAAACCCCTGAAGAGTATGGCCGCTTTGGCAACTAAATCATATTCACTGTCCGTATCGATTTCGGCATTTTCGGTGTGTATCATTTTTGAACGCCAAGTATTCGTTGACGCCGCCTTCTTCTTTTTGACCGTCTGCTCTTTGAAAACTTCCGCAGCTCTACTGAGGAGGTCCAGCGCGTCGTCACTTTCTTCGGTATCTTTCTTTGACGGTGAAGGGATTTCTTCAGAGCCTTCATCGTGAGAATAGCTTTTTCTTTGCCGTCCACTTAGAGAAAATATCGATGGTCTGGATTTCTCAATGTCACCCATATCTTTGCTGAAATGATCTCCTTTCTTCTTGGATATATATTTAGTCACTGACTGCATTTTGTTCAGCACGCGGCCAAATTTATTAAATGCAGAACTGCGATATTTGCTTTCGTCAGTTTCTTCAAAGTTTTGAAAATCCTGTTCAGGGTTGTCTTTCTTGAACTGCTGAACAATATCGTCAATGTCTCCATCGCTCTCGCTGCCATCTTCTTTGAATTCTTGTACAATTGCGTCTATATCGCCTCCATCGCTGTCACTGCTACTCTGTGCGCTCAACGCGCCATCGGATACCGTTTTGTGTGTTGCTTCTGTACGAGATAACTCCATGTCTTGCCCTTTCGCTAACGTTTCAATCTGGTCGACATCTGAATCGCACGCCTCGGCAACGATAGTTTGTGGAACAGCATCTATAAAGTTTGGTTCAAGTGGATAACTATGACTTTTAACTTCAGCTGCTACGTCACTGCTGACGTCTAGAGCTTCCTCTGGAAGTATAGAGACAGTATCCCTTTGGAAAGCACTGTCTAGATTGGGCTCAACAGCAACGGTGGCGTTTTCATAGCTTACCTCGGGAAGACTCTGAAGGGATTCTGCATAAACCTCTTCATACGGTACCAGATCGGGAGGAATGGTAATGTTCACATTATGACTGAGTTTTGTACCTCGTTCTGGGAATCCCGTGCGTGCGGGTAATACATCAGCTTCTGTCTTAGATGAGCGCATATGAAGCAGCATGTCTCTGAACGAACCGGTGCTCTCCTCTTCTGTTTTTTGAGGCGTACTAGCGTCGAACAAAGCGGTAACAGGCTGTGTCACAACTGGAGCAATAGTGTGTGGTCCTGTCTGAAACTGTGCTTCAATGGGAATCGGGTGTTTTTGCTTATCTGTTGAATCAGATGTCCTAGGTGATAATATGGCAATAGCCCGAAGTGGTTTCTGAAGTCTGCTGCGTATGAAATCTGTAAAAGCCGCGGACTGGGTTGGAGATTCATCTCTCTCGTTTTCTGTTTCTGTAGTTTTGGTTTCAGACATTTTACCCGTGTCTCTGTCATCAGTAGCAGCCGCTGCCGATGTGTCAGTAAGACGAGCTGTGCTCGACGATGCGTAATTAGGAACAAATGACTGAAGTGGCTTGCTGATTGCGTTAAATAATCCACTAACGGATATTGGAAAAGTATTGGAAAATGTAGAGGTTTCTTTTTGTTTTTCATGTACGGTTGACGGATTTATGGTGACTTCGGTTGGTGCGTGTTCAGTGTCTGGAGGTTTACGTTTCTGGATATCACTGCTGGAAGGTTTGAAGTGGGAAAACGGTAGTGATGCGTTGACCCCAGGACCCGTTATCGTATCTGATATTTTGCACGCGTTGATGTCCTTAACGTTTTCAAAATCTGAAGGAAAAGATGACCTTCTACGAGTTCCCTCTTCTTGAACATCAACAGACTGAGACGTCGATAGAATTGGTAATGTTTTCTGCTCAAGCTTTGCCGCTGTCATCATTGGTAGCGAGCTGCGCCGACTTTGCTTTATATTTTTAGACTTTCTTAAGTCAACGGCCAATAAATTCCTACTAGGTTTCTCGGGGCGTCTCAAAGCACCTTCTGTCTTAATGTTACCAATAGCATGAAGACTATCGTTTGAGACATGGACCATGATGGAGTCAGTAGATGTGCATTCTGTTAAAGGATCCAACTGATTAACTAGGTCGAAGTGGCGATGTATGATGGCTTCTGGCTGACCTTGTGTAGAAGGCAAAATTACAGGTAAATCCTCAAGTTGGTCCAATGTGGAGCTATCCTGGGATAGATTCACATTCATAGACTCCCGTGAAACACTTTCCCGAGACGAATCGGCGTTGTCATCTGAGATTTTAAAATCTTTTTCCAATAATATATCTTTGGAGATACACGGAGAGTGATCGTCACATTCTAAAAGTGGGTTGTTGCTCATATCAGATGCTTCTACCTCAGAGGTATCAATCACATTCCACCTGTCACCACTTGCCAGCGTTATGTTGTCTTCTTTTGTGACATTAGCTTCAAATCCAAACACACTGTCATTGTCCCCCGTACCACTTGACTTCTCATCTTCAAAATTATCTAAATCTGTTGGAGTTAGAACTATTTTATCTTCTGAACCCGACGTTTGTTCTGCTTCCTCAACATCCTCCAGAGATGACACAGTTGTACTGAAAACCGCATAGAAAGAAGAGCTGAACATATCACTTTCCATCTTAGGTGTTTGCTCGTGTTCTTCAGCAGATGGTGGCAAACTTTCGATAATGCGGTGGCGACCGTTGGCCGGACTTTGGTCACCAGTGGAAGACAAAGCAGTATTGTTTAAATCAAAGATACTGTCAAGTGTAGCGTCGAAAAGAGGAGACGTAATGCTACTTGGCAAAAGTTCAAGATCACTGCTATCAACTTTCTGGACACGAACAGTTTTGAGAGAATCTTTGAACAGATTCTCAGTGACAGTTTTAACAATGTCTGTGCTTTCACTCTTTGAAGAATCCTCGCCTGAGCTTTGATAAAATGTCGCAACTTGTTCTTCTCTGTCGGAATGAGTAAGACTACCTTTGTTGTTAGGTTCAGTGGAGGTAGTACAATAATCAGAAAAATTATCATCAAAATTCAAGAAGTCCATTGCGTTATTTACCGGTGGTGCAGAAGGTTCTGCATCAAGAAACTCTTTCTCTTGGAATGCGGATTCCGAGATTTCAGCAAATTCTATTTTTTCTATCTTCTCCACGTGCTCTTCTAAAGCATCTTTAGTCTTGTGAATGCCGTTGTAAAATCCACCACGTGATGATTCCGACAATTCATTGATTTCAAAGCTGCGCGTTGATAAGTGAGGAATGTCGAACGACTCGTCTTTGGAATCCGATTGTGTTTCTCCTTCAGAGAACGCTTTGGTGTGGTCACGTTTTCTTTGTATATCTTCATCTCTAATAGCCGAATATAAGTCGTATTTTGCATCGACATGACATCTTTCAGATTTTACTGTGTCTTCAACTTTTTCAGAACCAGCTGATAAAGAAAGTTCTGGACTTTTATTTTCTCGATCGTCGTACGGATCTGTTTTGACAGGGCGACTTGTATCTGACAATATATCTAAACTGTTCTGGGTTTTGTCTTTCTGGCTTTCTTCAAAGCTAAAGGCATGAGCCCCACTCAAGTCAACAGAAGTTCCAACGGTGTTAGAATCCGCCCCATTTTCAACTTTATCCTTGTCCGCACTTTCCGGTGCCTTACCAGTAGTGTCTAGTAATTCACTTTGTTCAGAGAAGAAACCAGGTCTCAGAAACTCATCACTCTCATCAAGTTTCTGAATGCTTTCATCAATAGACTGCCTGTTTCTGAGCAGAAACTGACTTAGTGCCACAAAGACACTCTGAGTTTCTTCGTTGGTAGAATTTTTATTGTCATGTTCTCCGCTGGTATAAAACACTTCGTCAGCACCACGCTGTCTTATTCTAGCACTTCCTCCACTACCATTGACGTCATCTGACTCAGGAAAGCATCTGACTTTGTTTAAAACATCTCGACTGTGAGACCTTGTCGTTATTCCAGGGTATGCTAGCCCGTACTTTTCCGCGATATCTTGTTTAAAGGGATTTGAATTGGATAAAAGCTCAAATTCTTGCGGCGTCAGAGGCGTGCCTTTTCTGGGTACATTTTCCTCGGAATCTTGGGATTCCCGGCGAGACGTGGACGTGACGGGTTCTGTGAAAGGTTGATCCCAAAGGGGATCGACACAAGACCCTATCTGTTTTTCTGTGCTTTTTCTCTCCATAGACGGTATATAGAGTTCTGTTCAAACCTTTACATTGTCTGGTTTATTGACAGAGTTTCAGAGACGAGATCTGATTTATAGTCTTAGTTTGAGAAAATCAAATTCTTGGTTTGTGAGAATTGACGTATTGTCTTGATTTGTTCTCTGTAGGTTTAATACCATGATTCTTTTCATAGGATTTTAATGCCATTGAATTATGACGGCCAGTTTCTTTTTAATCTAATGAAGACGTTAATTTCCTTTGAGTTTTGGAAAGCAATCTAAGTAAAGTAATGCATCCCTGCATATCACATTATGATAGTAAGAACTTACATTATACAGAGCATATGCATCAGTACTTTAGAAAATGCTTCAACAAAACTGCTGTAAGCACTATTCACATTAACAACATTAGTTGCTGCTAGAAAGGATTAATTTTTAGCTGACCAATAACAATATCGACGTTTGTTTACACTATTCCCCGTATGCTTGTCGGGGGCCTTTGAGGGGGCACATAAAGAATGGAACCATTGGAGCCTCAAGCATGTTACAAGATACGATAAATATGAGGTTTGGCATGGGTTAGCAACTTCACCATTTAAAATCAATTGATACAGCGCGGAAGATTAAAAAACAACGATCTAATTTCTTTGCAGACCATCTTCAAGGGAGACAAACACAGTGATAGATCCATTTTATGTAATGAAGTGGAACAAAAAGTAAACAGAAAAATGCACAGGATTTTTACGGTGGTGTGGACAATGGATTTTTATGGTGGTGTGGACAATGGATTTTTAAGGTGGTGTGGACAATGGATTTTTACGGTGGTGTGGACAATGGATTTTTACGGTGGTGTGGACAATGGATTTTTATGGTGGTGTGGACAATGGATTTTTATGGTGGTGTGGACAATGGATTTTTACGGTGGTGTGGACAATGGATTTTTATGGTGGTGTGGACAATGGATTTTTATGGTGGTGTGGACAATGGATTTTTACGGTGGTGTGGACAATGGATTTTTACGGTGGTGTGGACAATGGATTTTTATGGTGGTGTGGACAATGGATTTTTACGGTGGTGTGGACAATGGATTTTTATGGTGGTGTGGACAATGGATTTTTACGGTGGTGTGGACATATCTCTTGCATAGTAAACAAAAGGAAATATAACTTCTTCAAAAAGAATGGTTGCAGAACTGGGGAAAAGAAATGATTAGATAGTAGACCGGGAGTGAAAGTTGCAAGGGCATTTAAAGTTTCAAACCTGCGATGCATACTCAGCAACACTGCCCTCATGACAAAAAACATCGACCAGCTTAGTGTGTACTATAAAGATGTCTAAAAAAAGTTTTCATCTGTTGATCGAGGCTTTGAGTTTCATCGCTCATTGTATTCTGTTCTATCTTGTTTTTATATTCAATTACCTCTTAGAGTATCATCATAATCATCATCAGCATATTAATCCTTTAGCTCCTTAAGGAGCTTGTGGATTCATTAAATACATACCAAATCCTTATGTCCTGTGCCATCCGTTCAAAGACACTCCATGTCTTTTTTGTTCCTTTTATGTTCGTGTCCAATTCTTATTTCCGTAAGTTTTGTTTGGTCTTCTGTTCCTCTTATATTGGTTATTCCAGAATAAAGACTGCCTTCTAAGCTATTTAACAGATTTAGCAATGTGGTGTCCTATCAAATTCCAGCATATTGTTCACATATTTAGTTACGCTGGTATATGTCAGGTTCTCTTCATCAGTTTGACAAGGGTGATCTTGTCTCATCATGTCAATCCTTCTATCTTCAAACCTAGAAAGCAATCTCATAGAAGATAATAAATGAGGGTTGGGTGTAGAACCGGTTCATCCTTCAAGTAGAAACTTCAAGCCTAAAACAAAAACCTTCATAAAAGAATGTGGTACGCGTTATTCGCCGGCTAAGGAGCCGCGGTAGCATAGTATTTAGTGCACTGGCTTCCTAGCGCAGTGGTCTATGGTTCGATCCCCAGATGAGGTGGGATGTTTTTAGGCCACAAACGGCTCCTAGGTCGACCCAGCCCCAAATGGTACCAGAACAACTCTGGGAAGGTTAAGGCGGCCGGCGTGATGCTGACCACATCACCCCTAGTCAAGAAAATATGGGCCTAACACCATATTCCCAATATGCCTCAATGGGCGTGTAACTGGATCCTCCCCCTTTCCTATTCGCCAGCTAGCAGCACCATTCATCTGGTCCTTCATATCTATGGCAGCAAAGATACACACAACTGATGGTCTGAAGTAATCGTCTTAACAATACAACAACTCTGTTTTATCATTGCGAACCTACGCAATAAGTAGATACAAAGAAATAAGAATATATATACGACTGTATAAAAAACAAAACAAAAAAAAACCTGATCAGTTTTAAAAGAAAGGTGCAAATTGAAAAACACCGTGATAGTATAGGTAGAGAGAACTAAACCATACATAGAACACGTCGAGTAGAATTTGCGCCACATAGCTGTGCCAAATGATTAGTTTACAATCAGTTCAAATTTTGGTCACAAAAATGTTTAAACCCCCCCCCCTTCCCCCCCCTTCTTCGCACACCCCCTCCCCCCGGCACCAACAAGGAAACCATTTTCCTTTTACGGGCGATGTCTTAAAACACGTAGTGAGCATACATCAAATGAGAAGGAAAAACAAAACAAGCAGTACATATAAAATATTTGCGTATTAATAGCACAGAGTTTTAAGGTATTATAAGTGTTATAAGAGCCGCGCTGGTGTAATGGTTACCACACTGTGCTGGCGATCGGGTAATCCAGGTTCGAGCCCTGGCGAGCACATTTGAAGCAGTGTCGTCGACCGGGACTTGGACTGGAATAATTCGAGCCCTGGCGAAGAAATATGAAGTAGTGTCTTGGACCAGGGACTGAAATAACCTGAACGGCTCCTGAGCCGACCCAGCTCTAATGGGTACCTTCGAAATCGGCGAGCATCTGCTGAATGGCGAGAGGACACCTGTCATTGTACAGGGAAAAAAGGGATACTCACGTAAAGACATATTAACCGGAGATTTTGCCTCGAATAATAGCGGGCGTACAAAAAACAAAAAAAAATTAGTGTTATATGCAACAGACAAATTTGTTTACTGCGCACATTCCAAACGGGTCAGTGGAGAAAAATATAACCTATTGAAGCTCATCATACGGTAATTGACGTCGAAAGAGTTAACTACACCCGATGAAATGGAATAAAAGAACGTTTTCTACTTTGTTCTTTTATCCTTGGCCGCTGACTGACAAAGCAATCAGTGACCATCATGCCTGGTGGTGTCTTGTGGTTGGTTGTTCGTCCATCACGGGTGATGAAGACCACTCTGTTCATCCAATTATTTAAGAATATGTTAGGTTAGTCTATGGGTACGAAGGTGACTGAAGAGCCCGATGCGGGCCTGGAAAGATCTTGGACAGTGTGGGCAGGGAATGTTTGCTTCATGTGAAGGTTTTATTTCACGGTCCTTTCTAGCTTGTCTCCGCTGTTCCGCTGCTGCTCTTCTGGATGATTCGCATGCTGCTGCACCTTTACGAAGAGATGTGCGCCAAGCAGTTCGGTCTTGCGCAGCAGCTTCCCATGTGTCTGGTGTCTTGTAGGGCAGCAACAAACTGCCTCCACTCTGCTCGGTCGACAACCATCCTTCGTGTGGTGTTCCAGGTCTGGTTCCTGTCAGCATCTCTGCCTCCACGGGACTCTGCCATGTGGCTTTTGGCCGTCCTTGTTTCTGCTTTCCTTCGTGATTTGTTCACGTTGGGGAACAGAATCTCCCCATGGCACTTAACGGTAGCAATGCTCGAGAAACAGAAGAAATGCTCCAAGGTACAGATTCACGATTCTTGTCATCCTTAACTTTATCTCTACCTCTTAATTAGCGAACCTTTTTCTTTTTTCAAGTTAGCTACAGGTATGGTGAATGAGAATTAAAATTCGCGAAACCATGCAACATTTGAAAAATTAGGTTGTTGAATGTAAAATAGAAAAAAGAAAACACAATTTTTGAAGATTTTTTTTTTTCAAGACAAATACATTTTGACTAAGTGCTCAGTTACAGCATTTTCTACATTGGGGGATCTGGGGTGTGCAGATGACATTGCACTGCTGGCACATTCACATCAACACATCCAGGAAAAAGCGGATGGACTTAGTAGGTTTAGCCAGCGGGTGGGCTTGGGCATCAATTTGAGGAAGTCAGGGGTCATGGCGCTCGGTGTGAGCGGCCCTGGGCCCATGTCGGTGGGGAGTCGGCAACTGGTGCGGACAGATACCTTCACATACCTAGGAAGCATAGTAACACCAGACGGCGGGGCAGGCAGGGACATCGGCATCGGAATGGGTAGGGCAAGGGCAGCCTTCTTTGGCCTAGGCGACATCTGGGGGTCCTCCCAGTACTGCACGAGCACAAAATTAAGATTGTATCAGAGCTGTGTGCTTTCTGTGCTTCTCTATGGTGCGGAATGCCGGAGAGTTGCGGAGAGGGAGATGTCGAAGTTGTTCTCTTTTCACACAGCATGCCTAAGAAAAATTCACCAAATCTTTTGGCCGAATACCATCACCAACCAAGATCTGCTTACTTGTAGCAAGCAGGAGGACATGCACACCATCATAGCTTGCAGACGCTGGAGCTGGGTTGGCCATGTCCTCAGAAGAGACCCTGATGGAGCAAAGTGGAATCAATTTGTTGTTGCCCTACAAGACGCCACTAGGCGTGATGGCCACTGACTGCTTTGACGGTCGGCGGTTAAGGATCAAAGAAGAAGAAGCTCAGTTACAACCGCTTCGGACCCAAATGATGAAAATATGTTTCAATTTATTTTTTTTTTAATCAGAAAATTTAATGCAAAAAGTAAAAACCATTGACTTCTGACAAGGTGCAGAAATTTGGTTGAATATTTGAGCCAATATAAGACCAACTCAAATTAATCACATTTTCAAGTCCTATTTGACCACTTGCGACTGGCTAAAGGGTTTTCTACGGTGGTTCTTCCTATTTGGGCTGCAGAAACGAAAATATACAGAAGTCTGAACGCGTCAAATAGAAAGACAGTTATGTTCATTAACGTGGTTTGTCTCGTGGCACTATTCCATTCTGTCAAAGACTTCTTCAAATAGGAAACCGCCATGCTTCAATTTTAAAATGTCTTAATCTTTTATACCAGTAGACTGGATTGAAGGTATGTAGTCAAGTTGCCAAAAAAGTGTGATTTGCAAGAATGCACAAATTACAGTTTAATGTTGTTACTATCCGTGCCAGGTGTATATTAAACTGGAGTATCCTGGAGAGATTGAAAGAGACCAACCTGCCATAGGAGAAAGACTTACAAGAACGCAAAATGTACAGAAGGGAGAATACTAAACAGCATTATCCTAGAGCTGTGCTTCTCAGCCTTTTGGAGGTCCAGCACCCCTTTACAGCATCTTAAGAAGCATTACACCCCTTTACAACATCTTATGAAGCCTCACACCCCTTTAAAGCATCTTAAGAAGTCTCACACCCCTTTACCACATCTGAAGAAGCCATGCACCTGTGTACAGCATATTAAGAAGCCTCAAACCCCATTATCTTCTAGCACGCAAGATCAAGATAAAAGTGCGTTGTGAAAGAATGCAGTTGACAAAATGGGACTAACCCTTGTTATCTAATTGTTGTCAATACTTTATTTTGTACACATTAGTTCTGAGTATTATATATTCTGAGTGTTTACGATGATTCGCCTTATAAAATATCTGACATGCCTCGCACCCCCCAGAAGGTGGGTCTCGCATTTCCAGGGAATGCATGCACCCCTGGTTAAGAAGCACTGTCCCAGAGCAACAGTAAGCAACCCAGGAGTTGTGTGTATCTACTTTAGAAACACTGAGCTCTCTAAAGATATGCCGTGATAAAATCATGGGTGTTTTCAGGTTACAGAGTACAGTGGAGCGTCGATTATCTGAACTAATTGGGACCAAGGTTGGTTATATCAAATAGTTCGGATAATCAGACATAAATGAGAATACGCAGATTATACAGAACAAAGTATAATTAGTTACAGAATTAAATTATTGTAAAAAAAAAGGTTGTCCCATAGCAGATACTACCGCAAGTGAGTGAAATGTTAGACCTCACCAAACTAGGTCGAAAGGTGGGGGTGACGCTTTCCCTTCCTCGCTGTCTTTTCCTTCCAAAACTCAAAGAGCAGAGTTAGGTACCCATTTACAGCTGAGTAGACAGGAGCGTGTCGGTACCGTGATTCGAACCCGGCACCTTTGCCACGAGATACCAGCGCTATAACCACTCTGCCAATCGGACGCTCGTACGGTTATCAAGGTATTACTACTGTATTTTTTAATATGAAGTATAATTTTTTTTTAATTAATTTAGAGAAATGTCCAATATCATAATTTCCGTCGTAAATACGTCGGTCGGTCGGTCACATCATGCACACCGTCATTTGCGCACTTTAACAACACAATTGATAAACAGTACATGAACTGGAGACATGAAGATGCGGAGATGCAGATTAAATCAACAGACAATCAAGATACTCTTCTGTCCAGCTTCATTCGGGAAACGGATTTAACTCATCATTTTATTAAAAATAACCTTAAAATGTAAATTTTTGATCGTTTCTTCAAGACAAAATTTTAATTTAAAGTATTGCAGACTTATTATTATGGATCAAAATGATAAGATGGCTGCAATTAAAAAACTCAATTATGACAGGTTATTGCTAGTTTAAAAATAATAAACATAACATTATGAAGAAACAATATATATATATATATATATATATATATATATATATATATATATATATATATATATATATATATATATATATATATATATATATATATATATATATATATATATAAGGAAAAGACGATGGTCATATATCGGTCATGTCCTACGAATGCAAAACAACAGAATACCACTACAGGCGCTCACTTGGGTTCCTGAGGGTAGGAGGAAGAAAGGAAGACCAAAAGAAACACTCAGAAGAACAATAATAAGAGAAGGAAGAACGTTGGGCCTAAATAATGTGCAAGAGCTAAGAGGAGTGGCGTCACAACGAACAACCTGGAGAGCACTGGTTTCTGCCTTATGCGCCGTGTTTGGCGCTTAAATAATTTATTATTATTATTATTATATATATATATATATATATATATATATATATATATATATATATATATATATATATATATATATATATATATATATATATATATATATATATATATATATATATATAATATTTGAACTTATTTAATTGTTTTACACGGTGTCAACTATAAATCACAATTTCTTTTTACATAAACATAATATAAACAAACATAAGTGATTGTGGAGACAGGTTTATTGAGAAGAGCCTCGCCAAACGTTAAAAACGAGGCAAACATTTAAGTTTTGGAAAAAAAAATAAAAAATCGCCTTTCTTTCTTTTACCGTTTTTGTTAATATTGGGCAATGTGTAAAATAGATTATTATAACAACGACTTGAATCAACAGAAATGGAATTCCGTGGACATGGCCATCTTCGACGGTCTATATTTTGCAGATGACTTGACTCTTCTGTTTCATAACCGTGGCAAGTAGTAGGACAAATTGGGAATACCCGATAATGGGTATCAGCAATTGCTTTCTGAATAGACAAAGAAAAAGAAAAAAAAAAAAACAAAGATTTTGAGAATGCATATGGAAACGTATAGTCAGAATGCCCTTGGAGAAGCACCCATATAGGATGTAGACTCGTATATAACTCCTGGCAGCAATATAAACAAAGTTGGAGGAAAAGACAGTAATTTCAAAATACGACTACACAATAGCAAGAAGAGACGTCGTTGAATTCAAAAATATGCAGAAATTAAAATAAATCACGTCTAACCAGATTAAAAAAAAGAAAAAACTCAGATATCAAGGAATATCTGAAACACGGGGGGAAAAAACCACGGCAACCAAAAAGTATTACACTTTTTTATATTTAAAATGACGCTTTGCTTGCAATATGCCAATTAAAATCATTTGATTACATCACCGATGTGAAACTGGTGGATAGAATCAGACAAACACTAGTGGAACGAGAGGTGTGAAAAGAACGTTCGCTTTGGATATGACACACACTGGAGAAATAAACTAATAGCTTTACATGGCAGTCCTTGTAATTACTGAAGTCCCATGGTTCACTGGGAGCTAATGTGTGATGATGATAATAGCACACAAAAAATAAATAAAAATATAATAATGATGCTCTGGTAAAATGCAGACGACTAGAAGATATGAGGATAGCAAAGTCTGCAGAGAGTGTTGCAAAGGTAATCTGGTCTTCAGAATGGTTCTCCTCCCCGTCGGAAAAGAGTTTCGGTTTTTAGCTTCTTGAATAAAAATAAACAGTCATGACCCCCTAAATTGTATGTGTGTGTTTATTCTCTCTCTCTTGATCTCTTTATCTCTCTCTTACAGAATCGGCATTTAAACCCACGACACATCAGTTGTCTGATATTGGCTTCTTATCTCTCTCGCTCGCGCGCGCTTTCTGTCTCTCTTACAGAGTCGGCATTTATATCCACGTTAGGCCAGTTGTCTGATATTGGCCTTATCTCTCTCTCTCTCTCTCTCTCTCTCTCTCTCTCTCTCTCTCTCTCTCTCTCTCTCTCTCACACAGAATTGGCATTTAAACCCACGATACACCAGTTGTCTGATATTGGCTTTCTTTATATATCTCTCTCTTTCTCTTACACAATCAGCATTTAAACCCACTATACGTTAGTTGTCTGATGGTAGCTTTATATCAGTTTGCCACTTGAAGGAGGTTGTGGAACCGGTAATTTTAATTGTTGACCTACATATAATAAATATGTCCCACTCGTAGTTGCGGTTATCTCTGAGAAGACAAAACACAAACAGTGCCACTTCACCTTAATTGGCATGCCGAACGAGGCTACTAACGAGAGGTTGTTCCTGAGTCCAGCAACGTCATTATATGAAATAAATATCTACGAAACCACAGCCATAATACCACGGCACTTTGACATATGCTTCCTGCAAAGGAGGCGAGGGCAGCTAAACTAGTAACTCCATGCTTTGTAAGGGGCCAAAAAGGAAGCGACGTATTATCTTTATTCCTCGTCCTACTTTATCTTCTTATTCATCTTTCCCAGCTCTAGTAAATACGGTATTTCCTTTTCCCCTGAACCTGACGACCTCTCAGCAAACACAACCAGAACTCGATTTGTTCTAGATCCATTTATATTTTGTCCATCTATCTTTTTTGACACGTTGTTTAATCTTGAACATTTAATATGTCCTGTCCTTCCACCATAATACAATATAACTAACGATACCCGGCGCAGCGGGGTGATGGGGACAGTCGAAGACAGTTGGTCTACAGTTCCCTGGCTGAAACCAAATGCGGAGATTCCGTGTTGATTGTCAAGGTGCCCTAAATCGTCCGATCGATACAGATGGAAGGTTCGTTTACATCTGTGCTTCTTTGCACCAAAGGTCGGCGTGATTTCTCAAAGTAATATAATTTATTGTTTAACCAGAGAATGTCTGGGATCTGTGGATGACAGAAAGGCGGTTCACGAGGGTGGGAGGTCACAGGTTGGAGGTCATGGTCTATTTGAGTCTGGAAATTTTAAACTTTGTTAACAGGTAGTGTTTGAATCTGCAGTGACCAGTTCATTAAATGTTATCACTTTCTCTCTTCGTAATTAGGAGTAGCACGCTTCAGTTATGGCTGGCTCTAGGCGCTCGCTATGCCACTTTTTTTCACACTATTTTTTGTTATCGTGTTTATCTCTCCATGCACCGGGTTCGATTCCCAGTAGATGGAATATAATTTATGCAAATATTTTTCAATACCAGTGGTTCCCAATGATGTCATACTCCCCTGGTATCCTGGGTAGTGTAGATCAGATGCCTAGCCTTCTCGGATAAGGGCGAAAAAGGTAGAACGTCCTGTATGGTACTTGCGCACGTTAAAAATCCCACGGCAGTTGGAAATCGAAAAGAGTAGGCTATACGGCCTGGCAAAATTTAAAAATTAGATACCCATCTACCACAAAAATATTTACAGATGTGGGATTCCTATATACACACTTTGGGATTCTCGCCCGTGCTATAAAGTTCGTGCACTGTGCTGATATCTTCCGTGTGTGTGATCTAAGGGAGGAGATCGGAGCACTGATCGAGTTGTCCGTGTGCAATGAAGATAGTCGTTGAAACCAAAACCAAACCTCTGTATCTGCCAGCATGTCCTAAAGTTTGTTTTGTACTCACTTCTACTTTGGAACGTTTATGCGCCTTGTTCATGTCCATACATATTACAGATGACAAATGGCCTTCTTTCAAGCCTGATCACAGACTTGAATTACTTGTTTCATTTGATTTAGAATGACTTTGTATGTGTTCTTTAATTTTGTTATATGGTTTAAGCTTCTGCCGGATGGGGGCGTCTGTCCCATTACACTGACAAACAACATTTTTCTTTCTTATATAAGAATAAGTGTTCTTAGGTCAGTTTCTTGCGCTGATTTCAAATTTGAAATCCGTTTATCTCTATCACATCGGGTTCTTAAGATATTTGTGAATAAATATATTTTTGGGAAACCGTTATTTGCTCCGTTTCATTTTTACTATATAACTTATTAAAAATTAATAAAATGCAAAATAATTCTACTTTTTATACTGCTAAAAGATGCATGACATATGTTACGCTATTTTTCAAATAGTTACTGTATTTTGAAATAATTCTGAGCGAAATATGGCTTCTAGAAGTTGTAGAAATTCGGCTGATCTGTTCTGTTACGTGTGCGGATATTTTACAGATCGTGTTCACCAGAAAAACTTTACACCATTACTAAAGAAAGCATATGAACTTTATTTCAATTCGAAAGTTGATGATGCAAATAAATCTTGGAAGCCAAATGCAGTTTGTTCGACTTGTGCAAATACATTGGCAGTTTGGTTACGAAAATCGCCGAAGCATAAGTCGATGCCTTTTGGAGTGCCAGTAATATGGCGAGAACCGACAAATCACGCTATTGATTGTTACTTCTGCTTGACAAATATCCATGGTTTCACTTTTAAAACTAGAAAGTCTGTGGTTTATCCAAATATTGAATCGGTTTCGAAACCAGTGCCTCATGATCCAATCACGTGTCCGATCCCAGTTCCACCAGAACAATATCCGTTGGACGTGAATGAACCATCAGAAAGTGATAGTTTACCTGCTTTAGAAACTAATTCTGTCTCGGAATATATACCGGTGAATGATGGTGTTCACTTAATTAACCATTCAGAACTTTCAGATCTAATACGTGATCTCGCTGTTACCAAAGGACAAGCGGAATTACTCGGTTCGCGACTCAAAGAATGGAATCTTTTAGCGCCCAATACTCCGATATCTAAATTTCATCATAGACACAGAGAACTTGTTCAATACTTTTGAGATGGATGATGACATTTGCTATTGCAAAGATGTAAACGGTCTAATGGTGCACCTCGGTCATGAGCAAATAATCAACGAATGTCGACTTTTCATCGACTCTTCCAAGACTAGTCTAAAAGCCATGTTATTGCATAACGAAAATGTATTTTCATCAATTCCAGTCGCCTACTCTGTTCATATGAAAGAAACTTATGACAATATGGCTATACTTTTGGCCAAAAAAAGTACAATGACTACCAATGGCGGATTTGTGGAGACCTAAAGGTCATTGCAATTCTCACGGGCATGCAGACTGGGTATACTAAATTTTGTTGCTTCCTATGTGAATGGGACAGCCGCAACAGACAGGAACATTATGCAAGAAAGGTGTGGCCTATCAGGGATCGTATGCAGCTCGGGCATAAAAATGTAATACACGAGCCATTAGTTAACAAAGACAGCATCATTTTACCACCGTTACATATAAAGTTGGGCTCATGAAGAATTTCGTAAAAGCGTTACATAAAACGAGCAAAGCTTTCACTTAACTTCGAGAAAAGTTTCCGCAAGTTAGCGATGCAAAGATAAAGGAAGGTATCTTTGTAGGACCTCAGATTAGGAAAGTTATTGCAGACAAACAGTTCGAGAACTTGTTACATGGTAGTGAACTTCGCGCATGGATGGCATTCAAATCGATCGTCGATAACTTTCTGGGAAATCACAAATCTGTCGACTATGTGCATATTGTTAAGCAGTGCATAGATGCATACAGAATTATGGGCTGTAACATGTCCCTCAAAATCCATTTGCTCGATTCGCATCTTGACTTTTTCCCTGACAACCTTGGCGAAGTCAGCGATGAACATGGAGAACGATTCCATCAAGATATCGCTGTAATGGAGTCACGTTATCAAGGACGGTGGAGTGTGACCATGCTTGCCGATTATTGTTGGATGCTTCATCGCGATGTACCACATGCCATTCACCGACGACAGTCGACTGCAAAGAAATTCAAGCCTACATAACTGTTACACTTCTTGTACGAATGATGTTGTAATACTGTATGCATTGTTAAAAAACTTCAATTGCGTATTTCTAGAGATCCCGACCTGATAGAGAAAAACGGTTTGCAGATTTAAAAACAGCCCATTAAAATTGACCAGCAAAACATAGAAATGTTAGAGAAAGAAAAAAAAATTTTTTTTGTTAGCCAGTGTTATCAACCCTTCGTGTTTGTCATTAACGACATGCATGGTAGGCTACAGTCTTACCTTTATCTACTCCCGATTAGTTACCCGATCGTACACGTGATATATATATATATGTGGTGAAGTGGGATGTTATAAATATTTATAGGGGACTTAGTGTACTGACTGAGATCAGCTGTGAAGGTATCTATATCTATTAAGAGTAGTGTATTATAGATAACCTTACTTGCTACCACATATCTCTATATCTCAGTCAGAATTATTCTGGAATAGTGTGATGCTACGTTATGTGTCTAGGGTATGAGTATGGTGAAGTGTAAGTCACAACAACAGACAGATAAACAATTTAATTTAATCCACTACTCTTGACAACACTGTGACACTCACATACATATAACACTCTATGAGAATATCTTACAGGAGACACTCGTAACTTTTCAAATAACAATATGTATTCATTTCTATCATAAAGGCATATGTGTGTCCTGATTCAAAGACAAAGGAACCAGGAATCACAATCAATGTTAATTACAAGTTATGTACAGAATGTATTTAATATGAATATTGTAGTGACATATATTATTACAAATGTTCTATGTGTGTCAGTTGTGTAGTAGTAAAATGAGGTAATACTGGTTTTGTTTTGTTCAAGCTCTGTTGGTATTTGTCATCATGACTTCAATAGTTTGTCTTTAGGGACTAGTATTGGAGATGTTCACAGTTCCTGATTTTAAGACAAGTAAATTCCCCTCTTAATGTTAATTTTACAAAGTCAGTTCAAGATGAGGGGACATAATGTTGAGCTCAGCTGGCCAAGTTAGCTTATCTGGCGTGATGGCGGCAGGAAAGGATTCCTCTGCTCGAATTCTCCTCTGGGCTCTGGAGACACCTCACTGATAGCTAAAAGGACCAAGGAGTATGCTGTCCGACACTGGATTCAGCAAAGCTCTGACTAGGTGCTGCTCAGTACCATCAAGACCACTGTCCCACAATTCATACGAATAAACACAGATACGTTGATTAGCAATGAATTCTGGCACAAACTGGCACAAATTCCCATCTGCTTATCTTCCAGGCTTTTATTTAGCCAAATATAAGCTGGCTTCAACGCACTGATGCTTTATCAATCTTATTTAAACAAGTGGTTTCGAACTAACGCTCCCAAGTGTGTATATCAGCGAGTCTGACCAATGAGCCCCGTTTCGACAAGTGTTTGAAAAAATGTTACCTTTCCCCGTTTCCCCTAACAACCAAGATAGTATTTATAGCCCGACCAATCGTGGTTAGGCTTTCATTTGTTGCGCTCCAATCAATTTGGAGTTTACATGGTAGGCTATTTCTGTAACGTAAATTTTTTTCAAACACGTTAAAAAAAAATCTTATGAGCAGAAATGATTTTATGCTGTCAGGCACCCCCAATATTTTTTTTTGGGTATAATTTATTAATTCCTGGACTATTTGCGTAACGTTTTACATATTATTTGTCAGCAAGCCCTAAGGAACCCAAAAATACAAATTTAAAGGAGCTACGTGGCTGCATTCAAAATATGCAATTTCTTCTACCTCCTGTTTCGAAGATGTGCTGTCTGGGTACTGTTATGTTTTCAACCGTAAACCCATCTAATGTTATCTTTTCTAATAAGAGTTTTTTATGATTTATAAACCTAACTCTGGGAAAGGGTAGTGTATTTTACCACTGTCCGTCTGAAAAAAAATTAGTGCATGTAGACTTACACGCGTGATGGCAGCATTTGTGTATCGCGCGACGCGTGTTGCATGCGTTCCTGATTTTCAGCCCTCCCCTCTCTCTTTATCCTTTTGTCCATCTGTTCGTTCGTTTTGGTAACGCAGTATAATTAATGTTAGGATTAATTTAGGTCATTACGCAGTACGTCTCAATGTTTTTCTTAGAAATGCAGCACACGTTTCATTGAAGAAGGCGGGTAATAATACAGTAAGCTTTTATATCAACGTGAAAGCGTTACAATTTGCAGACGAAGCAGAAAACAAGGGGGATTTCGAGTACATTCTTTGTGACAGCACTGTTATTTTCCCATTGCTCTTCTCTTTATTAATTTTATTTGTTAGGCTTTATATTTACCTAATAATTTATATATGTGGATTAGAATATTTCACGACACCTCCCCTCTTAAAACAGACATTATATGTCAGTCCTTTATTCTATATACACATAGAGAAATTTATTATTATTTCTGGGGTTTACGGTGATTCTCATCACACGGATGGCGGCTTAAAAAATCCGCTCCCAAATTGGTTTTTCCAGATATATACTCAATGCTAAAATTATATGGAGCCAGAAGTAAAGACCATCGGAGTAACCTAGAGTTCTCATGCTTAGCCTGTGCTAGAAACGATAAAGGTTTGTGATCTGTTTGCAACTTAAATGCCTTCCCATATAGATAAATATTGAATTTCTTTATTGCCCATATTACTGCAAGACATTCTTTTTCGCTAGTTGAGTAGTTGATTTCAGCTTTATTCAACTTTCTGCTAGCATATGCCACTGGGCTTAATTCCCCATCCAATGCATCTGATTTCTGTAGTAGAGTTGCACCTAACCCAATATTACTTGCATCCGTCCTTACTATGAATTCTTGACTTAAGTCAGGTAATTTCAAAATGGGTTTACTTGTGAGCTTTTCCTTCAATTCTTGGTAAGTCATTTCACATTGTGGTGTCCATGTAATGCGATCTGGAAGTCCTTTACGTGTCAATTCAGTTAACGGTGCACATATGGAATTAAAGTTCTTGATATACTTCTGGTAGAAACCACATAATGAGACAAAGGATCTCACGTCCTTCTTGGTTTGTGGTCTCGGGGCTTTCTGTAGTTTTTCTAAATTCTTTGGGTCAGGGGTCATATTTCCCTGATAAACTGTGTGTCCCAAAAATTCCAATTCTTTACATCCAACGCAACATTTGGTTGGACGGGCTGTTAAATTTGCCTCCCTAAGTCGATCAAACAGCATGTTCAGAGAGTCAATGTGTTCCTCAAATGTTTCTGTTGCTATAAGGATATCATCCATAAAATTTGTTATACAGGGATTATTCAGAGGATCCAATAATTTTCTCATCATTCTAGAGAAGACACTAGGCGCATTCTTCAATCCAAATGGCAATCTATTAAACTCATAGTGTCCTTCTGAGGTACTAAAAGCTAGGTATGGTCTAACCTCAGGCTTTACTGGAATCTGATAGTATCCTTTACTCAGATCCACTTTTGAGAAATATTTAGCTTTATTTAGTCTGGCAAACAGCTGATTTGTATCCGGCAATGGATCCACCTGTCCTTCTGTAATAGCATTCAGTCTCCTGTAATCTATACAGAGTCTATGTTCTCCAGAGGGCTTCCTTAAGAGTACAACACCGGAACTATACGAAGACTCACTGTGCGAAATAATTCCTTCCTTCAACAGATAGTCTATCTCTTCCTTCAAAGCTTTCTCCTTAGCAAACGGAATCGAATATGGTTTCATACAGACAGGTGTGGGGTCTATCAGTTTCATATCATATTCCAATAGGTTTGTATGCCCTGGTCGGTCTGTTAACACCTCTGCATGATTATTTAGAACCTGTTGCACTCTCTCTTTCTGAGTTTTCGTTAAATGTGTACTGATTTTCACCTGTGCTGCTGTCTCACAGGGGTGTAATGGATATTCAAATGATGAAAGTGGTTCCTTTTTCATCTCCATGGCGATGGACAAGGTCAACAAGTGTGTCTCTTCCTGATGTTCTCTTTCCAAATATTTCTTCAGGAGATTCACATGATAGATTTTTTCTTTCCCCTTCTTATCTATCTTATAATTTGTTCTAGACACCTTCTCTAAAACTGTATATGGACCCTGCCATCCAATTTGTAACTTATTCTGACTCCCAGGCAAAAGAAGCAGTACTTTCTCTCCCACAGCCAAATTTCTGTCTTTCGCCTTCCTGTTATAATAGGCAGCATGTTTCTTCCTGGCTTGTTTCAAATTTTCATTGGCAAGTTTCCAGCCAGTTTTCAACCGAGTGGTCAGCTCATTCACATATTGGTATGAAGATGTAATGTTTTCCTCTGCCTTTTCATCAGTCCACGTTCTTAACAAAGCTTCATATGGACCTTTTATTGTGTGGAAACAATAATGTTGCCGGGGCCATACCGGTTGAACTATGGGGTACCTCCCGATAAGCAAAGAGAGCGGCGTGCAGGTACTGGTCCCATGTATTTTTTTCTCCCAAATTTCTCATTCGACAAAACGTGCCGTTACCAATCTTTCTTTGGGGTTCCCTCCCCATGATTAAAATTCTTGATGGAGATTTCCTGGCCTACATCCTCTTCCTCCAGTTTGTTTAAGTCCGATTGAGGGATTGTCGGCTTATCCTGGGGTAAGACATCTTTTTGCACTCTCCGCATAGTGGCCATTGTAAAACAGTTAAGTGAAGCTTGTCCGTGAAAAGGGGCTTCCCATTCCATTTGGTCCACTTTATCAAATCTATTTTTCCTTTTATTGTCAGGCCTGATTTTGCCCCATGGCGTGTCCAGGTCCTGATCCATGTTCCCACTTGTGGGTGTTCCCTCATGTGCTATGCTACACCTTTCTACAAAATTCTCAATGTCCCATCTTGCTTTGGGCCAATAATAATTGTGAGCCACCTTTTGAATGATGGTACCTATCTTCTCATGGTCCCCATCTGGTTTCACATGTAGGCTCCTTATTAATTCTGTCCTTATCTTTTTGGAAGAACCAGCTGTCCGTGACCATTGGATCTAGCTCCAGTCTTCCTATACATCAACTTGTTTTTCATGTAAAAATCTCCCTTGCCTGGAGTTGTATGACAAGTTGACAATTTTCTGAAACAAGGCTTGAGTGTTTTATCCCCAGCCTGTGCCTTCCTCATCTCTTCTGGAGTGGTATCTAACATAATATCCTCCTCCTGTCTTGAGGTCGACCTGACCTGAAGGGTTGCCATATACACAGGTTTCCTTCTGCAACGGTCAGTGTCATGATTGTCCATCTGACAATTCTTACACCACCTTTTTCCTTGGTTGAAAGATTTTCTTTCATTATATTTCCTTTCATCGAATTGTGGGAATTTATTTTTATTGTCATACCGTGGCCTATCAAATTGGTGCTTACCTTTATTTTGATCCTTAGGATCAAATTTATTAAAGTTCTGTGGTGCCCTAAAGTTATCCACCTGTTTCTTTTTATTACCTGTTACCTCTGCTTGAGCTGCTTGATACCTTTCAGCAACATTTAGCAACTCACCCAGCCTCTCTGCACCTTGTTCCATGAGAAACTTTCTCAGGTCTGGAGCCATGGACTCTCTTAGTTGCTCTATAAGGACCATTTCCTTAAGATCTTGGGTTTTCCCCAGAGAAGTCCATTTCTCCAAGTATGTCTCTATTCGTGCAGAGAACTGGTGATAGGTTTCACCTGACAGTAGTTTAGCATTCCTAAATTTTTTCCTGTAAAACTCTGCATTCTTTTCATACCTTAACAAAAGAGCCTGCTTTAGCATGTCATAATTTTCCTGATCACCTCTGCTCATTTTTGCAAAAACTTCATAAGCTGCCCCACGAAGTCCCTGAGATAACTTTAAGCTCCACCTTTCTCTCTCTAACCCATACGTGGTAGCTAATAGCTCATACCTATTTAGGTAGCTCTCTATATCATCGTCTTTCTCAACAAAATGATCTAAATGAAAATTCATAGCTGAGGTTGAGGCTCCTTGGCTAGCAGTGGCATCAGAGGCAAAGGGACTGGCACCATTTTCAGGAGCATGGCCCTGAAACTCAAACTCCCTTAGTCGTAACTCATGTTCCCTTTGTAATCTTTTATCTTCTGCTTCCCTTTCTGCAGCTAATTTCCTCTCTTCCCTTTCTGCAGCCTGTCTTCTTTCCTCGGCTTCTCTTTCTGTAGCTAATCTTTTGTCTTCTCTTTCTGCCTCCAATTTCTTAGCCTCTTTGTCAGCCTCAATCTGCAACCTCTTAGTCTCAGCCTCAGCTTGCAACCTCTTAGTCTCAGCCTCTAACTTTCTTTCGGCCTCTTTTTCTAATCTTCTTTCTTCACGTTCAATAAATTTGTCACATTCCGTCGTGACATAGGCAATCATAACTTGCCCATCTAATCCTAACTCTTTTGCAGTCTGAACCGCAGCAGATCGAAATTTGGCCAGGTCCGCCATTGTCTATCATGTAAATTTATACAATGTCTAACCAACAATTCAATCTCTAGTGGACAACACAGGCACCGTGAGCTCAACCTTATTCAATTCCACCCAAGGATACTTTTTAATTCTTATATTCCCTGAAGTGAATTACCCCCAATATTGTTAATAGGTAAAGATTCAAAATCCCGGGAGCGAGACCCCAATATATGTGGTGAAGTGGGATGTTATAAATATTTATAGGGGACTTAGTGTACTGACTGAGATCAGCTGTGAAGGTATCTATATCTATTAAGAGTAGTGTATTATAGATAACCTTACTTGCTACCACATATCTCTATATCTCAGTCAGAATTATTCTGGAATAGTGTGATGCTACGTTATGTGTCTAGGGTATGAGTATGGTGAAGTGTAAGTCACAACAACAGACAGATAAACAATTTAATTTAATCCACTACTCTTGACAACACTGTGACACTCACATACATATAACACTCTATGAGAATATCTTACAGAAGTCACTCGTAACGTTTCAAATAACAATATGTATTCATTACTGGCATGAATGAATATGTGTCCTGATTCAACTACAAGGGAACCAGGAATCACAATCAATTTAATTACAAGTTATGTACAGAATGTATTTAATATGAATATTGTAGTGACATATATTATTACAAATGTTCTATGTGTGTCAGTTGTGTAGTAGTAAAATGAGGTAATACTGGTTTTGTTTTGTTCAAGCTCTGTTGGTATTTGTCATCATGACTTCAATAGTTTGTCTTTAGGGACTAGTATTGGAGATGTTCACAGTTCCTGATTTTAAGACAAGTAAATTCCCCTCTTAATGTTAATTTTACAAAGTCAGTTCAAGATGAGGGGACATAATGTTGAGCTCAGCTGGCCAAGTTAGCTTATCTGGCGTGATGGCGGCAGGAAAGGATTCCTCTGCTCGAATTCTCCTCTGGGCTCTGGAGACACCTCACTGATAGCTAAAAGGACCAAGGAGTATGCTGTCCGACACTGGATTCAGCAAAGCTCTGACTAGGTGCTGCTCAGTACCATCAAGACCACTGTCCCACAATTCATACGAATAAACACAGATACGTTGATTAGCAATGAATTCTGGCACAAACTGGCACAAATTCCCATCTGCTTATCTTCCAGGCTTTTATTTAGCCAAATATAAGCTGGCTTCAACGCACTGATGCTTTATCAATCTTATTTAAACAAGTGGTTTCGAACTAACGCTCCCAAGTGTGTATATCAGCGAGTCTGACCAATGAGCCCCGTTTCGACAAGTGTTTGAAAAAATGTTACCTTTCCCCGTTTCCCCTAACAACCAAGATAGTATTTATAGCCCGACCAATCGTGGTTAGGCTTTCATTTGTTGCGCTCCAATCAATTTGGAGTTTACATGGTAGGCTATGTCTGTAACGTAAATTTTTTTCAAACACGTTAAAAAAAAATCTTATGAGCAGAAATGATTTTATGCTGTCAGGCACCCCCAATATTTTATTTTGGGTATAATTTATTAATTCCTGGACTATTTGCGTAACGTTTTACATATTATTTGTCAGCAAGCCCTAAGGAACCCAAAAATACAAATTTAAAGGAGCTACGTGGCTGCATTCAAAATATGCAATTTCTTCTACCTCCTGTTTCGAAGATGTGCTGTCTGGGTACTGTTATGTTTTCAACCGTAAACCCATCTAATGTTATCTTTTCTAATAAGAGTTTTTTATGATTTATAAACCTAACTCTGGGAAAGGGTAGTGTATTTTACCACTGTCCGTCTGAAAAAAAATTAGTGCATGTAGACTTACACGCGTGATGGCAGCATTTGTGTATCGCGCGACGCGTGTTGCATGCGTTCCTGATTTTCAGCCCTCCCCTCTCTCTTTATCCTTTTGTCCATCTGTTCGTTCGTTTTGGTAACGCAGTATAATTAATGTTAGGATTAATTTAGGTCATTACGCAGTACGTCTCAATGTTTTTCTTAGAAATGCAGCACACGTTTCATTGAAGAAGGCGGGTAATAATACAGTAAGCTTTTATATCAACGTGAAAGCGTTACAATTTGCAGACGAAGCAGAAAACAAGGGGGATTTCGAGTACATTCTTTGTGACAGCACTGTTATTTTCCCATTGCTCTTCTCTTTATTAATTTTATTTGTTAGGCTTTATATTTACCTAATAATTTATATATGTGGATTAGAATATTTCACGACAATATATATAGTAGGCCTATCTGGAAGGCCGCTGCCCTGGCAAAATTTAAAAAATTAGAAACCTACTGTTACTTGATTTTTCTTGCTCCTTAGCTGGTTGGTTTCTGCGTGTTGCAGATGTTGATGAAGAGACATGGGTGTGCAGAGACGCGAATGTGTTTAGGCTCATATGTAGTTGTACAAACACCCAGTCACACTCGTACTACAGTCAATGAAGGTTGGAACTACTTGTGATGGTTCATACATTTATTGACAGGACTAACATGTAGAATCACACAGGAACAGTCAATGTAAACAAGTTCATGTACATCATGTCAATGGAAATCGCTGGGTACATATCAGTCATTCTGGCTGGTGAACATTCATAAATGTATGCATGTCAATAGTGTTATGTTCTTTTCATGTACTGTTCATAATGCCGCTTTTGGTATCTCCGACTGAACGCGTCAGATACCTTGATAACTCCGTCATACAAAAGACGAGCCCTTCACTCAAGTAAAGCTGTCCTCACAGAAGGTACTTCTTTAACAAATTCTGCCACCGAAAGCATAGTAATGAAAAAGGTCGGTGTTACCTTGCAACGAATCCTCAGAACATAATAACAACACTGTCGTCCTTCCTGACGCACAGAGAATCAATGGGGAAAACTGACAACGCAGTCACTTCGAAGATTTTCCTCCCCGAAACTACAATGGACATACACGTCCTCAGAAACCAGGACTTCACAACTCAACAAGACGGAAGTCTAATTTCGCGCTCTCCACTGCGCATCGCATATAGCCCAGAACTGTATTACCTTTGACCCAAAAGGTCAATCACAATGAATGAACAAACAAGGGAGATAACCCCTAATCAACCTGACACAGCAAAGTCAAGACATAGTTACTAAACCTTGACCAGGGTGAAAAACCTACAACCAATAGATCGATGTTTGAAACTCCATCAAAAAAAAAAAAATATATATATATATATATATATATATATATATATATATATATATATATATATATATATATATATATATATATATATATATATATATATATATATATATATATTTTTGATGGAGTTTCAAACATCGATCTATTGGTTGTAGATATATATATATGCCTTCCAAGAGCTCAGATGAAGCCCGGCCTATTTGGCATTGTCTAAGACAGTGGTTCTTGGGCCATATGGCCACTAGGAGGCCTTGCCACACTTCTATGGAGCCACAGTATGATGGTACAGCCCCTTTTTTTCTACCTAACAGTGACTATGAGGGGGGCCCACAGAGGTAAATGAGCCTCAGAAGGGGAGCCATGAGCAAAAAACAGGTTGAGAACCCCTGGTCTAGGAGTGGCAGCCATCTTTGCTCCAACATGTGACAACCAATAAGGGAGTATTTTTCTCTTATTTCTGTAGTTTCATGTTCTCCACTTAATTCTCACTTTCTTTCCCTCCTGTCTCTTGTTTGTCTGTCCCTGACGAAGGCCTTGTGGCCGCGACGTAGGTTTTTCTTGTCCTTTCTCTTTGTAATATGTATTACTATTTGTGTGTTTTTGCAAATTTTTTTTTTTCCATTTTACTGGTCTAGGAAGAAGGGTAATATATTTTAATGCAAAGAAAAGCACGCCAAATAGGCCGAGGTTTAAAATATTGAGATATCGCCCAGGCCTAATGGCCTTGATGGTTAGCCCTCTCGTAAAGCCTGCAGATATACAAATTAATCAACATCACAACAATGGTTCTTGACGCACCTAACGACATCACGTAGAAGCAAAATATTATCCAGGTAACTATTATTATCATAATTTTCCTTTTTGCACCTTATGGGGCATGCAACCACCCCCTACAGCTAGTCACCTCACAAGGAAGCCTACACCAAACATTGACATACTTCTACAGGTGATGGTTTGGTTTAGTTTGGTCTTTAAGGACTATCTTCATTGCATACGGACAACTTCCATCAGTGCTCTGATCTCCTCCCTTAGATCATACAAAGAGGATCTCAGCGCAGTGCACGAACTCCGTAGCACCGGCGAGAATTCCAATGTATGTATTTAGGAATCACACATTCTATAAATATTTTTGTGGTGGGTAGGTTTTTATTATTTAAATTTTGCCAGGGCAGCGGCCTTCTAGATAGGCCTACTCTTTATGATTTCCAACTGCCGTGGGATTTTTAACATGTGCAACTTGCACACGGGACCTTCTATTTTTTCGCCCTTATCCGAGAAGGCTACGCATCAGATGTCTCATCAGAAACCCCCAGGAACCCCACGGGGGTCAGGCAGTTTGATGTAATTGTTTACTGTTTTTTTCCGTATCCATTCTTTAACAGCGTCAAGTTCATGACCTTTCATTCAATCTTACTTAATTATCATCCATCGTTTCATAATTTTCATCTTTGCGTTTCTTATAGAGTATGTAGCCACTACTGGTGTTCCTTCTCTTGCATGAAGGCTGAATACAACCAGAACACAATGTTCTCTAGATTTATTAATATTTTTTCTATTCATTCTTTTCTCTCTTTCCACCAACATGCATGTGCTCTTGATGCATGGAGGCATATCTGGAGTCATCCTTACATGACCACCAGCTAAGCACAATGCTATAGTATATGGATGTGGAAGTGAACCTTTGTCTTTGAGGCTAATTACACCCTCATTGACTCTTGACATCATACACACACACGTCCAGGGAATTCCAATGCGGTGAAACATGTTGAGAACCCAGCATTGCACACCAAGCTTGGTGAAGTCACTTGAGCCCCAGACATAACTCTGGCTTTTACCTGGTTGAGCCATGACAGGCAGGGGAAGCTGAGAAGTAGCTCTGTGTAGGACGTGACACTTCCTTACCAGAGCACAGTATTTTAGCTCTGCATATTTTGAGAGCTCCCTTGGATGGCGGAGAATGCACAGTATGCCACATGCTTCTACCTCCTAGCTTGTGACCAGCTGTGATGATCCTTTAAATACAAGCCAAGCTGGATACACTGGAGCTCATGACGTCAACTAAACACGTTTCGGAATGGCAGAAAAGCCACAGGAAAAACCTAGATAATACTAAGGAGTCTTCAACTTGGCATTGGCAGCAAAAGATTGAGAAGCTCATCAGCCGTAAACAACAACATGTACTTTTGCTGCGATTGTTTCTTTAGCTATTATTTTTACATGATGATGGGTTTATTCTGCTTCAAGTACCATGCGTAGTGGCGTAGGAGATCATGTTTCTCCACAACTTCCTGTCTCCGGTATAATTTATCAATTCTGCTGTTGACGTCTTTCCGTGCCATGATGTCAAACTGTCCATTTGCTTTGTTTTCCCCTATTTCTTTTATGATGATGCTCTGCGTCTTGTGATTTTCTGAGGGAAATACATTGTCTTTGTGAGTTAGTTAGCTAACTAGACTATTTCCCAGTATTATTCAAGCCTGCCTGGAGGCATATGTTCGTGGTTGATTTCCGAAGAAAGGTAATTCCTCTTGTATCGAACTTTTTGCTATCATCTAGAAGTTCGTCATTTTGTCGCTCCTTGCTCGCCTGTGTGATTCAAAATGGAGAGGTACTTTGACTAGGTTTTTCGCCACCGGTATCTTTATACCTGAACTAGTTATATATATATATATATGGGTCGCTCTAGACCAACAAGACTATTGTCTGTGTTCCAGGATTCGTTATATCAGAGATCACGTCCAAGTCAGATGGTTAGACTTAGAAACGTTATAAAGGTCGGTTTGACCTGTATGCCCAGTATGCTAATCACGTGCAGACAGTAAACGGACTTATTGTATACATCTGATCTGCTAGCATCAGAAAGGGAGCATTTATTATTGTCTATGAACATTGAAGATCTGCAGCTGACACTGTTGCAGAAGTTATATATATTATTTATACAGCTTCACGAACCAGAACTTTATGATATCTGTTTACAATACAACTATTGAGTATTGAATCCTACATGACTATCAGTTAATATGATTTTGAATGCTGCATTCGTTATACTATGCTGGTGATGACATAAATATCATGACTGTTTTGTGGCGTGCAATAAATGGTATAAAACTAAAGCGAAGTTACCATTTCTATGACTCTACACGTCATGTTGCCTGTGGTGTACCCTGTGAACTGTTCTACTGCAACACACACAGCAACATTCTAAATCAGAGAAGACACCTACATCTTGCACTTTAATACCAGGTGTCGATAGGGGTGGCAAGTGGTCGTCAATCTTATAACGGAGCTAACGTACCTGGCATTTTTCTGGCGCACCATTATCATTTCAATCTAAATCCACCCTTATCATTTTTGGTGGCCATATGTTGGTTTACTCTGATACCAGCTATCAAGGGGGTCAACAAACCCAGACATCATCATCAAGCTTTCAACATTACAGTTTCAACTCATCACCTCAATGTTTGATGAAAGATTTTGAAAGTACCCGGCGTTGCTGAAAGTTGGAAATTGTTTCAAAATACCAGGCGTTGCTCGTCAAGTTGGCAGTTTTCCTGATCTGTTAAGAAGGTCAAGTGCCGGTTTGAGCAATTTATAAGATTCAGAAGGTCAAGTGCTCAAGTCAATTTGTAGAATTCAGAAGATCAAGTTCAGAAGCTGTTTCCTGTCAGAAGCTCATTTCCTTCGTCATGGCAGTTTATGAGAGCAGATATGGATCAACGTTGGATCATTGTCCTAAGAATGCTGATCACATCCTGTTCTGAACTGTGCTGACGTTTTGGATACATAGAAGTTAAGTGGCCTGTTTTGTTTGTGAACTGTGCCCTTATGTTCTAGCTGAGCCTTCTAAATTCTTTCACACTTTTTGCTGTTTGTTACATGTTTATATGTTATATGTTATTTGTATTTGTATATTTATATGTTTATATTTCAGCGGGTTTTCTCGGTTGGGCGGTGTCTTTCAGTAGAAGATACCACGTCACAGAGGTTCTACTGTTAGCGTTTCGTTAGGGACTGTGCGAATTTCCTACTGTGAAATTTGCTAGCGACAATCGTTGCTATATCTGTTTAGTTGTGACGAGTTGTGCTTTATTTTCGTTTTTTGTATATTTTTTTTCTCTCTTTCTTTCTGTTTTTTAGTTTCGATTTCAATTGTTTGTATTTGTAGGTCTCCTCTTTTCTATTATTCAGTTCTTTACGTAAATTTTTGTGTATACACTGTAGCGTCATTTGTTGGTCATATCTTCGCATTTTGTCATCACATTCTTTGTGATATTTCTTTTTAGTTTCGCTGTTTATTTATTTGACTTATGCGAATGTTTTCGTAGTGTTTGATCTTTGTTATTGTTTACATTGACTTTGATCTTTGTTGTTGTTTACATTGACTCTGATCTTTGTTGTTGTTTACATTGACTTTGATCTTTGTTATTGTTTACATTGTTGGTGACCTTTGTTATTGTTTACATTGTCTTGTTATTGTTTGCATAGTTCTTGCATGGTTAGCTTTCACTATTGTTACATATATGCTCATGCACTATTGGTCTATAGTGCACTTATCATAACTAACTGGTGTTTTTTTTTGCTTATGCACTATTATAGTGCAGTTATGATAAATAACTGATGGTTATGCACTGATTTGTGTAGTGCACTGATAATTAAGAGGTGACTTGTGATATTATTATACATTTGATAATACAAGTTGGTGTCAAGTCTTGTTTCCCACAGAGATTGGAGTAAACATAGTGATTATACAAGCACTTTATTAAGTCTTGTTGCTATTAAGATTGAAATAAGATAATTAATTATTTCAGGTTCTGTACTCACATTTTAGACATCATGTCTACATTTGAGTACTTTATTGAGCAGGGTAAAGCCCTTGGGAAGACAGGTGATAAATTAGAAGAATTTGCGACTGTTCAATATGCCAAGGCATTGAAGTCGGAAGAAAAGAAAATGAAAGAACAAACTGAACAAAAGAGAATAGATGCTGAGATAGAACAAAAGAAACTGCAGATGCAGGTGGATGAGAAAAGATTACAAATGGAAATGGAAAAACAAAAAAGAGAAGCAGAATCTCAGGAGAAGAGACTTCAGGCTGAGGCTGAAAATAAGAGACTTGAAAAAGAGGCTGAAAATAAGAGACTTGAAAAAGAGGCTGAAAATAAGAGACTTGAAATTGAGGCTGAAGAAAGAAAGTTACAGGCTCAGGTTGAAGAAAGAAAATTGCAGGCACAGGCTGAGGCTGAAGAAAGAAGGTTACAAAGAGAGTCTGATGAGAGAAAAGCAAAAATGGAGCATGAAGAAAAACTCATAGCTTTAGAGTTAGAGAAGTTAAAGTTATTGAACGCTGGTAATGCTAATGATGCAAATAAGGTGTCAGATAAGACTAATGCTAAGGATTTCAAGCTTAATCTACCAGCATTTAATCCCTCAATCGATGATATAACATTTTATCTAGATAGATTTGAAAGTGCATGTAATGTGCATAATATAGATAAAACATTATATGTTTATCATCTGTCCAAGATACTTAGAGGTGATGCTTTGACTTTGTTGAGTATGGTAGATGTGCCTGACAAAAACAACTATGAGGTTGTCAGAGCAGCATTGTTAAAGAAGTACCAACTTAACGAGGACGGATATCGTCTTAAATTTAAAAACATGTTACCAGAAACTGGAGTTGAATTCTCTGAATTCATCTCAAGCATACGTCTTACTTTTTTACGATGGATTGAGTTGTCTAAGACAGAAAGTACATTTGAAGCCCTCATGGACTTACTACTTAGAGACAAGGTCATGTCTTCTGTTAATGAAGCTTTTCTTTCTTTTCTTCATGAGCGTAAGCCTAAAAACATAAAAGAAATGGAAGAATACTGTAGCCAGTATGTTACTGCGCATCCTCACATAACCATTAGCAACTCTAAAGTAAAAGAAGGTCTGCCAGTTGCTTCGGCAGCACCTTATGGCCCAAATTTTATGCGTAAATTTCAGGGTAGCCAGCAAAATTTCAATAAAAAGAGTAACCGTAATTATGCCCAGAACCATAGTAATCAATTCCAGGGTGATTCTTCTTCCCAGAACTGGAGACATCCTAATACTACACGTTATTCTACTCCGGTTAACTTTAGAAATTTTCACAAAGGTAATCGGCATAGAGGGAAATATTTTTTTGCAGAGACCTCAATACCAAGATAATAGAGGTTCTCAACAGCATAGAGATGGTAATGACAGTTATGGAAACTGGAACTCAAACCAGGATAAAAATTACAGTAGGGACTTTAATGATAATTGCAGAGGCAATAATGGTCGCGGTAGATCGCAACATAAGAGAAAAAGATATCAACAGACAAACTCTGTTCAACAAGAATCTCAGGGAGCAGATAAACAGATTAATAATGATAAAGACCATAATGCTATCGGATGCTCATCTTTTGATTTTGGTAGGGCAAATAAATGTATCCAATGCAGTACTTTATTTGATCCGAAGACCGTTAGTACTCTAAGCTGTGGTCATCCTTTGCCCGCTCTTCCTGCTAATGTTGCTCATGATGGGAGAGGTTCTCTTATATTACATAAGGGGCTTGTAAATAGTAATCCAGTCTCGGTGTTGTTTGATTCTGGATGCACTACTGTCGGCGTTAGGCAATCTCTTGTAGATCCATCCTGTGCTACAGGAAAGGTCATCAAATGTGTCACATTTGGTGGCACGTTGGAAAAGTATCCTACTGCTATAATACATATTGCTACTCCTTTCTTCACGGGAGAGGTCCACGCGTGTCTACTTCCAAACCCTATTGCGGACCTTATTATTGGTCGTATTCACGGAGTTAGGGAATGTACCCCACAGCAGATCGCTGTTTGGGAAGAGCAAAACATTGAAGCTACCAATGCGGTGGTCACAAGAGCACATGCTCTGGATCCACCTCAAACTTCATTAACTAATAATGATGAAGTAAATGACCAAGATAGTCACTTGACTATTACACGTGACTCATTTATCAAATTGCAAGAAGAAGATCCTTCTTTACAAAAATTCTTCATTCTAGCAAAAAAAGGTGATCCTAATCAAAATACTAATAGAAAGTCTTGGATTTCTATGAAGAACGGCGTACTTGTACGTATAGTACAAGACTCGACTACGTCCACTCATTCACAAATTCTTGTGCCTAAGAGCATGAGATTGCAAATATTGCAACATGCTCATGACTCGCAATGTGCTGGACATATGGGTTTTTCCCGTACAAAGTCGAGGGTTCTTGCGGCTTTCTTTTGGCCATTTGTGAGCAAGGACATACGAATGTACTGTCGCTCTTGCAAAGTATGTCAGGAGGTCAAATCTAAAGGACCACGACATGCTGCGCCTATCCAGGCTGCTGACATTCCTATTCGCCCTTTTCAAAAAATGGCAATAGATATTATCGGTCCTTTTAGAATTAAGTCGGCTAGAGGACATCAATTTATCCTTACATGTGTCGATATGTGCACACGTTGGCCAGAGGCAATACCTCTCAAGAGCATCTCAACTGCTGATATCGCAGACGCTCTTTGGCTGATATTTTCTCGCTTGGGTTTTCCCGGAGAAATATTGTCAGACCATGGCACTCAACTTATATCAGACACTATGTCACAGGTAATGTCTATGCTACACATTAAAAGGTCTCTCAGCAGTATCTATCACCCAATGTCTAATGGGTTGGTCGAACGTTTAAATAGGACTCTGAAAACTTTACTTGGTAAAATAACTGAGGATCATCCTCAGGATTGGGACAGGGTCTTACCCGCGGCTCTCTTTGCGTATAGAGAGGTCCCCAATGAACATACAGGGTTTTCCCCTTTTGAACTTGTCTTTGGCGCGCAACCGCGCGGCCCTATGTCTTTACTTCACGATCTAATCACTGCCGATAATATTAGCGATGAAACTCAATCTTCTTATGAGTACGTCATTGCTCTTAGGCAAAAGATCATCGAGGCATGCAAACTAGCAACTTCGTCTTCCGAATTTGCTAAAGAAAAGGCAAGGCAGTTTGCAAATAAGAATAGATGTCTACGACAACTTTGTCCAGGTGACAAAGCTCTCGTTCTACTTCCTTCAAGGGAGAACAGACTTCTAATTGCATGGAAAGGTCCATATGCAATAGTCTCCAAAATTTCTGATGTCGACTATGTTGTCGATATTGATGGAAAGCATAAAACTTTCCACATAAATATGCTCACGGAATTTTATGAAAGACCTGACTATTTGCAGCCTATTTTCCAGGCAACGGACAATTCTCAAGCACCTCATGGTCAGTACTCATCTCTGTCAGTTATACAGGATGAGGAAACTACTTTTTCTGATGTCAATCTTCCTCTTTCTATGGTCCCACTTTATTCTACGGAATCTTGGAAAAACGTGACCGTTTCTCCAAATCTTTCCGCGAGGAACATCGACAAGTTTCTTCGATGTTGCAAACATTTCAGGATGTTCTTACAGACATCCCGGGACACACACATGTCATTGAACATGACATTGTGCTAACTGATCATAATCCTATCAGAGTCAGACCCTATCCAATACCTATCCATTTCCAGTCTCAAGTCGAAAAAGAATTGGATGAAATGATACGTTTGGAAATCATTGAACCATCCACTTCAGCATACTCTTCGTCTATGGTTATTGTTCGAAAGAAGGATAATAACATTCGCATTTGCGTAGATTATCGCAAATTGAACCAAGTTACGAAGTTCGATGCTGAACCTATGCCTTCATTAGAAGAGCTACTCAATAAACTTTCTAATTCTAGATTCTTTACCAAACTAGATTTGTCTAAAGGTTATTGGCAAGTCCCGCTAACTGAACGTGCCAAACCTTTTACAGCTTTTTCTACACCTAGGGGTTTATTCCAATGGAATTTCATGCCTTTCGGTCTTATGAACGCCCCTGCTACATTCGTACGCATGATGCGGCGAATTCTCGCATATCGTACAGATGTCATAGCATACCTAGATGATATCTGTCTATTCAGTGATTCCTGGGAAGATCACTATTTGGGTTTATACGAATTACTGTCTACTCTTCGCGAGTATAACTTGACTGCAAAACCCTCTAAAGCCTTTATAGGATTTAGTGAGATTTCTTTCCTAGGTCATCGTGTTGGTCGTGGTCTTTTAAAGACAGAGGACCACAATGTTTCAAAAATACTTAACATTTCGGTCCCTAAAACGAAGAAACAAGTAAGGAGTCTATTAGGTTTGATCCAATTCTACGGACGATTCATTCCGAATCTGTCCTCCATTATGGCACCGCTTTCTACTTTATTGAAGAAAGGGTCGCCTAATCTGATCCGCTGGTCTAAAGAATGTCAATCCTCATTGGACCAGGTTAAAGCCCTATTTTCATCTCCACCTATTCTTAGGTTACCTACTATTGAGAAGACTTTTGTTCTTCGAAGTGACGCCTCGTCAACTGGGATTGGGGCGGCACTAATGCAGGAGTATTCTGATACTCTGCATCCGGTGATGTATATCTCTAGGAAATTAAATGCTGCAGAAAAGAATTACTCGGTTTTAGACCGTGAGTTATTGGCTATGGTATGGTCTATTCTGAAGTTACAAAGATTTCTTCTAGGCGCACATTTCATTGTGGAAACCGACCAGAAAGCGCTTACTGCTATTCAGAGCAAAAAACTTGAAGAGCTCGAGGTCCACTCGTTATGCCATAGCTCTTCAACCATTTCATTTCTCGGTTCGAGCTATCCGTGGTTCGGACAATGTAATGGCAGACATTCTGTCCAGATGCCCACACGATTCCACATGATTCTTCTGTCATATATATATATATTTCCTGATATACAGTCCAATATTATAATGACATGTTAGTAGATTTTTTCTCACTTTTTTGAGGGAAATTTATAACATTGTACCATGTAATTATCTAAGAAGGCTTAGTTAGTGATATACGGGCCAAAAGATCACTCGGCCACATTTACATAATATATTTGCATAATTGTATTAAGAGATTTACCAGTTGTCTTTAAGATTTGTGTTATTGATATTTTCGCAGCACATCATTGAAGTCTGCGAGATTATGTCCATTGTGGAACTTTGAGGATATCAAGTCCTGTCCTAGATTGGGAGCGGATGATGTCCACATCTTCTATTGCTTGTTTATGTCAACAAAGAACAACATTGTATTACTTATTAATTACTGATGCATTATATAATGTAATAAAATAGTGCGGTATATTAATATATTACACCGCTGTTTGCACAACACATTATATGATATCATAATAATATATTTAATTTCATATATTGGTATTAGAATAATTTGACTTTTATTATGATGTTGCCATCATTGTGGCGTGTGTTGGTGGCACCTTCCTGGATATACGCGAATACTTAGATAAATTTTTTCTCTAAGGACCTGGGATATGATCTCAGTTTCGCTCCATGTGTTGAGCTAGTTTGTTAGGTATATATCCGCGCATCATACGTGCGTTAGGAGCCTAGATTTTTCCGGCTCCAGGATTTAAAAAAAAAAATGTTTCATTTTTTTTTTCCCGGGAGGGTGCGGTAATGTTACGCACAAATAATTACTTTTTCCAAAGTCTTTGTATGATCATTTTTTCGTATGTATGATCATTTTTTGACTGAAGTGTGTATTATGTTTTTTACAGTCAAAGGGACATAACCCGAGTTATCGAGACTACAATTTTTTATGAGTTTGCCTTCTCTTGTATAGAGACACGTTCGGTCTATAATTTCTTGAACGAAGCGTGACCATATCTCCTTATTTGGTAGTATCAGTCAACTGTTGTAGATGTCTGAAACCTGTCTTAACGCTTCTGTTCATGACCATAAAAGGCGCGACTGTGTAAGACTTTTATCTCGAATGTTCTTAGAATTGCTTTGTGTGAATTGATACTCACGTAGATGAGTTCTGCGCATGTCAAAAACTGGGAGTTCGTTCTGTGTGTTCCGCCCAGCTGGGCAGTTTAGAAATGGTCTGAGTAGCGAGCGGACGCAACCTGCGTCTTGTGATTTTCTGAGGGAAATACATTGTCTTTGTGAGTTAGTTAGCTAACTAGACTATTTCCCAGTATTATTCAAGCCTGCCTGGAGGCATATGTTCGTGGTTGATTTCCGAAGAAAGGTAATTCCTCTTGTATCGAACTTTTTTTGCTATCATCTAGAAGTTCGTCATTTTGTCGCTCCTTGCTCGCCTGTGTGATTCAAAATGGAGAGGTACTTTGACTAGGTTTTTCGCCACCGGTATCTTTATACCTGAACTAGTTATATATATATATATGGGTCGCTCTAGACCAACAAGACTATTGTCTGTGTTCCAGGATTCGTTATATCAGAGATCACGTCCAAGTCAGATGGTTAGACTTAGAAACGTTATAAAGGTCGGTTTGACCTGTATGCCCAGTATGCTAATCACGTGCAGACAGTAAACGGACTTATTGTATACATCTGATCTGCTAGCATCAGAAAGGGAGCATTTATTATTGTCTATGAACATTGAAGATCTGCAGCTGACACTGTTGCAGAAGTTATATATATTATTTATACAGCTTCACGAACCAGAACTTTATGATATCTGTTTACAATACAACTATTGAGTATTGAATCCTACATGACTATCAGTTAATATGATTTTGAATGCTGCATTCGTTATACTATGCTGGTGATGACATAAATATCATGACTGTTTTGTGGCGTGCAATAAATGGTATAAAACTAAAGCGAAGTTACCATTTCTATGACTCTACACGTCATGTTGCCTGTGGTGTACCCTGTGAACTGTTCTACTGCAACACACACAGCAACATTCTAAATCAGAGAAGACACCTACATCTTGCACTTTTAGAAACCGTGTCATTACACCCACTCACTATTGATTAGGAAAGGACGTGATCAAGCCACAAGGGGGAGTATAATGATATAAGTGGCTGTTTCAAAATGGAAATGATCGTAGCATGTGTCGTTCAGTAAATTAGCGTATGTGTGTGAGTTTAGATGTGTATTTTAGAGAACCCAGTAGTTATTTCGTTCGCCTGTTACCTGGACTCTAAAGGGGAAACAGTGAAATGTAACACTGTAATGAGGCTTTTGAGGAAGATTGGACAACAGTCCGGCTAATCCTACCTGCAGAAACTTTAAGCTAAAAACTTTTGCAGCAGCGTGGACAAGTCAACAAAGTTAATTTAAATAACGAAACTTAAGGGAATGAGTTTATCATGTGTAGTTCGGTAAACTGGCGTATGTGTGGCATGGCAAGATCACCAATGCTGAACTGATGACAAGAACCAGACAAATGCCAGGGGAACAAGAGTGGAACAAAAGACGACCCTGACGATAGATAGGAACAGGGCCGGCCTTAGGCAGAATAAATCGATTGGACCCAATCGTACCCCGCGTCATCTGGGGGTCCAACTCGCTGATTGCCACCTTCAGCTTAAAAAAATAAATAATTGACAAGTTTTTTTTTAAAAGTTTTATGTAAAAGTACATGTATTGTTTTTAAATTTCTATGCGGAAATAAAAATACACAATGACCAAACAGAAAGAATTGCCTGACCGGTTTGTACATTTTAATTTGTATACAATAATTTCACTTGCATGACTTAGTTTTCGTAGTTACTGAGAATTACCAGATGATGGCTGTAACAATGACGGAAAATACAGAACAGAGAGAATATCGTAACTCTTAAGTTGCACCCAGCTCGCAGCACTTCACCTGTTAGTAGACTACTAAATAAAGATGTGTACACATGTGCTGTTTTACTTTATTCGTTTGGTTTGGTTGTTAATAACTATTTTCGTTGCACGCGGACAACTCCATCAGTTCTCCGATTTCCTCCCTTAGATCACACAAGGGGGATCTCGGCAAAGTGCACGAACTCCGTAGCACAAGCGAGAATCCCAATGTGTATATTTAGGAATCACACATTCTATAAATATTTTTGTGGTTGGTAGGTTTCCTAATTTTAAATTTTTGCCAGGGCAGCGTCCGTATGGCCTACACTTTACGATTTCCAACTGCCTGGAGATTTTTAACGTGCGCAACTTGCACACCGGACCTCCTATATTTTCGCCCTTTCCGAGAAGGCTATGCATACGCTATCACTACCCAGTATTATTTTTGCAGAGCTAAAGGTCTTTTATATTTGTACATGCGCCCTAATATAACCGACTAGGTTGAAAGGGACGCGCCTCTCCAAAACGAGGCAAAATTTTATTTAATAAAAAAAAAATGAAAGTCTGTCGAACACAGTTCGTGCACTGTGCTGAGATCCTCCTTGTGTGATCTAAGGCAGGAGATCGGAGCACTGATGTAGCTCTTTGGTTGCTGTTTTTTGTTGTTCTCCAAACTGAATTATGCTAAGATGTTTACAAACGTATGCTGACTTTGTGTGTTGATATCGTGTGTGCGGAGAACAATAAAATGGAGGCAGGGAAATCATTTATCTGATTGCGCGAGTGAAGTCAAACCCAGTGGCATCCCTTATTAATGCTAGAGTATTCATGGATCCCGTGATAGGTCACAAAGTCACGCAAAGCTCCATATAGGACGTGAGGTATGTGGGACATAGGAAGAACATACAAATATATGGTGTGTGCACTTTTTACTTCAGGTTTTGCTAACTTCAAATAGAGATACAGAGTATGGAGAAATGAATCGAAGATATATTAATCGAGTGAACGAAGAACAGGGGGAAGCATACATACGGGTCAGTTAATACGCAAAGTGATTTTAACTTCATTGTCGAAACAAATTTAATCGCTGAATTTAATGTATCGGTTTTAAGCCTAGCTGATGAGTTCGTGGGGAAATACTATTTGCCACTTTACTTTGAAAAAAATATATATGTAATATGACATTTGTATTTGTTATTTAAAAAAAAATATGAATTAAAAAAGTGGAGATTTCACTGCATTGGAAATTATAATCACAATCAATAGATGCAATCTTCACATCGAATGTTGGCTACAATGGATCTCCAGCATCTTCTGTCTCTTGTCTTGCTGGTGCACTCTGATAGACTCTTTTCTGTCCATCTCTTGATGTTATCTTCCAACTTATAACGCTGTCTTCCTCTTGCACGTTTGCCTTCAACTCGGTCTTCTATTGTGATCTTCAGTAAGGCGATATTTCTTTTTACATGGCCAAAAAAATGTTGTTTTCCTTTCATTAATTTTGTGTTCTTTCCTAGGTTTTCTTGGACCTCTTTATTTGTTTTTTTCTCTTTACATGAGACGTTCCCCTTTTTTCTATATGTCCACATCTCAAAGGTCTCAACTCTTTCTTGTAATTGTTTGTTCATTGATCATGTTTCTACACTACACAGTAATTAAGAATATATATATATATATAGCATTTGATGATTCTCAGTTTGAATTTGTGAGTTAGTTGTTTAGATGTTAATATCTGTTTCATGTTGTTGAAAGTAGCTTTGGCCATTCCTATTCTCTTCTTGATTTCTGTTTCATATCTGCCTGACAGTTCCTGTATCTGTCTGAAAATTTTCTCTGCGTAGATATTAAATAGTTTGTGGGGGGGGGGGGGGGGGGCAATACGCAACCTCGTCTCACACCTCTTTTTATGTTTATTTATGGTGAGTAATTACTTACTTACTTACTTAGTCGTTCCCCTTCTACCGTGAGGTGTAGAGGTTTGGAAGAGAGAGCGCCAGACTATTCTATCAGCTGTCTTCTTCCTGGCCTGGTTCCATTCTAGTCCTCGGTCCTTCAAAGATTGTCTAATGTTGTCCTCCCAGCGGACTCTGGGTCGTCCTGGCGGTCTGGATCCCTGGCTCTTTGTTTCCCATGCTTGTCGTGGTAGCCGATCTTCTCCCATTCTGCAGACATGGCCAAACCATCTTAGTTGGGACTGTTCTATTTGGGTCTGCAGCGGGTGGGATTTTAGGCCTTGACGGATCGTCTGGTTGCGGACCATGTCTCTTCTTGTTACTTCAACCACTTTCCTCAGATACCTCATTTCTGAGGTTTGGATCTGGCTTTTGTGGGTTGTATGTGAGTAATTACTGCCAGATCTTACTTTCGTAATTTGTCCCCAATAAAGGTTACTGAGTATTATTGGAAAATATACGAAAGTTAAAAGACATTATATGGAACACAGTCTTCAGCTCAAATGTTATGGCTGTCTTAATGTGTAGCTGTGAAACATTTCAGAACAACAAAAACAACAACGAATAAGTTACATTGTTTCGTAAATGAGTGCTTAAATAGAAGAGAAATTTTGAAAAGGTATGACAAGAGCACCAGTGTTGAACTGATGAAAAGGACCTAACAAATGCCAGTTGAGTAAGAAGTTAGGAAAAGATGTTGGCATTAGACAGGGCACACACTAAGGAAGAATGTTGATAAAAATACAAGGCAGTCCTTGTTCTAGAATCCTCAGAGTAAGAGAGACTTGGAAACCGAAAAACACAGGGGAGACAAAAACTGCAGACAGACATTAACATGATAAAGGAGACGTGGAAAAAACTGATGGCACATGACAAGAAGTAATGGCATGAATTTATTGAACGTCCATGCTCCGTGAGGATCTCAAAGGGAATGAATGAATGAATAATCTGTTAAAAAATATATGGGAAGCAACCATTTCAACATGCAGACAAAACCACGAGCCCTGAAGCTTTCAATGTGCGTGTTGAGCTCTTCAAACTGCCACATAATGCTTTTTCAACAACCAATCCTGATCAATAATTACATCCTTTTTTTTTATTCTTTTTCTTTTCCTTATTTAATAATCGTAAACGTGATCCCACTGGCCCAGCCATAAATCATCATGCTCATCATAATTACGAAAGCCATTTCTTTATATTTTTAAATATACCATTTTGTCATTCACACTTTTTAATCTTTCTGGTTTATTTCACGTCCAATACAAATCGCTGAACTGGAGTTTTCTGCCGGTTCTTAGAATGTTTTCATCGTTTTATAACTAGTAGATTTCCTGTTTGCAGCTTCAAATAAATTGTGAATTCAGTATTTTCGTCGCCTCTCAAACTGCAGAGTTGAATTTGTTCCTGCTTCACAACAGAACTTGTTTACTGCTTCTCTTAACCAGTAGGCATGTATTTTCTCCCTTTGTTATTAAATTGTTTGTGTGCAAGAGAGACATGAGGCGCGGGACTTTGATCCAGCAACATGGAAGGATGAAGCTGCCGATCGCACTAAGTGGAGATGCTATTTACGGCGCCACCTCAGATTGGGCGAAAAGAAGCTCACACAACAAGCAGAAGAGAGGAGAAAACGTCGGAAGGAGCACCATGAAAATAAGCAGCTGACGGCTGTCACCTCAAGGGCGCATTCCCATAGTCAGTTATGACTGAAGGGGCTAGTATTATTATTTTTATTATTATTATTAAATATGTGGAACTGGTGTTGTCCATGTTTCTCAAACTGTGGAACTGGAGTTTTCCTGCTGTCTCAAATTGTGGATCTGGTGTTGTCCAGCTATGTTAAATAGTGGATCTGGTGTTGTCCAGCTATCTCAAATTGTGGATCTGGTGTTGTCCAGCTATGTCAAAATTGTGGATCTGGTGTTGTCCAGCTATGTCAAATTGTGGATCTGGTGTTCTTCCCTTCTCAAATTGTGGAACTGGTGTTGTCCAGCTATGTCAAATTGTGGATCTGGTGTTCTTCCCGTCTCAAATTGTCGATCTGGTGTTGTCCAGCTATGTCAAATTGTGGATCTGGTGTTCTTCCCTTCTCAAATTGTCGATCTGGTGTTGTCCAGCTATGTCAAATTGTGGATCTGGTGTTCTTCCCTTCTCAAATTGTCGATCTGGTGTTGTCCAGCTATGTCAAATTGTAAAACTGGTGTTTTCCTCTAGCTTAAAAAAATGTGGAACTGATCTTTTCCTGCTGTCTCAAGTTGTGGAACTGATCTTATCCTGCTGTCTCAAGTTGTGGAACTGATCTTATCCTGCTGTCTCAAGTTGTGGAACTGATCTTATCCTGCTGTCTCAAGTTGTGGAACTGATCTTATCCTGCTGTCTCAAGTTGTGGAACTGATCTTATCTTGCTGTCTCAAGTTGTGGAACTGATCTTTTCCTGCTGTCTCAAGTTGTGGAACTGATCTTTGTCTCCTGCTTCAAAGTGTTGGACTGGTATTTTTCTGTTCTCTAATTACACAATCCTTATTTCTACGAATTTAACAAAAATTAAAAAGTTATGATAAAATTCCGAGGTTTTCATGTCTTCCTTCTATCATTCTATGTAAACGTTAAATTCCATCTCTCTCTCTTCTCTCTCTGTGTCTCCCTTCCCCCTCTCTCTTTCTCTCCCCCTCTCTCTTTCTCTCCCCCTCTCTCTTTCTCCCCCCCCTCTCTCTCTCTCTCGTTCTCTTAGTACGGATCATGTGTTCTCATCGTGTTCTTTTATTGCATGATCAGTGTTTCCACTCTGTAAAATTTTGGAACAGGTGCTATTTTTCATTTCATATTACTTAATTTATGTTTCCTTTCTCTTCTGCACTGAGAATGTGTAGCACTCATTATGGCTCATTGTTCCAAGGTTGGGATGTCTATTCCTTGTAGGAATATAATTTATTTTTCTCCGTCTCCCAGTGTCACGTGACCGATAATCTATTTTACCATCTTGTCCATAATTTAATTACTTTTTAAATGTCCTGGTTTTCCTCGTCATTTTGTATTTTCTTTTTCTTTCATTTTCTACCTTCGTGGCCAAACTTTTTCACCTTCTCAAACCCCACCCGAGGTTTGGTTACGTTCCGGCCTGTAGCGATCAGCGAACGATAATATTATCTAAGCCGCACCTGGTCTGACCAGGGGAATATCTCTTACGTTTAAAGCCTTTGATCACGAGCGAAAGGGTCCCTGTGTTTGGCTTCCAGAACGCTGCTTCGGATCATAATATTATGCATCCTGGAAACAGGGGGAGACAAACCCGCGGTCAGTCTTTGGGTTTTTGCCCCTAGACAAGATAGAGCATAATGTTATGCATTTCTCTACCTGGGGAACTTTCGCACGATTTCTGTTGTCTTACTCTAGATTACGTCTTTCGCCGAACCTCTGAAGAAATATGCAGGCCAGGTGTCCGGGGGGAGCGTCCTTTGTAATCTATAAGAGTGATGGGTTTAATAGACAAAGACATTCGTAAATTTTCCTGGCCCGTAGATGACCATCATGAGATAAGGCAAACTTTAACACAGTACTAGAATGTGTTTGCCTATGTTCTAGTCATTTTTCGGGGTGAGTTGACATATCTTATAATTATAATATGATATATTCATGTTAGCTTTTATATATATCTGTTAGGGAAGTGAATTTATTTCTGAGGACTTCTCCTAGTAATTTATTCAGTGATAAGGTAGCACTGCCTACGGCCTTAATTAAGTGGTGCTTAAACTGTTACGGTTTATCATGGGTTAAATGTTAAACTTACAGTAACAGATATTAGGCGTAGAATCAGTCCACGAATGCTTACCATTGGGTTAAGAGTCAGCAAAATTAACTGTCATTTCTGTAAGATAATGTCAGGTGTGGATTGTTCACTTAAAAACTGAATAGTGAGACGCAGGCAATAATTCTGGATTATAGGAGATAGTCACTTATTCCTTTTGGATAGATATTTCTAGTGGCAAGGGAGAGTCATTTTATGCTTACTTGTGTGGCTAGGCACTAGTCTATAACTTTCACAGAAAGCAGTCACCAGGCATAGATATAATTATATCTTATGATCTAGCCACAACTGTATTATTATAGCAAGAACATTGCATTTTCTTTGTACTCATTTTGTGGAATGCTAATATATTTTCCAAAAGGGGACATACGATTTATTTGTGTAATGTCAAATGCTGTAATCTGTTTATGTAAATTCATTTAATGTTGTAAGATGAATAAGCATATTCTTTTAACTGTAACTACAGGTTAGGTTTCCTGTATGTTGAGATTGGGAGAAGAGGAGTAGATTTTTTATGTCAGAACATTTACTGACAGGTACCTGGGGGTGCAAAAGATATTAAGACTATGCGGGCGCGTGTTGATAATTGATATTTTTAAGGAACAGGAGTCATGGTTAAAGACAGCCCTAAACTATCAAAGCAATAACTACAATAAATTTAATCCCATAGTGGAGCGAAACTTTCTGTATAAAGTTAGTGTGATTTATTATTTGCTTGATGTAAAAGGGTGTCTCTTTTTGGGTCTCAGTTTCAGGGAGACCGAATCGCTAGAGCAGATTCCAGTCAGGCGAAGAACGTAATATTCTCTTCGATCTAGAGGGTTTCTGAATACCGCTAGCTTCACGAATCGTCAACCCCGTTCCTGAATCAGAACCCCTTTTTTTTGGTCAACGCCAAGTTAAGCTCACGCAGTGCAACGGAGCCAACGCAAGATCTGAAATCGCCAAACGCAGTAGTAGTTCTTTACTCGCCTATTGGATTACCAGCCAGAGCATTGCGGCTTCCAGAATATCAAACCCGCTCAGCATGCCTATAGCAGAATTCCATATCACCCGACTTTGTGTGCCTAAACGGGGCACTCAGCAAACCACAGCCAAACCAGTTTAAACAGGATTTACTACCCAGCACGCAAAAGCCTAGCGCCGGATAAGCGCGCCTGGGACTCTTTGTCCTCAAGTGACTTCTTCTGGTGTATTTTTCTGGATACTTAAAACCTCGCACGTATGAGCAGCCATCTATGGACAGAGTTCCAGCCCCCCTCTCGCGAGTAGCGATCACCAACGTTTAGCAATACCCCTTTCTGGAGCTAGCACATTTTGTCCCACGAAAAGCGGATGGACTGTCGCTCAGTTTGTTTATTTGGTCAACAGGAGATAAACAACGTCTTCCAGTGTTCCCTCGCGCAATTAGGGGTCACCAACGTTTAGCCCGACAAGGAAAGTTCGGTATTTCACTTCCGTCATCTTGAAGGATAATTATCGGTAAGACACTTCCTGGAGCTAGCGCCTTTGGTCCCCGAAAGCGGACCCTCTGTCGGACAGCTTAGTTATTTTCTCCGTGTTCTACAGGTTTTATGAGTGTTGGTGGTATGTGTGTTTGTGGGTGTGTATTTGCATTATTGTTGGTGTATTTGATTATTGATGACTATTGATGATTATTTGATTATTGATGTAAATTTATGCTGTGTATGATGATATGCATTAATTCCATGCTTTTCTTCTTTAATAAAGTTTACACATTTATTAATGCGCTGTTCCCGACCCTTTTCATCCATAATTAACTTGTTTAGCTCTTTACTATAATCTCTATGTATGATAAGAGAAAAGAGTGAGAGCCGGAGATGCTTAGACAGTAAAAAGTGAGTTGAGGCTTGGAGAGAGAGATCATTTTGGTAAATCTTCTTCCAGGTTGTCTCAAGTCCATCTCCTATTTACACCTTTCTGTGTGTGTAATCTATAACTCTGTCAGTCCACTATCCCTTGTCGATTTCACTACTGTTGTCCAACTCGACAAATACTCTACACTTTGCTCAACCACGACACCCAGTGACGATTCGTTGTTGTTGTCATTACTGAAGGTTTCATTTCTGTTCCCATTCCCCTAATAAATACAGTATGGAATTGCTGCTTGACATTAACACTTATCATGCGGAATAAATAGTTCATTATCATACTAGCGTAAAAGCCCGTCATAAGACGGGAATTAAATTCAAAAGCACCAATACCTAACGGCAATTTTACTTATTCAAAAGTATTTTTTTAAAACTACTGTGCATCACTACAGTACACGAACTACGTAGCAGCAGCGAGGATCCCAATGTGTGTATACGGGATCACACATTCTATAAATATTGTTGTGCACACCGTCATTTGCGCATTCTTCTTTGGTAAGCGTTACTATTTTCGGGAGGAGTACATATAAGGGAGACAATACAATTAATGTCCAACTTTTACCCAAAGTTGCATCCCTTAGCGTTACGCACTGACAGAAAAAGCTGGAATTTTATATAGAGGATAGCGGACATGTTATTTTTCTTCTTTATAGACGTTGACGTTCATGTCTCTCCTATCCCACCGGTATCCCGTCAAGAGTCAATTGTCTTTAATCACTTCCTGTTCCATTAGGTCACCGCGGGTAGTTCCTGATGGTTTCTGAAGAGACAAAGAAAAATAGACCTACTGCAATCTGAGGCGTTACGTGGGGCTAGCAATCTCATCATCTATAACTAATTGTTGAAGAAATCACTACTGCAAGAGCGTGTGAATGCTTTGATGCCAGCTCCTGCAAGGGGAGCAACTGCCCCATGCTCCAAAAGGGGCAAATAGGAAAAAGATGATAATGTTGACTTCCTTGGTACAGGATTATCCTGTTGAAATATGTTCTATTTTTCTTGTGAAATCTATAGCTTTTTTATTAAATATATTTGTTGTCCTGTCTATGATCGGTTTTTTCCCTTTAGTTCCTTTACTGGTCTCTTCATACCAAAATACTACATACTTTCATAAATAGGTGCTTGTGTAGAATAGAAGGACGCAATTGATATGACTAGCAATAATGTAGAACTAATGACAAGAATTAGACAAGTGTCAGTGGAACAAGAGATGACAAGAACCAGACAAGTGTCAGTGGAACAAGAGATGACAAGAACCAGACAAGTGTCAGTGGAACAAGAGATGACAAGAACCAGACAAGTGCCAGTGGAACAAGAGATGACAAGAACTAGACAAGTGTCAGTGAAGCAAGAGATGACAAGAACTAGACAAGTGCCAGTGGAACAAGAGATGACAAGAACCAGACAAGTGCCAGTGGAACAAGAGATGACAAGAACCAGACAAGTGCCAGTGGAACAAGAGATGACAAGAACCAGACAAGTGCCAGTGGAACAAGAGATGATAAGAAGACGCTGTGGATGGATAGGACGCACATTGAAGAAATCTGTTGATAGCATTACAAGGTAGTCCTTGCTCTGAAATCCCCATGGTAAGAGAGGTAGAGAGAGAGACCAGGAACACATAGAGATGAGAACTGGCGATAGACACGAAGGTGATGAAGGAGACATTGAGCTGATGGTACGTGGCAAGATGACTTGGCATACGATTATTGGCCGCTGTTGCGGGTCTTTTTATATGATAATATAGTTGGAGTAAACTTAGACGTTATCCTGGCCAAAGTCACATAGGGGATGACTAACAGACCCCGAACACAGGCAAACAACTCCACATCTTCATATTAATGTTAAGGGAGTATGGACAAGTTCAACATCATTTATTAAACGAGACGAAGCTCCATAGATACATTCTTGAAATGCGTATAAATAGTTTATGGCGTCAACTCTACAGTCTTTAGTATCGATCTGTAACGTCTGCTAGTAGAACAATGTCGAGTACATTTTCATGCATTTTATTATAATTCAAACACTCATGTTCTGCTTATCAAGGATCATTCCTCTCATAAATAAACTAGCCTCGCCGCACGGAGTTATATGGGCGAGCTAGTGATGGCACACAGTAGGAATATATCTTGACACATTATAATATTCAGGAGCTCGTAAAACACACGTCCATCTGCCATGAAAGACACACACCGAAGAGGTAGAAAGAACGCTCACTTCTGCCAAAACCAACCGTACACTTTTGCTACTCGACCCAAAAAGCAATGACGTACTTCCTGTAATCCATGGTCACCGGTCATCAACAAATTATGACAACTAGTCGAGCCGTATTAGAATCGACAGATATGTTATGAATTTTACTCATAATAAAGGTCTTTGCTCCTTGGGGGAGATAGACACGAAGGCGATGAAGAAGACAGAAAGACATTGAGCTGATGGTACGGGGCAAGATGACTTGGCATAAGATTGTTGCAGGCCTCTGCTCCTCGGGGAGCAGAAGGGTGATGACTGAATGGTCTCTTCAGTTTACAATCTTCTCTTGTTTATTAATTATACGAACTCCCCAGTTAGCATAATTTTAACATCTTGCATTTTGTCTTTATGTATTGCAGCTTGTTATTTTAAGCTTTGGGCATGTTATGTTAAGCTTTGGGCATGTTATGTTAAGCTTTGGGCATGTTATGTTAAGCTTTGGGCATGTTATAAGAAGATAGAAGGTGGAGTATATCGTGACAACAGGAAAGATGGGCGGGAAAAGAGATAGAGGACGACAATGATAGAAGATTCTGGACTGTATGGCACCGTGGCATGGAAAGAAGTCAACAAAGAAATTTATCAATAGTACTGTAGACAGAAAGTTGTCGAGAGACATGATCACCTATATCCTTAGGCATGGTACTTGATGATGAGTGCTTTTCTGACTGATTCTTTCAAAATTTCCCACTGTTCATTTGCAACTGCTAGTGTAATCATTCTTCCAAATAACTTTTGTTTCCTTATGACACGCAACTTTGTGGATATACCCTGCGCAATTTGGCATCAGTGAGTTAACAGAGAAAAAAAATTCGGTCACGTATGAATGATCTACGAGTATAGCCGTGATTGGTAACCCTTTTGTTGATGTTCACTTGTTTATTAAGAGCGGTGTGAATAAATTGGCCGCAGCCGTAACACGCTGAGCTGATCAATACCGATGATGGACTGGAATAATATTGATCGATTATCGATACATCTGTAAACATTGTTCGGTGATATGCAGCTTTTGCTCTGCTCTGGTCAACTGTGATTTGAAAGTGAGAGAGGAGTCTCGTAAAACTGCATGATGAAAACAAATATATCTGTGCAGGTATATATATACGAAAAAAAATATCTTGCAGTATTTACTTGTTTGTTTTCACTTATTTCAAACCCGAGCATCGCCGGGTACAAAACCTGATATATATATATATAAATATGTATATATATGTATATATATATAGATATAAATATATATATATATATAGATATATATATATATATATATATATATATATATATATATATATATATATATATATATATATATTATATATATATATATATATATATATATATATATATATATATATATATATATATATATATATATATATATATATATATACAGTACTTTGCAAAAAAAAATGGCAGTCATATTTTCGCAACGCAGCACACTCATAGAAGCAAATAATAATAAAAACGGTATGTCCAGAGGAAGATTGGTATCTCCCCTATCTATTAACAGTGGTTTCAGTACAATATAATGTTGCCTTCTCCAGCAAGGCAAGCCTGGATGCGGCGAGGCATACTTTCCACAAATGTTTGTAGGTAATTGAGAGTCAGACTGTCCCAGTTTTTTTCAGCTACCTTCTTCAATTGTTCAACGTCTCTGAGTCCACTCTTTTTTAAATGATTCTTGAGTAGTGCCCAAACGTTTTCAATTGGGTTTTGATCGAGACTGTTGCTGGGCCACTTCAGCACTATCACATTCTTCTCTTGCAGCCATGCTTTGGGGGTATGAGCTGTATGATTTGGGTCATTGTCATGTTGAAATGTGCACCATCGGGGTACATGACCTGCATAAATGGCAGAAGGTGTCCCTCTAGTATGTCGATGTACCTTTCTTTCGTGAGAATTCCTGTGAAAACACACAGTGGGGTGGCACCTCTTGCTGACACCCCTCCCCAAAGATGGAATTTCTAGGTATGTTTCGGTCGCTGGTACACAGGCGTTACAGAGCCTTTTGTCCAAATATTTATTTGAGCAGGATAAGACCAAAGAGAACATTCATCTGAAAAAATCACATTGTCCCATGACAAATTTTGGTGTTCGTGGCACCAGTTCAAGCGCATCTGTTTGTGAGTCTCTGTGAGCAATGGGGACGAAATTACCCACTTTTTTGTGTAATTCATCCTGTGTAGCTCCCGGTTGACAATAGCATTAGATACCTCTGGGCTTCCCAACTCGATCATGCGCTGCCGTATGTTTTCTACACTCTTCATTGGCCCAGTCCGAACGATTTGGGCGAGACACCGATGGTCCTTTGTGACCAAAATTCTTGGCCTCCCACTACCTTCTTTTCGCTCGATTCCATTACCTGCTTTTAATTTACTCACAACTCTGTAGACAGTCCGCTCAGGAATGTTCAAGGTTTTAGAAATGTTGGAACATGTTTGATTTGACATTTCCTTCATTCCAAAGCTGTGAAATTAACATACACTTTGACTTTGTATCCATTTTCTGCCACTAGCATTAGAAATTGTCGTCTGCTCTTTTATCAAGGGACGTTACTCTACGCTAACTTTTTTTTTTTACTTTTGGTAGTGTTTGCTCACTTAAGTGGAGTGCAAATTTGGGGCAGAACATGCATATTTAATTAGATTTCAGCTTATTTAGCTGAGCAATATGACTGCCATTTTTTTTGCAAAGTACTGTGTATATATATATATATATATATATATATATATATATATATATATATATATATATATATATGTTATATATATATATATATATATATATATATATATATATATATATATATATATATATATATATATATATATATATATATATATATCCTAATTCGAACTCAAAAGAGACTGCTTCAAAAACTGAGTGTTTGAAGAAGGCATGAAATAAATGGTATAATAACCTGCTGCATAGAGTAGCTGCGGGCTAATAGCAAAGAATTACAACAATCGTCATTACTTTTGAGTGCCAATGGAGCATGTTCTTCTTCTTCTTTGATCCTTAGCCACCGACCGTCAAAGCAGTCAGTGGCCATCACGCCTAGTGGCGTCTTGTAGGGCAACAACAAATTGATTCCACTTTGCTCGGTCGGCAGCCATCCTTCGTACAGTGCCCCAACTCTGGTTCATTCTTTGCATCTCAACCTCCACAGTCCTCCGCCAAGTTGTTTTTGGTCGGCCTCTCTTTCGTTTTCCTTCAGGGGTCCAAAGCATAGCTGTTCTTGTGATGGCCTCGGGGTCTCTTCTGAGGACATGGCCAACCCAGCTCCAGCGTCTGCCAGCTATGATGGTGTGCATGTCCTCTTGCTTGCTCCGAGTAAGCAGATCTTGGTTGGTGATGGTATTCGACCAAAAGATTCGGTGAATTTTTCTTAGGCATGTTGTGTGAAAAGAAATGGAGCATGGTCCTCCAACAATTTATGTGAAGACTACCTGGTATGTGCCTTCCCTTAAGACTTTTCACTACTGGTATCAGTTTCCTTCTCCCTGAGTTTAGGGCCTTACTCTATTTCTTATATCTAGTAGATTCCAGACTAAAAACTGTCTTGTAATGTTATCAACATTTTTTGTCAACATGTATCCTTTCCAATGCCAGTGCTTTTCCCTCATCTCTTGTTCTACTAATCTTTGCCCTGCCCTTCCCACCACTTCCCTGTTAGCGATGTTGCCATGTGACCCAAATTCTTCTATTCAGCGCAATTTATGAAAGTCTGCAGCTTTATAGTTAGTGTCAGTGTCGTCTTCAGGCATGGGCACACTGGGTAATGCCTAGGGGCCCCAGGCTGGGATGCTGCCGTATTGTTCATAAGACATCATTTTTATTCCCGTGGGTGGGTAGGGCTAGTCAGGGCCTACAATGCTGATAAGACGGCCCTGGTTAGTGTTTATGTTGTTCTCCTCGTGTCAGAGCCGTACAACAGAAATTAATTGACATTTGAGTTCATGATTCTTATTTTTGTGTTGGACCTGATCTCGTTTGATCTCCATATATTTAGAAGTATAACGAAATATCCTCTACCCTTCTGTATTTTTATTTTGATATCAGCGTCTGTCTCTTTAACTGTGCCTGCGTTGCTGCCAAGGTATATGACCGATTATACATTTAGAGAAACGTATACAAAATCTTATGAGAAAAGAAAGAAAACGCTCTTGTGTTTTGACAGTGAAAAAAAAAAAAGAGAGACGACCTTACCCACCAGAGAAGAAACGTGTATTTGTGTCCTGTTAGGACAGCGAAACCTATTTTTTCTCTCTCTAAAACAATAACGAAAATAATATGCTGTTTAATAATTCATTCATTCATTTCCTCTTTCACTCCTTATAAATAATGGAGCATTCACTGCAGCTGATTCATTGCAGGAAGCCAGCGTCAAGCATTTATGAGCCCTTGCAATGGTAATTTTAGTAGTAATGTGTTTTACGTTATGAGGGTGCCAACCCCGTGCACGTGATCATATTAGTAGACTTTTACAACATGCGTTTAGTAGCAGTTACCTGTCCTTTCTTTGCCTCCTCAGAGAACCGCAGGAAATCAACTGGGTTTGCTTGATAATTTTAGACGAAGAAAAACAACAGCTAACTGTAAAATTAACACAATTGGTAATGAGTAGAAAAAGTAACAATTATTGAAAAAAAGATTTGTATTTTAGAAAGCTGTCTTAATAATATAAAACAGATGGAGGGGAAAAACAGGAGAAAGACGACATGACCTAGAAGAATGGCATATAACCAGTTAAATAGAATAAAAGTCGTGCATATCGAGCACGACATAAAAATCTGACATTTCGCTGACATATAAAGTCGCATTGTTCCGAGACATTAGCAATCGAGAGCAAATTAAATCCATTTCTCTAACGCTTCTAAAAATTGAAAATACCTTGACATATTAATTACTGGACTTAACTCTTCCATGAAACTTTTTCTGTCAGTAATGATAATCAAATTCTTCACAATTTAGTTGTCCATTCATGTGTTGACTGGCTAACGCCTTGTCCATTTCTGCTATACGCCGTATGACACGCCACTATATGAAGGTGTGTTATTGACCCACTATCTGCCTTGTATACTCATTTGGCCATATATTTAATTATATCGGCACACTACGCTGAACAATACAAACGCAAGGGCACTATACGGCACATGGTACTCTTGACTTTAGCAATAAATACAGAAGTCAAAAATATGATAGAAATAAAAGAAGAATGCAAATAGATGTACTCTGACATCATCCAACCATTTAATTCACAATCTCTTAACTTGGGTCGGTTTAAGTATTCAGCCCCTTGGACAAAGTTATAGTTTTCTGCACCACATCCTCCAACTTTCTTTTCCCCATATTCATTCTTCCCCTCCATACTCGTACAATGCACAAAAAGCCCAAAATAGATGGCTAAGGCATGAATGGAAAACAACTAAAGAAGCTTCCAGTCTTCAGGAACTGGTATGGATTTACTTTCCTGGTCATGCAGGTGTACGCGGCAATGAGAGAGCTGACAGACTAGCTTCGATAACGCCCATAGAGTGGACAATGGGCATGTATGAGGGAGAGATACTAAGAAAAACTGATGATGGCCTGTTAAGGAACAAAACTGCAATCGATGAATCAACAAGGCTAGGATTGTTGGAGTTCGGAATCAAACCTAAGACTAGCAGGGATGGACGTATAAGAGGAAACATCCGTCGTGTATTTATCCAGCGCGCTACAGAAACAAACAGTACTCATTCCTTCGACGTTTGCTGAGAGAGATTGAGCACCTATGGGTTTTCCCGGAGTTCAATGACGTCGATTCTGGTCAACAATTAACAATGTACAGTGTAAATGAAACTTGTTAGCGCCCCGGAAACTCGTTGCCAATAGCAACTACCTGACTTTCTTGCCGCAAAGACCAGATATGGTATTCTTACTCCAAAATATTAATGCTTTACTGACCCCATACCGTCTCAGTATACCGTCATATTTTTAAAAAATTATGATTGCATACTGTAAATGAATGCTGTTATGGTAACTGTATAATGTTGCATGCCTTTAAATTAATGCTTAAAGTATCATGTGGGAATGAAAGGATATAGTATGCAAGATTAATGAGAGTGGAAGGGCAGAATGTTAGACGGGCCTGCGCGCCCAATTCTTTACCCTTCGAAAATAAAGTTCTTCGTTCGTTCGTTCGTTCGTTCAGTCATCCATCATAAATAATTAATCCACTGTAAACTGTCTCTTGCGGCGTTACTCAATTTTGTGGCTTAAAGTTTCGATATAATTAAGTAGCTGGCCCTTTGACAAACTTTACATAGTCGCGTCTTACGACACTGATTGGTACGACACGTGAAAATGGAACAGCAGGTCGTTAAAAAAAACGCAGACGTTGGAAAAGACATACGTGGGAAAACCAGCTGATAACATTACAAGGTAGTATTTGCTCTGCAATCCCCAGAGTAAATGAGGTAGTAGGATATCGAATTTAAAAAAAAACACATGAAGAAGGGAACGGGATACAGATATGAAGTTGATAAAATAAGATAAGGAAGTGTCTGGAAGGTATGGTACATGACATGACGATTAGGCATGAATTTGTTAAACTACCATGCTCTTCACATAGCTGAAGGGTAGTTTCAACGATGAATGACATTTTATCACACATGATTTTTCAACATGACCAAGCATGACAGACTATTGGCTAGATTAGGCAATGAATCTATGACCAAACATACCATACTGGTTTGATGGCCAAGAAATCTAAGACTGAGCATACAATACTGGTTACATAGCAAATGAATCATGTTCATCATACCATATTGATTATATAGCCAATTAACATATGACTGAACAGATCATACTGGTTAGACAGTCAATAAATCAAGGACTCAGCAGACCATAAATGTTAGATAGCCAACGAATCTATGACTGAGCACACCTTATTGATTAGATAGCTAATAAATCAATGACTGAGCAGAGCTTAAATGTTAGAGAGCCAAAGAATCTATGACTGAGCATACCATTTTGGTTAGCAACGCGGAGATAGTCTGTTGCTGCCCTACAAGACGCCACCAGGCGTGTTGGCCACTGATTGCTTTTTTCAGCGGCTAAGGACCAAAGAAGAAAGAAGAAGATACCATATTGGTTAGATAGCCAATATATGGCTAAGCATACCTTATTGTTTAGATAGCCAATGAATCTATGACTGAGCATATCATATTTGGCACATAGCCAATGAATCTAAGACTGGCCATACCTTATTGGTTAAATAACCAATGATTCTAAGACTGTGCATATCATATTTGGCACATAGCCAATGAATCTATGACTGGCCATACCATATTAGTTGAATTTATAAGAAGAAAAAACCGACGATGGAAGGTCAGAAAGTAAACTGATTCTGTCATGAGCAATATTTCCTAAAGATTTTAAGTTCTACTTCTGTGTAACCTCATCTTCTTCTTTGGTCACTGGCTGCAGGCTGACAAAGCAATCAGTGACCATCACGCCTGGTGGGTCTTGTAGTGCAGCAACAAACTGTCTCCACCTTGCTTGGTCGATAATTAATTCTCTTTTCACTCTAGTTTTTCTAGGAACTAAATATATTACACAGATACTCACCTCCACCCCACTTTTTTCATTTTTAGAGTATAATTGTTTTTGATTTCTTTGAGGTGTTGTATTCTTGTACTGAAGCAATCTCCTTTCAACACTGACAGAAATTCGTCGCAGTTGCAATTGAAAAATAAGTGAGCTTTGTAAACCTCAAGTGCAATGATGACATTGAAAAATAAGTGAACTTTGTAAAACTGAAGTGCAAAGTTGATAAATTCATCGCCCTGACAAGGACCTATAGTTTGTCACAGCTAGCAAGATGAAGCCCTGAAAAGTGCTGCTAGCATTTGCAGCGTTGATAAATACTAAACCGTGAATGGGACTACAAGTATCTATCGATGTTGAAGACCTGTTATTGTTGATTGTTACTGTTGACAAGAATCGACATCATTGCATTCCGGGCTAATCCACAGGTGTTCAGTCTCCCTCAGTGTATGCCGAAGAGTGTGAATGTTAACTGTTCCTGTAGCTCGCTAGTTGTAAACACGACGGATGCATCCTCTCATACGTCCATCTCTGCTAGCCTAACGTTTGATGCCAAATTACAACAGTCTAAACCTTGATGATACATCTATTGCAGTGTCATTCTCTAACAGGCGAATATTAATTGTTCTCTGTATCTCTCCCTTACCTATATCCAGTGTTCCCACTGTGGGTGCTCTTGATGATAGTCTGTCCGTTCTCTCATTACCGTGGACCACTGCATGACCAGGACAGTAGATTCATACCAGTTGTTGTTGTTGTTGATTTTAGGACCTTGCACAAACCACTGAATTTTGATTTGTGCATGGGATACCCGGTTCAACCCCATATGGGTTATAATTTGGGTATATAGTGTTCCTTTTTTCCATATAGTACCTTACATTTGTGTCTTTTCCATACTGTAAATTCTCTGGCGTTTGGTGTGGCGTTTTCTAAGATCTGTTGGTGTATCTCTTCCCTGTTTTTGAGTATATCTCCCTTCACCTTGTTGAGCCTTGTGATGTTTGGGCTCTGATTTATTGTATGACACCTTCTTATTTTTTTACCCTGGATATTAAAACTTGTATTTATATTCAGCAGCCTCTTCATTTATTGTTATATATTTATATTTGGAATGCACTGATTTGTAATGTTTTGAAATTTATCTTACTCTTGAGGTGAATATTTATGGTGAATATTTTATTTATGTATTTTGTTTTACTTTCTCCTTTGCTCTGGTACTTATATGTTAATTTACATTTCGGTAATATAAAATTTTATTATGGTTTGTAGTTCCATGGGTAAGTCAACTTTTAGCACATTTTCTAGTGATAGTGAGTGTTGTGCTTTTAAATATTCTTTAAGTGGTTTTCTTTGCTTTTCATATTTCTTGCATGTTAGCACATAATGAGCTATGGTATTTCTCTCAAGACATGCTTCACAGTGGGGTTCCTATATCATAAAATATCCTATTCCTGGTTGTAGTCTAATAAGCTTTTTATTGCATGGAATTTTTGGTTCTCTATTTATCTGAGATTTTCGTATTGGATCTTTCAGCAGCTTATAAGCATGTCTAGCTTTCTGGCTTTGTTTCCAATCTTCTGTCCATTCCGTTGATATTAGACTTTTTATTATGCTTTTGATCTCTCTTGAGCCTAGACCTATGTTTATTTGGTTAAAGCTGCCTTTTCCTGTTTTAGCTTCCTTGTCTGCTACCTCATTTCCTTCTATTCACACATGTGAAGGTATCCATACTATTAGTACTGTGCACCCTCTGATATTTAGGTGTGTGCTACGTTGAAATATTTCTTCCCCTATGTCTGGTCGGCTACATTTGTGTGCATTACTTAATGCTTGTATTGCTGATAGCGAGTGAGTTAAGATCGTTGGCTTACTAGGAGGTTTGTAAAATTATTTCCAGTGCTTTTACTAATGCAACCATTTCTGCTGTGAAGATAGATGAATTTTCAGTTATGCTATAATTTTTCTTTAGCCTCCATGTTGGAATATGTATTCCTATACCAAGTTCTTCATTTTCTACTTTATCAGTATACACTTTTAAATACTAAACCCTGAAAGGGACTTCAAGTACCTATCAATTATCAGTTTGAAGGCCTGATAAACTGGTAATATAAGACTATAACGAAAGCTAGCTATAATTCTTATGAAATAACATATATTTCTCTTCCATGCACACCGCTGTTTCACTAGAATGTTACCGAGGCCCGAAACGGAAGCCAAGGCAAAAGACAGTGACACTGGTAACCTACCACGCATGTCGTAAGAAGCGACTATGGAGGGCTGGGCTCTGGGCCGGTTACCCCATCCTGTAGAAAACTTTAATCGACACGAACGGCATAAAAAGGATGGAGAAGACAAGAAAAGAGCTTGAGTTGATGGCACGAGACAGGAAGACTTGGCTTAAGTTTGATGAAGGCTTATTCTATTGGCGTAGCTGAAGGTGGCGATGATGATGATGATGATGATGATAATGGTCATGCATAGCGCTGATATCCGTTTGCATCTTAACTTCCTTCATTTTTTTTTTCTGTTATGCCTTTCAGCGAAGAATTATGACTGCCTCCGAGCACGCAAATAAATTTAAAAAAAAAACAGACACACCCAACCCCCAAAAAAAAATTCCATAGTAAACCCCATCATAATGACACGCATATAGCAGTAATACCACATCGCCCAGGCTATTAGTTAGCCACGTAACTTGATTTCTATTGATTTCCACTCAATAATCGGCGGCCAAACAAACACACAACATGCTGTATAGTGACGTAAACCGCTGCGGGCACTGGATGTATCCTGGTATCATTGGGACGTGTTTTGTCATACACGGGCATTTTGGCGTCAACAGACATATAAACAAACAACTTGTTAGCGTGAGTGCGTTCTGGATTCGCTTCCATAAATTAGACCTTTATGCAACTTAATGGATGGTCAAAGATAAGGATGAATGTAGGAAGATAAATTGTGCCCTAGTTGTGTGTATATATATATATATATGTATATATATATATATATATATATATATATATATATATATATATATATATATATATATATATATATATATATATATATATATATATATATATATATATATATGTATGTATTATCATTAGTGTCGTTATCGGAATAATCATCATTACCATAATCATTATAATGTCGGTAATTTGTAATTAAAGTTAGAAGGACACACAATGATATCAAAGTAAGAATACACAAAGCAAAAAAAGTTTTCTATCCATTGCTAAATGTATGGAAAGCAATGAAAATCAAGACCAACATACAAAAAAAAGAGTTATTAACTCAAACGAGAAGTCAATGTTATTGTGTAGAAGCGAAACATGGAGAACAGCAAAAAGAACAACCAAGAATTTACGGACTTTTATAAATGAGTGTTTGTGTAGGATAGACGGATTGAAGTGGTATGACAGTATCACCAATGTGGAACTGATGACATAAACCAGACAAGCGCCAGTGGAACAAGAGATGACTAGAACTAGACAAGTATCAGTGGAACAAGAGATGACAAGAACTAGACAAGTGCCAGTGGAACAAGAGATGACAAGAACCAGACAAGCGCCAGTGGAACAAGAGATGACAAGAACCAGACAAGCGCCAGTGGAAAAAGAGATGACAAGAACTAGACAAGTGCCAGTGGAACAAGAGATGACAAGAACTAGACAAGTACCAGTGGAACAAGAGATGACAAGAACTAGACTAGTGCCAATGGAACAAGAGATGACAAGAACTAGACAATTACCAATGGAACAAGAGATGACAAGAACTAGACAAGTACCAGTGGAACAAGAGATGACAAAAACTAGACAAGTACCAGTGGAACAAGAGATGACAAGAACCAGACAAGCGCCAGTGGAACAAGAGGTGACAAGAACCAGACAAGCGCCAGTGGAACAAGAGATGACAAGAACTAGACAAGTGCCAGTGGAACAAGAGATGACAAGAACTAGACAAGTACCAGTGGAACAAGAGATGACAAGAACTAGACAAGTACCAGTGGAACAAGAGATGACAAGAACTAGACAAGTGCCAGTGGAACAAGAGATAACAAGAACTAGACAAGTACCAGTGGAATAAGAGATGAGAAAAGGAGGCTGGAGATGGATTGCACACACATTAATGAAACATGCTGATGGCAGTACAAATCAGTCCTTGTTCTGAAATCTTCCTGTGAGACAGACAGAGAGAGATGGATGGATGGATAGAGATGGGTGGACGGACGGACAGACAGACAGAGATGGATGGATGAAGATGGACGGACGGATGGATGGATGGAGATAAACTGATGGATGGACGGACGGACAGACAGAAGGATATGGGTGGATGGAGATAGACGGATGGATGGAGATGGATGGATAAAGATGGATGGATGGATGGAGATATACGGATGGATGGAGGGGAGGATGGATGGATGGATGTAGATGGATGGATGGAGCTAGACGGATGGATGGAAGGAGATGAATAAAGATGGATGGATGGATTGAGATGCATAGATTGAGATGGATAAATGATGGACGGATGTATGGATAAATGGAGATGAAAGGATGGATGTAGATGAATGGAGATGGATGGATGGAGATGGATGGATGGAGATGGATGGATGGAGATGGATCGATGGAGATGGATGGAGAAAGATGATGGATGGAGTTGGACGGATGGATGGATTGAGAAAAACGGATGAATGGATGGATGGATGGACAGACTGATAGAGATGGATGGATGGATGGAAATGATGGATGAATGTGTGGTAAAGTGGGATGTTATAAATATTTATAGGGGACTTAGTGTACTGACTGAGATCAGCTGTGAAGGTATCTGTATCTAATAAGTGTGGTGTATTACAGATGACCTTACTTGCTACCACATTTATACCTCAGTCAGAATTATTCTGGAATATTGTGATGACTACGTTGAATGTCTAGGGTTATGATAATGATGAAGTGTAAGTCACAACAACAACAGACAGATAAACAATTTTATTTATTCCACAACACTTTACAACACTGTGACACTCACACACATAAAACACTCTATAAGACTATCTTAAATGAGTCAAGTGTTAAAGGTTAAAAAATATATGTATTAATTCCTTTCAATAATAGATATCCTGATTCAACTACACAGTTAACCAGGAATCACAATCAAATGTAATTATAAGTTATATATACACAATTTATAGTTATGATCTTTGTATTGACATATGTTATTATTATTATCCTATGTGTGTAAGTTGTGAAGTAGTACTATGAGGTAAAACTGGCTTGTTCAAGCTTGGTTGTTGTTTTTCATCATGACTTCAAGTGTTTGCTTATGGTGGAAATAGTATTGGGAAAAGTTCACAGTTCCTGTCAATTGAAACAATTTATTGTCCCTCTTTAATTAATCTACTGTCAATTTTTGAGGGGGGCACATAGGATTGAGCTGCTCTGGCCACAGAATCTTATCTTCTGTGATGGCGGCAGGAACCTGTCTCCTCTGCTCGCTTGCTTCACTGTGTTCTTGAGACACCTCACTAGTCGCTATCTGGACCAAGGAGTATGCTATCAGCCTCTGGATTCAGCAAAACTCAGACCAGGTGCTGCTTCAATAATTTAGGACCACGGTCCCTGAAACAAGAAGGTTGTACCTCCTACTTCAGAACTAATTTATAATCTATTTCCACACTGAACACAATACATAACAAACACTGAGTTCAGAGCGGTAGGCCAACTGTTAGCTTCATCTGAAACAATTTACACCAGTATTCTTCTCCTTAATGGTTACTACGCCTCTGCAATTCCAGCATTAGTTCCTTCTAGTCAATAAGATAGGTGTCAGTGTACTATTCGGTGATCCCATGCATTTATACTTCTCTCCGACAAGTTTTGTTCAGGTTGGAGCACTATCTAGGCTTTGCCTCATGTTTGCTTCTGAACCACACACATATACAGACATAAATTATCAATTCACATTCAATTTTCATCAAAAAGATATCAAGTATGTCAATCTTACCACAATTCATGGAAATAATAAACAAATACGTTGACTGGCGATGAATTATGGCACCAATTCCGATCTGCCTCTGTCCCAGGCTTTTATTTAGAAAAATATAATCTGGATCTCAACGCACTGTTTCTTAGTAAGTTTATTTTAAAATGTGGCACTGAACAGACGCTCTTAATTGACTATATCAGCGGGTCTAGCCAATAGAACCATGTTTACAAAATCTTTTGAAAAAATTTACCCTTCCTTCGTTTCCCCTAACAACCAAAAATAGTATTTGTAGTCCGACTAATCGTGTTTCGCCTTACATTTACTTCTATCCAATCAAATAGAATTTAACTTGTTGGCCTATTTCCCGTAAAATGGTGGTTTCAAAACATGCCACTGAGCAATTATGATTTGGTGCTGTCAGACAACCTCACTATTTTATTTTGGCTATAATTTGTTAATTCCTAGACTATTTGCCTAACCTTTAACATATTCTTTGTCAGCAAGTCCTAAGGAACCCAAATATATAAATTTTAATGGGGCTAAGTGGCTGCGTTCAAAATATGTATTTTCTTCTAGGATAGTCGTGCTGTTACCACCTCCTCACTTCCAAACTTTAGGGTGTCTGCTGTACTGTCAGACTAATGTCAAGAGTTTAGACATAAAACAGTAGAATGTCATGTTTCCTTATAAGCATTTAACAGGTTTTTAAACCTAACCCTCGTAGTTGTAGTGTTTTTTATCACTGTCTATCTGAAAAAAAGTTAGTGCTTCATGCCTTTCGCGTGTTGGGGGTGGCATTAATTGTATATCGCGCGACTGCGTGTTAGTGTTGCATGCGTCCCCTCAATACCTCTCTCTACCCTAAGTTCATCTGTCTTTTCATTACGCAGTGTATAAAATGAAATTAATGCTAGTATTAATTTAGGTCATTAATCAGCTTGCGTATCTCAAGGTTTTCTAAGAAATACAGTACACGTTTTATTGTTAGAAAGGCGTGTATGCTGCTATAGGCTTTACTATCAAACGTGAAAGCGTTACAATTTTCAGACGAAGTAGAAAAAGGGGGATCTCGAGTACAGTCATTGCGACAGCACTGTTCTTTACCATTCTTCTTTCCTTTTATTGAATTAATGTGTTAGGCTTTACATTTACCTTTTAATTTATATATGTGGATTTAGAATGTTTCACGACAGAATGGACGAACGGAGGGAAAGACAGACAAAGACGGATGGATGGAGATGGGCGGATGGATGGAGATGGATGGATGGATAGATGGATGGAGACGGATGATCGGACGGAAAGACAGACAGACAGATGGATGGATATAGATGGATAGATGTAGATGGATCGATGGAGATTGATGGATGGAAGGACGGACGGAAAGTCAGACAGACAGAGATGAATGGATGGATAGAGACAGGAGGACGGACGGGACAGGGACCGGACTGGATCGTACCGGACCGGACAGATGGACAGAAAAACAGTCAGAAAGATAGAAACGTAGAAAGAAAGATAGATAGATAGATAGATAGATAGATAGATAGATAGATAGATAGATAGATAGATAGATAGATAGATAGATAGATAGATAGATAGATAGATAGATAGATAGATAGATAGATAGATAGATAGATAGATAGATAGATATCGTGCCCTGTTCCGTTCAATCACAACCTTTCTGTGTCTACTTTATTCTCTTTACATTTATTTCTCATTCTCTTCTCATTGCGTTTTGTGGTCTCCCTCTATATTCATCAGGTCAGTGCTGTCATCAGGCCAATGAAGCCAATAGGTCAGTAATGTCAGCTAGTCTGTAATGTCATCAGTTCAATGCTGTCATCAGGTTAGTGCTATCATCATGTCAATGCTGTCAACAAGCCAATGCAGTCAGTACTTCAAAGCTGTAATCAGTTAGTGCTATCAACAGGTCAATGCTGTTATCACTTTATGCTCTCATCAGTCAATGCTGTCCACATGTCAATACAATCATCAGGTCCCTGCTATATTTAGGTCAGTGCTGTCAACAGGCCAATGCTATCATTGTGTCAATGCTGTTCTCAGTCAATGCTGTCAACAGGTCATTACTATCATCAGGTAGATGCTACAGTCAGGTCAGTGCTGTCAACAAGTCAATGCTGTCAACGGGTCAATGCTGTCAACAATGATGAAAACAAATGTCAATGCTGTTACCGTCACAGGATTAACTTCATTTGCTCTGCAGTGATGGTCTGTCGTGAAATATTCTAATCCACATATATAAATTATCAGGTAAATATAAAGCCTGACAAATAAATTCTAATAAAGAAAAGAGCAATGGTAAAATAACAGTGCTGTCACAATAACTGTACTCGAAATCCCCCTTGTTTTATGCTTCGTCTGCAAATTGTAACGCTTTCACGTTGATAGTAAAAGCCTTCTATATTATTACCCGCTTTCTTCAATGAAACGTGTGCTGTATTTCTTGGAAAAACATTTGAGATACGCAAGCTGAACAATGACCTAAATTAATCCTAACATTAATTATACTACGTTACCAAAACGAACGAACAGATGGACTCAAATAGAAAGAGAGAGGGAGGGCTGAAAATCAGGAACGCATGCAAAATTAAACACGCGTCTCGCTATTAATGCCACCCCAACAAGCGTAACGCGATACACAATTACTACTATCACGCGTGTAAGGCCACATGCACTAACTTTTTCGGACGGACAGTGATAAAAACACTAACCTTCCCAGAGTTAGGTTTTAAAATCACGAAAAACGCTTATTAGAAAAGATAACAATAGATGGGTTTACGTTTGAAAACATTACAGTACCCAGACAGCACATCTTCGAAACAGGAGGTAGAAGAAATTGCATATTTTGAACGCAGCCGCTTAGCTCTTTTAAATTTGTATATTTGGGTTCCTTAGGGCTGGCTGACAAAGAATATGTAAAACGTTACGCAAATAGTCTAGGAATTAACAAGTTATAGCCAAAATAAAATGATGGTGCTGTCAGACAACACCCAAAATCAGAATCGCTCAGTGGTAGATTTTTTAAACCTTACGTACGGAAATAGCCTACCATGTAAACTCCAAATTGATTGGAGCGCAACAAATATAAGACTAAACACGATTGGTCGGACTATAAATACTATCTTTGGTTGTTAGGGGAGACGTAGGAAGGTAAAATTTTTTCAAACACTTGTCGAAACGTGGCTCCATTGGCCAGACTCGCTGATATAATCACTTAGGAGCGTTAGTTCGAGACCACTAGTTCAAATAAGCTTGATAAAGCAACAGTGCGTTGAAGCCAGCTCATATTTTTGCTAAATAAAAGCCTGGAACATAAGCAGATGGGAATTTGTGCCAGTATTTGTGCCAGAATTCATTGCTAGTCAACGTATCTGTGTTTATTCTATGAATTGTGGGACCGTGGTCTTGATGGTATTGAGCAGCACCTGGTCAGAGCTTTGCTGAATCCAGAGTCGGACAGCATACTCCTTGGTCCATTTAGCTATCAGTGAGGTGTCTCCAGAGCCCAGGGGAGAAATCGAGCAGAGGAGTCTTTTCCTGCCGCCATCACGCAAGATAAGCTGATGTGGCCAGCTGAGCTCAAAATTATGTACCCCCATCTTAAAATTACATTGTAACATAAACTTAAGAGGGGAAGTAAATTGTTTTAATATCAGGAACTGAGAACATCTCCAATACTAGTTCCAATAAAGACAAACTATTGAAGTCATGATGACAAATACCAACAGAGCTTGAATAAAACAAAACCAGTATTACCTCATATTACTACTACACAACTGACACACATAGGATACTTTTAATAATATATGTCACTACAATATTCATATTGAGAAATTCTGTACATATAACTTGTAATTAAAATTGATTGTGACTCCTGGTTCCTTTGTATTTGAATCAGGACACATATACATTCATGACAGCAATGAATACATATTGTTATTTGAAAAGTTATCAGTGACTCCTTTAAGATATCCTTGTAGAGTGTTTTATGTATGTGAGTGTCACAGTGTTGTCACGTGTAGTGGAATAAATTAAATTGTTTATCTGTCTGTTGTTGTTTTGACTTACACTTCATCATACACATACCCTAGACATATAACGTAGTCATCACACTATTCCAGAATAATTCTGACTGAGATATATATATATATATGTGGCAGCAAGTAAGGTTATCTATAATACACTACTCTTATTAGATATAGATACCTTCACAGCTGATCTCAGTCAGTACACTAAGTCCCCTATAAATATTTATAACATCCCACTTCACCACATGGTCCAACATCAACGCTATCAGACCTTAAGGTTTTTTATATTTGGACATGTGCCCTAGTATAACCGACTAGGTTGAAGGGGACGCGCCTCGCCAAAAGGAGGCACAATTTTTTTTTTTTTAAAATCCAACAGCTGCCAAAATTCAGAGTATCTACTGAGGGTTTTCAAAGGTGTCTTTCCTTTCGCTCAAGATTACTCTTGGCAGAGATGTGAATTCAAGAATGGTGTTTCAATTCTAGAGAGCCTCATTGAAATTTAAGAAATCAAGCACTATGGCTGATAGGATCTAGGCCATGTAAAATTATATCTCCCCTGGCCTTCTATGAGTTAGGATTTTGCTCGTTTTGACAAGCCCCCAACTGATTTAAATCAGTAAAATTTACTTCAATAGCTCTGTTATAGGTATTTAAACTGATTGAAACGTCTTAGTTATCCCTTTGCTGTCTGTCTCCAGCTTTCTTATCCGTGCATTTCGTCGTATTCCTGTGTTTCTCTTACACTAGTATTTCCAGACAGAGACTACTATGTAATTGATTGCTAAATCAGAGGCACATCTCCAATTCAACCTGCAAGTCTGGAAGGAAGAGCTGGAGAAGAGAGGGATGGTCATAAGCAGCTCTAAAACAAAATCCATGGTGATATCACGAGAAGAAAGAAGACAGCAGATTAAGCTGGGAGAACAGGTCCTGGAGCAGGTAGACCACTTTAAATACCTCGGAGCTATTATTGACCGAAAGGGAGGCATCAAAGAAGAGTTGGCCACTCGAAAAGCAGCAGCTGGGAGACTTTTTCAGGCCATAAATCGAGGATTCCTCAGCAAGAGAGAGGTTGGTAAGAAAACGAAGATGGCTGTATACCGCTCCACCTGTGTCCCAGTCTTGACATATGGATGCGAGCCATGGGCAATGACTATAACCCATAAAAGCCAGATCCAAACCTCAGAAATGAGGTATCTGAGGAAGGTGGTTGAAGTAACAAGAAGAGACATGGTACGCAACCAGACGATACGTCAAGGCCTTAAATCCCACCCCCTGCAGACCCAAGTAGAACAGTCCCAACTAAGATGGTTTGGCCATGTCTGCAGAATGGGAGAAGACCGGCTACCACGACAAGCATGGGAAACAAAGAGCCAAGGATCCAGACCCCCAGGACCCAGAGTCCGCTGGGAGGACAACATTAGACAATCTTTGAAGGACCGAGGACTAGAATGGAACCAGGCCAGGAGGAAGACAGCCGATAGGATAGTCTGGCTCTCTCTCTTCCTAACCTCTACACCTCACGGTAGAAGGGGAACGACTAAGTAGTAGTAGACTACTATGTAATACTATAACTGGTTTTATTGTGGTGGGTTTGATGTTAATACAGTTTGTTGTTAAGAAATCTTAGTGTACTGAATGAGGTCAGCTGTGAAGGTCCCTGAATATAATAAATATTAGAGTAAATTTCCAGGGCACCTTTCTACTACCACCACTATTATCTCCTTCAGACTTATTCTAGATAGACTGTAAGATGACTACGTTTGGTGTCTAGGGTTATGAAATGTTAGTGTAAGGTTGCATTAACCAACTAAACATATAAACAATTACACAATTATTTTATTATCTAATACAACACAACAGTACCACGACAATCACATACGAACTACACGTTAAAAGACTATCATTAGTAAGTCAGTGGTTGAAAGTTTGGTAAAGTTAATGTTTTTTCAATTTATTGTCCTGAATCTAATTTATTTGGAATCAGGACTGTCAATCAAAAGTGAAATCATAGAAGTTAATTACATCAATCAATTTATACAATGGATCTTCTGTCCATAATACACATATTATTATTATATAAGGGTGTAGTGTATTTTCTAACTGAGGTGACTTCTAGTATACACTGGTAAATTGTTTATTATCATCATCTCTGCATGTTGTTTGTAAGTTTCTGTGGACACTGATGGAATGTTTATATCACTATTCCCAGTCTCTTTTTTTTAATATAATGTTAGTTGTGCGATCAGGTGCCGAACATGCACCTATCTTTGTAATATGATGTAGGAATCTTCCTGTACTTCGCTGAACGACAACCTTCAGCTCCCACTTCTTCAAGAATGATGGTGGTTTACAGTTGTCTCCGAAAAAGGCAAGACTGTGGCATGAATATATCGGCCCACTTTAGTCTGGCACCAGTTATTGACAGCCACCAAAAACCTCACAGATGCAAGGAAATAACACAAGTAAACGATGACCAGGCAATAGAATATGGCACATTTTCGATCTGCCCTGTGTCCAGGCTTTTCCTATGTTAGAAAATTCTCCGCCTGCTCTCATCGATCTTGCTTTACACAAAATTTTCTTGAAATGGCAGTGAACAGTCCCCGTTTCGTGCCAATATCTACTGCTTTGTCCAATGAGACCATGTTTACATTTATTTTTGAATCTATCGTTTCAAATAACAACTCCCAATATGTTTCCAAGGCAAATATATTTTTAGTTTTAGGTCAATCAATCATACTTCGCCTTCCTTTAAAATCCAACCAATCAAATATCTCGTACCTTTTAACCTCATTTACCCAAAGTCGTTTTTTCAAAACATGCCATTAAAAAATATAAGCAGGCATGATCTTTCCTGACAGTCTGGTCGGATCCACTATAGTATTATGGCTATAATTAGTTAATTAATGGACTATTTGCGTAACTACTACCATATTCTTTGTCAGCAAGTCCTAAGGTACACGAATATACAATTTATATGGGACTAAGTTGGCTTGGTTCAGAAGTACACAGTTTTTTTTTCTATGTTAGTTTTTTTATTTTTAGTCTACTACACGTTCAATTCTTTTCCATGTGCTGTCTTCTCTATTTACGTGATAATTACGTCCTTTGAAATAAGAGCTAAGGTTGTTTTTGTGACACGAGTTGTCTACATGTTCTAACTTTTTCCTCGTATTTTGGGAATCGCCCTAGGCAAGGCTTTTGCGCGTTGGTTTTATTTTTAGAAACGATGTTAGTCGCGATTAGCATTTGAGGCCATTTATCACCCTCTCTCTCCCCCTTTTACTATTTATTCTATCACCGAGGCAATTATTGTTTGAACCTTGGGGAATGTAGTGGGTTTGATGGTATTGTATGATGGTGATATTACTAAATGTAATGTATGAGGCCAGCTGTGAAGGCTCCTGAGATAAAATGTAGTTGTGAATTGACAGAAGGCCTTTCTTGCTACCACTACGACCTCACACTTATTTTTTTTCTTTCTAATGAATGTATCTATGTAAAATGTCTAGGGTAATGATATGTAATGTGGTGTGATAATTATAGATACACCCACAGATATTTAAGCAGACTAATATTAACAAATGTTAAAATACACTGAACTAACTCACGTGTGTAAAATTTTTGATAGAATGATATTACATTTATTTTGTTCTGGATCAAGTTTTATGTTGACCAGAACTTTTTTAAAAAAAAAGATTTAAAATTATGAAAGAAATGCATGGAATGTTACATAATAAATGCAAGAGTGTACATATATAAGTACTAGACTAGTTAGTTTTATTAAAATGTTCTAGTAGTCATCTACTTGGGAGGATAGTTAATGCTTGTGCTGTTGGGGTGGCCTCATCACACCTGTCTATATTGACTACACAGTGTCCAGTAAATTGCAGGAATTTTATGGGGTATTAGCAACTAAAAGGCGTTGGTGAACTTCCAGCAGACCAGAGGCTCACTCATCTTGCATATGTAGCTCTGGTGCTGAAATCTGGTGGTCCCACCTCTCCGTGCTGGCGGGCAATAATAGTGGTCTCTGTCACAACGTACTGCACAGATACACTCGAGTAAGATCACCAACTGAATGGACACCGCCTTGTTGACAGCTGAAACTCACAGCTCTGCAATCAAAGTATTGGCTATGTGTCAAAATTCTATTCTCTACCCACGTCTGGACACAACACGGACACAACAACCACATCATACAGACAGGTCAGATCTCTCTGACCAAACAGCACATTTACCATGGTGGTTTTACATCACATAGGTCCTCCCAGACTATAGATTCTGAAAAATATTTATTAGTTTCCTTCCCTAAAAGTGGATAGGTAATATGTTTCATTATTCTCAACACTTGATCTGTCTTTCCTAACCCTTGCTGGAGTTTATGTATATTGTTGGTCCCTAGACCCTGACTTGGGCGGGGGGTCTAGAGCAAATCCCTACTTGTTTGTAAGGCTAGATTTCGATATGGCAGTATCAAATCACTCGAACATTAAACAATATTCAAAATATACAAAGAAATAATTTCAATCTTACCAGATTATGAATAAAGAACACAGAAATGCTAGCAAAACTCAGCTGAGCTGCTGGCTATAGTATGGCGTCCCTGAACTTATTTCACTTTCTTTCATTTGGAAATCACCACACTTTAAAATACTGTGTCTATCATCGAACAACTATTGAGGAATGGCCCCACTTGCGCGTCTGAGCGCCGATAAAATGATTGTCTGTGGCCAATCACTGCCTAGGTTTATTTGAAATTCAAATTTCCTACCCTAAAGTCATTTCAGTCATGCTTCAGTCAAGTATGGATGTTTATCTGTTAGTCTGTCCGTCTCTACTTGTTTTTTTTTTCAAAATGTACTTGATTTTTGAACCAACCTTTCTCTCCCCTCCAAAATTTTGTCGTTAAAAGTTATATTTAGACACAGCTCCCACCAATGTCCCTTCGCTTCCCTACTAAGTAGATTTGAACACCTGCGTCTCGAGGTCGTGTTTTTTTTTGTGCAAATAGCGACACTTTTTATTCCATACAGTCTGTCGTTGATGTGAACAACACTGTCTTTTGTCATTATCTTCAATATTATCTATCCGTCTGTAAAATTAAGAACATATTAGTTCACTGCTCAGAATGGGCCATCCGGCCAGCTAATTTTTATATTCCTAACATTAATATTACGAAAAAGTTACTTTTTAATTTTTGTAATATTCCAAACATCCGCGTTCTGCCGCTGAATTCAAATCAAAGGCTTGGTATCGCAAAAGCGACCAATAAATGACTGTGGCGTAACATATCCAAGGTCCCTTCTGTCGAGTTCCTTACTTTATGTCAACTTGGGAAACGTGACTTTTCTCCGTTTCCCCCCCAATTGCGTCTCCTTAGCCTTTCTAGTCTCACGCAATCTTTCCAGTCATATTTTTTTCCTTTTTATCCGCCGTTCCCCTCCTGTCTAGCAAGTCAATTTTTATGGAGGGTGATGACCCGCGGTCTGGGCGATCATGTACTATCAGCAGCCTACGCATTATGTTTTTATCCTTACATGTTATCTTTGGAGGTATTTTACCGTTGTATCTCTGTCAATTTCACTACACATCTCCCCACTTGAAAACATGCCTATGGCAAGTTCCAAAACCAGCGATACACATAGGTAAAATTACTCCTCACGTCTGCCACTACTCTAATTTTGATCACAGGGGTGCCGACTGAGGAAATCTGCACCGACATTCAATTTGCCTGGGATATATTGGATACTGAACTGATAAGGTTGAAGCAATAAAGACCACCTCAGCAATCTTGCGTTTTCATGCTTAGCCTGAGATAAGAATACGAGAGGCTGATGGTCCGTCTCCACCACAAAAGTCCTACCATACAGATAAATTTGAAACTTCTTTATTGCCCAGATTAACGCTAAACATTCTTTTTCGCTTGTGGAGTATCCTTGTTCCGCCTTATTCAATTTACGGCTTGCATAAGCGACTGGTTTCAGTTCCCCATCAGGTGAAGATGATCTTTGCAACAAAGCCCCTCCTAGTCCTACATTACTTGCATCGGTTCTTAAGACAAAGTCCTGTGTCAAATCAGGCAGTTTGAGAATAGGCTTGCTAGTGAGTTTTTCCTTTAACTCTTGGAACGCTAGTTCACATTGTGCAGTCCAAATAATTTTATCTGGAAGTCCCTTGCGAGTCAGATCAGTCAGAGGAGCACAAATAGCGTTAAAATTCTTGATGTATTTCTGATAAAATCCGCATAACGACACAAATGATCGCACGTCCTTTTTTGTTTGCGGCCTAGGTGCTCTCTGCAGTTTTTCCAAGTTCTTAGGATCAGGGGTCATATTACCCTGATATACAGTGTGTCCCAAGAATTCCAACTCTTTGCATCCAATACAACATTTTGTTGGCCTAGCAGTTAAGTTCGCCTCCCGAAGTCTATCAAACAACATCTCCAGAGCTTCAATGTGTTCTTCAAATGTCTCTGTGGCGACGAGAATATCATCCATGAAATTCGTGATACATGGGTTATTCAGGGGATCCAACAATTTGCGCATCATCCTTGAAAACACACTCGGAGCATTTTTCAGTCCGAATGGTAGCATATTGAATTCATAATGTCCATCCGAAGTGCTAAAAGCCAAATAAGGTCTCACTTCAGGCTTCACTGGGATCTGGTAATAGCCTTTACTAAGATCCACCTTTGAAAAGTATTTTGCCTTGTTCAGTCTGGCAAATAACTGTTTTGTGTCTGGTAATGGATCCACTTGTCCTTCTGTGACAGCATTCAGTTTCCTGTAATCTATGCACAGTCTGTGTTCCCCAGACGGTTTTCTCAACAAAACGACACTAGAACTAAAAGATGATTCACTGTGCGAAATAATCCCCTCCTTCAACAAATACTCTATTTCTTCCTTCAATGCCTTCTCCTTCGCGAACGGAATAGAATAGGCTCTCATACAGATTGGGTTTGAGTCTACCAGTTTCATGTCATACTGTAGCAAATTTGTATGGCCTGGTTTATCTGTTAATACATCTGTATGTTCCTCCAGAACTTGTTGAACTCTCTCCCTCTGGTTTTTAGTCAGGTGCTTACTGACTTTTACCTGTGCTGCGGTTTCACAGGGATGTAATGGGTATTCATGTGAGGTGAGTGGTTCTTTTTGCATCTGGGTTGCAATAGCCAAGGTCAATAAGGGGGTGCTTTCCTGGAGTGGTCTGTCCAGATACTTCTTTAACAGGTTTACATGATAAACTTTCTCCTTCCCCTTTTTGTCAATTTTATAGTTTGTTCTAGACACTTTCTCTAGAACCGTATATGGACCTTGCCAACCAATTTGTAATTTATTCTGGCTTCCGGGTAGTAGAAGCAGCACCTTCTCTCCGACTGCCAGTTCCCTGTCCTTTGCCTTCCTATTAAAATATGCTGCATGTTTCTTCCTGGCTTGCTTCAAATTATCATTTGCCAGTTTCCATCCAGCTTTCAAACGAGTGGTCAGTTCGTTCACGTATTGATACGATGAGGTAACAGTCTCTTCCGCCTTCTCATCTGTCCAGGTCCTTAATAGAGTTACATCTGGATCTTTAATTTATCATACTTATTTTTCATGGAACCCATCGGGTCCCGTCCATTAGAAGCTCTATAATGAGGACTTTTCTTCCTAGAATCATCACTCACAAATCGACCACTACCAATTTTTCTCTGGGGTTTGTCTCCCCACTTTAGATTGTTTATGAGAGATCTTCGCTCTCTTGTCTGTTCTTCCAGTTTATATAAGTCTGACCGAGGGATTGTCATCTTATCCTGGGTAAAATTTCTTCTTTGTACTCTTCGCATAGTGGCCATGTTAATCCATTCAAGTGAAGACTGGGTGTGAAAAGGGGCTCCCATTCCACTTTGTCTACCCGAGTATAATTAGTTTTCCTTTCAGGCCTAAAGTTGCCCCGTGGCGTTTCTAGGTCCTGCACATATTTTCCCTTTGTGGGTGTTCCCTCATGAAATACGCCACATGCTTCTACAAAGTTTTCAACATCGACAGTTACGTCGGGCCAATAGTATTTTCGAGCAATCTTTTGGCAGATGGTACCGACTTTCTCATGGTCACCATCTGTTCCAACATGTAAGCTCCTTATTAAGTTTGCCCTATATATCTTGGGAAGAACTAACTGTCCGTGACCAGGGGATCTAGTTCCTGTCTTCCTATATAAGAGTTTGTTCTTCATGAAATATTCCCCCTTGCTCGGAGGTGTGTGGCATTTGGGCAATTTTTTAAAACAGGGCTTGAGTGTCCTATCCTCAGCCTGCGCCTTCCTCATCTCCTCTGGATGAGCATTTATAGGTTCACCTTCTTCCTCCTTCTTCTGTGACCTGGTCTGCACTGTCGCCATGATCACAGGTTTCTCGGGATTCCCCAAGAAGACGTATCTACACCCCAATATCAGAGGGTAGATTGGTTCATCTATCACTGCTGCTCTGATTTCTCCCTCCACATAGCGAGTTTTCACCGTTATCCTTGCGATGGGAAGTGTCATGAGTGGTATGTCCTTAGTCGCCCCTTGTATTTCCACTGTTTCTGTGGTATACTGACTTGGGTCCACTAGGCTAGACTTCACAACTGAATCATAATCCAAACCTGTATCATAAAGGCACCTTATGGTGACCCCATTACAAATAACATCCTCACAAACTGGGGGGTGATAAGGTTCCTGTTGTCCATTAGGATTAACCTTTAATCTTCGCGTCCCCGACTTCATTGCAGCAATGTTTGAAGGTTTCCTTCTACAAAATTCGGTGTTATGGTTATCCTTCTTGCACCATTTACACCATCTTTTTCCTTGGTTCAACGGTTTTCTTTCATTGAACTTTTGGTCATTGAACTGTGAGTTTCTGTCGCGATAGTCATTTCTTGGCCGCTCAAAGTTTGTCCTACCTTTATTTCCCTGCTCTCTATTATCAAATTTATTAAATTGCTGTGGAGCTTTAAAATTGTCTATGTGCTTCTTTTTAGCACCACTTACCTCTGCCTGAGCTGCCTGATACCTCTCAGCAACATTTAAAATTTCCCCCAACTTCTCTGCACCTTGTTCCATGAGAAATTTTCTCATGTCTGGAGCCATGGACTCTCTCAATTGCTCAATCATGATCATTTCTTTAAGATCTTGGGTCTTCCCCAGAGCCGTCCATTTCTCCAAATAGGTTTCTAGTCTAGCGGAGAATTGGTGGTATGTCTCCCCAGACAACAGTTTGGCATTTCTAAATTTCTTACGATAAAATTCACCATTCTTCTCGTACCTTAATAACAAAGCCTGCTTTAACATGTCATAATTGTCTTGGTCTTCCCTGTTCATTTTGGCAAATACTTCATAAGAAGTACCTCTCAATCCCTGTGATAGCTTTAAACTCCACCTCTCTCTCTCTAACCCATATGTAGTAGCTAATAACTCAAAACGTCCTAGGTACCCCTCTATGTCATCGTCTTTTTCAACAAAATGGTCTAAATGAAACCCCATAGCTGAGTTTGAGGCTCCCAGACTGGGCGTAGCATCTGAGGCAAAAGGGCTGGCACCATTTTCAGGAGCCGGGCCTTGTAATTCCAGCTCCCTTAGTCGTAATTCGTGCTCCCTTTGCAACCTTCTATCTTCTGCCTCCCTTTCGGCATGCAACCTTTTTTCTTCTGCCTCCCTTTGCTGCCGTTTTTCTTCTGCCTCCCTTTGCTGTCGTTTTTCTTCTGCCTCAATCTGCAGCCTCTTAATTTCTCTATCAGCCTCAATTTGTAACCTCTTCTCTTCAGCTACCTTTCTATCTTCCCTTTCAATATATTTATCACATTCAGCCGTTACATATTGAATTAAAATTTGACCATCCATTCCCATCTCCTTTGCGGTCAGCACAGCAGCTGATCGGAATTTTGCTAGCTCCGCCATACTTTTCAGACAATATAATAATATACAAGCTAAATCTCTAACCAGTAAATACACTAAGTACTTCTTATGACTATAGTCTAACTAATTCTAACTAACCAGTTAACTAATTAATTATCACTGGCTGTGAAGATTCACCAACTTTTATCTGCAGGGACACTTTTAATTTTAAAGGGAATTTCACAATTTTTTTCCCCTAATTTTATTTCTCCAACCAGGAGATCCTAATATTACTGTTGGGCTAATTATCCCTGGACAAGACCCCAATGTATGTAGTGGGTTTGATGGTATTGTATGATGGTGATATTACTAAATGTAATGTATGAGGCCAGCTGTGAAGGCTCCTGAGATAAAATGTAGTTGTGAATTGACAGAAGGCCTTTCTTGCTACCACTACGACCTCACACTTATTTTTTTTCTTTCTAATGAATGTATCTATGTAAAATGTCTAGGGTAATGATATGTAATGTGGTGTGATAATTATAGATACACCCACAGATATTTAAGCAGACTAATAATATTAACAAATGTTAAAATACACTGAACTAACTCACGTGTGTGTAAAATTTTTGATAGAATTATATTACATTTATTTGTTCTGGATCAAGTTTTATGTTGACCAGAACTTTTTTTAAAAAAAAAAAGGATTTAAAAATTATGAAAGAAATGCATGGAATGTTACATAATAAATGCAAGAGTGTACATATATAAGTACTAGACTAGTTAGTTTTATTAAAATGTTCTAGTAGTCATCTACTTGGGAGGATAGTTAATGCTTGTGCTGTTGGGGTGGCCTCATCACACCTGTCTATATTGACTACACAGTGTCCAGTAAATTGCAGGAATTTTATGGGGTATTAGCAACTAAAAGGCGTTGGTGAACTTCCAGCAGACCAGAGGCTCACTCATCTTGCATATGTAGCTCTGGTGCTGAAATCTGGTGGTCCCACCTCTCCGTGCTGGCGGGCAATAATAGTGGTCTCTGTCACAACGTACTGCACAGATACACTCGAGTAAGATCACCAACTGAATGGACACCGCCTTGTTGACAGCTGAAACTCACAGCTCTGCAATCAAAGTATTGGCTATGTGTCAAAATTCTATTCTCTACCCACGTCTGGACACAACACGGACACAACAACCACATCATACAGACAGGTCAGATCTCTCTGACCAAACAGCACATTTACCATGGTGGTTTTACATCAGATAGGTCCTCCCAGACTATAGATTCTGAAAAATATTTATTAGTTTCCTTCCCTAAAAGTGGATAGGTAATATGTTTCATTATTCTCAACACTTGATCTGTCTTTCCTAACCCTTGCTGGAGTTTATGTATATTGTTGGTCCCTAGACCCTGACTTGGGCGGGGGGTCTAGAGCAAATCCCTACTTGTTTGTAAGGCTAGATTTCGATATGGCAGTATCAAATCACTCGAACATTAAACAATATTCAAAATATACAAAGAAATAATTTCAATCTTACCAGATTATGAATAAAGAACACAGAAATGCTAGCAAAACTCAGCTGAGCTGCTGGCTATAGTATGGCGTCCCTGAACTTATTTCACTTTCTTTCATTTGGAAATCACCACACTTTAAAATACTGTGTCTATCATCGAACAACTATTGAGGAATGGCCCCACTTGCGCGTCTGAGCGCCGATAAAATGATTGTCTGTGGCCAATCACTGCCTAGGTTTATTTGAAATTCAAATTTCCTACCCTAAAGTCATTTCAGTCATGCTTCAGTCAAGTATGGATGTTTATCTGTTAGTCTGTCCGTCTCTACTTGTTTTTTTTTTCAAACGTACTTGATTTTTGAACCAACCTTTCTCTCCCCTCCAAAATTTTGTCGTTAAAAGTTATATTTAGACACAGCTCCCACCAATGTCCCTTCGCTTCCCTACTAAGTAGATTTGAACACCTGCGTCTCGAGGTCGTGTTTTTTTGTGCAAATAGCGACACTTTTTATTCCATACAGTCTGTCGTTGATGTGAACAACACTGTTTTTTGTCATTATCTTCAATATTATCTATCCGTCTGTAAAATTAAGAACATATTAGTTCACTGCTCAGAATGGGCCATCCGGCCAGCTAATTTTTATATTCCTAACATTAATATTACGAAAAAGTTACTTTTTAATTTTTGTAATATTCCAAACATCCGCGTTCTGCCGCTGAATTCAAATCAAAGGCTTGGTATCGCAAAAGCGACCAATAAATGACTGTGGCGTAACATATCCAAGGTCCCTTCTGTCGAGTTCCTTACTTTATGTCAACTTGGGAAACGTGACTTTTCTCCGTTTCCCCCCCAATTGCGTCTCCTTAGCCTTTCTAGTCTCACGCAATCTTTCCAGTCATATTTTTTCCCTTTTTATCCGCCGTTCCCCTCCTGTCTAGCAAGTCAATTTTTATGGAGGGTGATGACCCGCGGTCTGGGCGATCATGTACTATCAGCAGCCTACGCATTATGTTTTTTATCCTTACATGTTATCTTTGGAGGTTTCTAAAGGCGACAAACTGGAACGGACTACGGACTACGACTTATGGAACTTGGAACACAAGAAGTATAAATGGGAAGGAAGAGGAGCTGGTGGAAGAGATGAGGAAAGCAAAACTCGAAATCCTGGCTATAACGGAAACGAAGAAAAAAGGACAAGGAGTCATGGATCTCGATGGCAACACGTTGCTCTACAGTGGTGTACCCATATCTGAAAGAGCTAAAGGGGGCGTGGGTTGCATTGTGGCCCAAAATCAAAAAGATAGTATCAAGGGATGGAACTTTGTCTCGGAGCGCATTATGGTTGTAAAACTAAAAGAAGGAGAAACCAAAGTCAACCTGGTCATAGTGTATGGGCCAAATGAGGATGAGAGAGCAGAGGTCAAGGAGGAATTCTTCGAGCTGCTTCAAAGGACAGTGGATGACTGCCTAGATGAAGTTATTATGCTCGGAGATTTTAATGCCAGAGTTGGAAATGACCATGCTAGATGGGGTGGAGTTATCGGAAGATATGGAGAAGATACTCTCAATGACAATGGAAAGCGACTCCTTAGATTCTGCAGTGAGCAGAATCTGATCATTACAAACACAAAGTTCCCCCATAAGCGCATACATGCATACACTAGATGTGAACCAACCAAGAATGAGAAGTCAGTGATCGACTACGCCATTGTTCGGAGAAGCTCATTCAGATATGTCCGAGATGCAAGAGTCTGGAGGGGGCCAGAGATTGGAAGTGATCACTACCTGCTAACAATCAAACGAACAACTGAAAGAGTTGCTCAGCCTAGGAACTGCCCAACATCACGCAAGAAACCAAGTAAACGAGCAGGAGAAATGAGCATTAGGACCTACAAGCTGAGAGAGCCAGAAATTAAGACCAGATATCAGGGGCTTATTGCTACAGCAGTGAGCAACACAGAAGAGCGACCTGATGACTTGGAAACCCTCTGGAATAAATTCAAGGATATCATAAAGACAGCTGCTGCAGAAGCATGCGGTGAAGTCCGACTTGGGAACCAGAGAAAGAGGACACCTTGGTGGACAGAGGAAGTCAAAGAGAAAATAAGAGAGAAGAAAATGGCATGGAAACAATACTTAGGAGCTAAAAACACAACAGGACAAATGGAAAAATATAGAGAATATGGGACACTCAGAACAGAAGCAAAGAACAAAGTGCTAGCAGCAAAACAGAAGTCCTGGGAAGAATTTGGAGAAAAGCTAGAAAAAGATGCACAAGAAAACCAGAAATTGTTCTATAAGACCCTAAAGAACATGAGGAAAGAAAAACAATGCCCTCTCAAATTTATAAAGGACAAGCAAGGCAAATTGCTTACTGCCCCGAAGGAAGTAATGGAAAGATGGAAAGAATATTTCTCAGAACTCCTGGATGGTGAGCATGATGAAGCATCAGAAATGATAACCACTAACACAGAAGAGGAAACCAATGATGGTGAAGATGACATAAAGATGGAAGAACTGAGGGCAGCACTAGAGAAAATCAAGATGGGCAAAGCAGCAGGGCATGATGGTATAACACCAGAAATGGTTAAGTACATGGGAGCATCAGGCGACCTATTACTCTTAAAGGTCCTACAGGCAGCATGGTGCAACAAGACCATACCAAAGGATTGGGAGATTGCCATCATAACACCAATTTTCAAAAAGGGTGACAATCGACAATGTGGAAACCATAGAGGCATATCCCTTCTCAGTGTCCCTGGTAAAATCTACTCTAGAATCCTAGAGCAGAGACTCCGACGCCTAGCTGAGCCACAATTGGATGAGGTCCAGTGCGGATTCCGAGCAAACCGAAGTACTCAAGACCTAATCTTCACACTCAGACAGCTGAGTGAAAAGGTCCTTGAGTATAAGAGTGAGATCCATCTTTGTTTCATAGATCTGGAAAAGGCGTTTGACAGGGTCCCCTGGAGCAAACATTGGGACTGTTTGGCAAGGAAGAATATTCCAGCACCTCTGATTCATGCTATACAGAGCTTCTACAAGTCTTGCAGAAATTATGTGAGGACAGCAAACCATAAGTCAGAAGAGTTCAGGACCACCACTGGTGTAAGGCAAGGTGATATCCTATCACCTTACCTCTTCATACTCCTTATGGACGATGTCATCAAGGCATGTAAGGAGAGAACAAGAAAGTATTCAGTGGGGTACTGGAAGATGAGACAGGTCTATATTTCGGAGCTGGCATTTGCTGATGATGTTGCCCTGATTGCTAAATCAGAGGCACATCTCCAATCCAACCTGCAAGTCTGGAAGGAAGAGCTGGAGAAGAGAGGGATGGTCATAAGCAGCTCTAAAACAAAATCCATGGTGATATCACGAGAAGAAAGAAAACATCAGATTAAGTTGGGAGAACAGGTCCTGGAGCAGGTCGACCACTTTAAATATCTCGGAGCTATTATAGACCGAAAGGGAGGCATCAAAGAAGAGTTGGCCACTCGGAAAGCAGCGGCTGGGAGACTTTTTCAGGCCATAAATCGTGGATTCCTCAGTAAGAAAGAAGTTGGTAAGAAAACGAAGATGGCTGTATACCGCTCCACCTATGTCCCAGTCTTGACATATGGATGCGAGTCGTGGGCAATGACTACAACCCACAAAAGCCAGATCCAAACCTCAGAAATGAGGTATCTGAGGAAAGTGGTTGAAGTAACAAGAAGAGACATGGTCCGCAACCAGACGATCCGTCAAGGCCTAAAATCCCATCCGCTGCAGACCCAAATAGAACAGTCCCAACTAAGATGGTTTGGCCATGTCTGCAGAATGGGAGAAGATCGGCTACCACGACAAGCATGGGAAACAAAGAGCCAGGGATCCAGACCTCCAGGACGACCCAGAGTCCGCTGGGAGGACAACATTAGACAATCTTTGAAGGACCGAGGACTAGAATGGAACCAGGCCAGGAAGAAGACAGCTGATAGAATGGTCTGGCGCTCTCTCTTCCAAACCTCTACACCTCACGGTAGAAGGGGAACGACTAAGTAAGTAAGTAAGTTGACTTTACGCACTATCTTGTTATATTATAATTTAGATATTGCATTTAGAATTCCGTCACACATCTCCCCAATTTAGAAGAGACTACCTAATGTCAGTTCATAATTCGAAATGCACATAGATAAATTTGTTCAGCATGCCTAGTGACTATTCTGATTTTCATCGTACGGGTGTCTACTTGAAAAGTCTGCACCGACATTGGTTTTTCCGGGAATATATTCTATGCTAAACTGGTATGGCTGTAGGAGCAACGACCAACGCAATAATCTAGCATTTTCATGCTTAGCTTGTGACAGAAATACGAGTGGTTTATGATTTGTCTGGAGCTTAAATGATTTTCCATAGAGATAGATCTGGAACGTTTTTATACCCCAGATGACAGCGAGACATTCTTTTTCACTTGTTGAATATTTTTGTTCTGCTGTATTCAACTTACGGCTAGCATAAGCAACTGGGGTTAATTCCCCATCAAGTGCATTTGACCTTTGTAATAGAGCTGCCCCCAATCCGACGTTACTCGCATCCGTTCTTAAAACAAACTCTTGACTTAAGTCAGGCAATTTCAAGATAGGCCTGCTTGTAAGCCTTTCCTTCAATTCTTGATATGCTAATTCACACTGCGCCGTCCACGTAATTCTATCAGAATTTCCTTTGCGCGTCAAATCAGTCAACGGAGCACATATGGTGTTAAAGCTTTTAATATACTTTTGGTAGAAACCACATAATGAGACGAAAGATCGCACATCTTCTTTTGTCTGTGGTCTCGGAGTTTTTTTCAATTTCTCCAAGCTCTTGGGGTCAGGGGTCATGTTTCCCCGAGATACTGTGTGTCCCAAGAACTCAAGCTCTTTACATACAACACAACATTTGGTCGGTCTAGCGGTCAAATTTGCCTCTCTAAGTCGATCAAACAACATATTCAGAGAGTTAATATGTTCCTCAAATGTTTCAGTAGCTATTAGAATATCATCCATGAAATTTGTGATGCATGGATTATTCAGGGGATCCAACAATTTTCTCATCATTCTAGAGAACACACTCGGAGCATTTTTCAATCCAAATGGCAACATATTAAATTCATAATGTCCGTCCGAGGTGCTAAAGGCTAAATAAGGTCTAACCTCTGGCTTTACTGGAATCTGATAGTAGCCTTTGCTCAGATCCACCTTATGGAAATATTTAGCTTTATTCAGCCTGGCAAACAGCTGATTTGTATCCGGTAACGGATCCACCTGACCTTCTGTGACAGCATTCAGTTTCCTGTAATCTATACACAGCCTGTGTTCTCCAGAGGGTTTTCTTAACAGAACTACACTGGAGCTGTAAGGAGATTCACTGTGCGAGATAATCCCTTCTCTCAACAGATAATCTATCTCCTCCTTCAAAGATTTTTCTTTAGCGAAAGGAAACGAATAGGCTCTCATACAGATTGGTGTTGGGTCTATAAGTTTCATATCATATTCTAATAAGTTTGTATGCCCCGGTCTGTCCGTTAGCACATCTGTATGATTATCTAGAACCTGTTGAACTCTCTCCCTCTGATTTTTCGTTAAATGTGTACTGACTTTTACCTGCGCAGCAGTCTCACAGGGATGTAAGGGATATTCATGAGAGGTGAGTGGTTCCTTTTTCATTTTCATTGCAACAGACATAGTCAGTAAGTGTGTCTCTTCCTGGTTTTCTCTTTCCAAATATTTCTTCAGAAGATTCACATGATAGATTTTCTCTTTCCCCTTCTTATCTATCTTATAATTTGTTCTAGGCACCTTCTCTAGAACTGTATATGGACCTTGCCATCCAATTTGCAACTTGTTACTGCTGCTGGGTAAAAGAAGAAGCACCTTCTCCCCCACAGCTAAGTTTCTGTCCTTCGCTTTCTTATTATAATAGGCAGCATGTTTTTTCCTGGCTTGTCTCAAATTTTCATTGCCAAGTTTCCAGCCAGTTTTAAGACTAGTGGTCAGCTCGTTCACATATTGATATGATGAAGTAATATTTTCTTCTGCCTTTTCATCGGTCCATGTCCTTAACAAGGCTTCATATGGACTTTTAAGTTTACATACTTATTTTTAAAAGCACGGGTATGGTCCCTTCCATTAGAAGCCTTATAGTGATGATTTTTCTTCCTAGAATCATCATTCACAAATCGACCGCTACCAATTTTGTTCTTGGGGTTTTCTCCCCACTTTAAGTTCCTTGTGAGAGATCTTCTCTCTCTTTTATCTTCCTCCAGTTCACATAAGTCTGACTGAGGGATTTTTGGCTTATTCTGGGGTAAGACATCTCTTTGTACTCTCTGCATAGTGGATATTGTAAAACATCCAAGTGAAGACTGTCTGTGAAAAGGGGGCTCCCATTCCACTTTGTCCACTTTATTAATTTTATTTTTCTTTCCATTGTCACGCCTAAGTTTGCCCCGTGGCGTGTCTAGGTCCTGATCAATCTTCCCACTTGTGGGTGTTCCCTCATGTAATAAGCCACATCTTTCTACAAAATTCTCAATGTCAAACATTTCATCTGGCCAATAATAATTTTGAGCCACCTTTTGGATGATGGTACCTATTTTCTCATGGTCCCCATTTTTTCCAACATGTAGGCTCCTTATCACATCTGCCCTATATGCCTTTGGAAGAACCAACTGTCCGTGACCAGTGGATCCAGTTCCGGCCTTCCTGTAAATCAATTTGTTTTTCATATAGAAATCTCCCTTGCCTGGAGGTGTATGACATTTGGGCAATTTCTTAAAACAAGGCTTGAGGGTCTTATCCTCAACCTGTGCCTTCCTCATCTCATCTGGATGAGTATTTATTGGATTATCCTCCTCCTTTTTAGCCTGTGATCTGGTCTGCACTGTTGCCATGATCGCAGGTCTCTTGGGATTCCCCAAGAAGACATATCTACATCCCAATATCAGAGGGTAGATTGGTTCATTTATCACTGCTGCTTTTATGATTCCTTCCACATATCGCGTTTTCACATGTATCCGGGCGATGGGAAGCATCATGGTCGCTACGTCCTTGGTTGCAGCTTGAATCTCCACTGTTTCTGTGGTATATTGATCTACTTGCACCAGGTGATAACTCACAACTGAATCATAATCCAATCCAGTATCATACAAACACCTTATGGTGACCCCATTACATATTACATCTTCACACACTGGGGGGTGATAAGGTTCCTGCTGTTCAGTAGGGTTGGCCTTGGTTCCCTTCTTCCCAGATTTCATTGCAGCAAAATTAGGAGGTTTCTTTCTACAATATTCAATGTTATGGTTGTCCATCCGACAATTTTTACAATACCTCTTTCCCTGGTTAAAAGGATTTCTATCATCATATTTCCTTTCATTGAATTGTGAGGTTTTACTTTTAAAATCATGGCGTGGCCTGTCAAACTGTTGCTTACCTTTGTTCTGTTCTCTATTATCAAACCTATTAAAGTTTTGTGGTGCCTTAAAATTTTCCCCTTGTTTCTTTTTATTACCAGCTACCTCTGCTTGGGCTGCCTGATACCTCTCAGCAACATTGAGTAACTCCCCCAGCCTCTCTGCACCTTTTTCCATGAGAAACTTTCTCAGGTCTGGAGCCATGGACTCTCTTAGTTGCTCAATAAGAATCATTTCCTTAAGATCTTGGGTTTTCCCCAGAGCAGTCCATTTCTCCAAGTAGGTCTCTAACAGTGCAGAGAACTGGTGATAAGTCTCACCCGACAGTAGTTTGGCATTCCTACATTTTTTCTATAAAATTCCCCATTCTTTTCATATCTTAACAAAAGAGCGTGCTTTAGCATGTCATAATTGTCCTGATCATCCCTGCTCATCTTGGCAAAAACTTCATAAGCTGTACCACGAATCCCTTGTGATAACTTTAGGCTCCACCTTTCTCTCTTTAACCATACGTGGTAGCCAAAAGTTCATATCTATTTAGGTAACTTTCTATGTCATCGTCTTTCTCAACAAAATGGTCTAAATGAAAACTCATAGCTGAGGTTGAGGCTCCCTGACTAACAGTAGCATCGGAGGTAAAGGGACTGGCACTATTTTCAGGAGCATGGCTTTGAAATTCTAACTCCCTTAGTCGTAACTCATGTTCCCTTTGTAATCTCTTCTCCTCCTTTTCTGCTTCCCTTTCTGCCGCCTGCCTTCTTTCTTCTCTTTCTGTAGCTAATCTCTTTTCTTCAAACTGGAGCCGCTTTATTTCCGCCTCACGATCCGCCTCCAATGCCCTAGCCTCTTTGTCAGCCTCAATCTGCAGCCTCTTAAGTTCTTTATCTGCCTCTAACTTTTTTGCTTCAGCCTCAATCTGCAGCCTCTTAATTTCTTTTTCAGCCTCTAACTTTCTTTCTGCTTCAAATTTTCTTTCTTCACGTTCAATAAATTTGTCACATTCAGTTGTGACATAAGCAATCATAATTTGCCCCTCCATTCTCAGCTCTTTAGCAGCCTGCACAGCAGCAGATCGAAACTTTGCCAGATCAGCCATTTTATACTATGCAAACCTTTAAAATTTCTAACTAGACAAATTTCTAATTATAACTAACAATTTCTAATTATAACTAAGAACAACCACAGGCACTGATAGCTCAACTACTATTTCATTTCCACCAAAGGAATACTTTTAGTTTTATACTATTGGTAATTACAAATCCCTGGAGCAAGCCACCCAATATAACTGGTGCTATGAGAAATTCAATCCACAGGAGCGAGACCCCAATATATGTGGTGGGTTTGATGTTAATACAGTTTGTTGTTAAGAAATCTTAGTGTACTGAATGAGGTCAGCTGTGAAGGTCCCTGAATATAATAAATATTAGAGTAAATTTCCAGGGCATCTTTCTACTACCACCACTATGATCTCATTCAGACTTATTCTAGATAGACTGTAAGATGACTAGGTTTGGTGTCTAGGGTTATGAAATGTTAGTGTAAGGTTGCATTAACCAACTAAACATATAAACAATTACACAATTATTTTATTATCTAATACAACACAACAGTACCACGACAATCACATACGAACTACACGTTAAAAGACTATCTTTAGTAAGTCAGTGGTTGAAAGTTTGGTAAAGTTAATGTTTTTTCAATTTATTGTCCTGAATCTAATTTATTTGGAATCAGGACTGTCAATCAAAAGTGAAATCATAGAAGTTAATTACATCAATCAATTTATACAATGGATCTTCTGTCCATAATACACATATTATTATTATATAAGGGTGTAGTGTATTTTCTAACTGAGGTGACTTCTAGTATACACTGGTAAATTGTTTATTATCATCATCTCTGCATGTTGTTTGTAAGTTTCTGTGGACACTGATGGAATGTTTATATCACTGTTCCCGGTCTCTTATTTTTAATATAATGTTAGTTGAGCGATCAGGTGCCGAACATGCACCTATCTTTGTAATATGATGTAGGAATCTTCCTGCACTTCGCCGAACGACCACCTTCAGCTCCCACTTCTTCAAGAATGATGGTGGTTTACAGTTGTCTCCGAAAAAGGCGACTGTGGCATGAATATATCGGCCCACTTTAGTCTGGCACCAGTTATTGACAGCCACCAAAAACCTCACAGATGCAAGGAAATAACACAAGTAAACGATGACCAGGCAATAGAATATGGCACATTTTCGATCTGCCCTGTGTCCAGGCTTTTCCTATGTTAGACAATTCTCCGCCTGCTCTCATCGATCTTGCTTTACACAAAATTTTCTTGAAATGGCAGTGAACAGTCCCCGTTTCGTGCCAATATCTACTGCTTTGTCCAATGAGACCATGTTTACATTTATTTTTGAATCTATCGTTTCAAATAACAACTCCCAATATGTTTCCAAGGCAAATATATTTTTAGTTTTAGGTCAATCAATCATACTTCGCCTTCCTTTAAAATCCAACCAATCAAATATCCCGTACCTTTTAACCTCATTTACCCAAAGTCGTTTTTTCAAAACATGCCATAAAAAAATATAAGCAGGCATGATCTTTCCTGACAGTCTGGTCGGATCCACTATAGTATTATGGCTATAATTAGTTAATTAATGGACTATTTGCGTAACTACTACCATATTCTTTGGCAGCAAGTCCTAAGGTACACGAATATACAATTTATATGGGACTAAGTTGGCTTGGTTCAGAAGTACACAGTTTGTTTTTTCTATGTTAGTTTTTTATTTTTAGTCTACTACACGTTCAATTCTTTTCCATGTGCTGTCTTCTCTATTTACGTGATAATTACGTCCTTTGAAATAAGAGCTAGGGTTGTTTTTGTGACACGAGTTGTCTACATGTTCTAACTTTTTCCTCGTATTTTGGGAATCGCCCTAGGCAAGGCTTTTGCGCGTTGGTTTTATTTTTAGAAACGATGTTAGTCGCGATTAGCATTTGAGGCCATTTATCACCCTCTCTCTCCCCCTTTTACTATATATTCTATCACCGAGGCAATTATTGTTTGAACCTTGGGAAAAAGTGTTAGGTTTTATCCAAGGTCAAATTTGAAAAATACAGTACCCTCCATTCGGCTATAAGGCTTAGCAAAACCCGCATATTAACTGGCGTGGGCGAACAAGATGCTGGACTCAATTTTTATTTTTTATCTTATTTTGACTTTACGCACTATCTTGTTATATTATAATTTAGATATTGCATTTAGAATTCCGTCACATTTATTAATTGCAGATACAAGCATCTTCACTTTACAGCCTGTTCTACTTGCTTTAGTGTGGTTCTTTCCATCAGTTCCACATTAGTGATCTTGTCGTCAGTTCCACATTAGTGATCCTGTCATCAGTTCCACATTAGTGATCTTGTCATCATTTCCACATTAGTGATCTTGTCATCAGTTCCACATTAGTGATCTTGTTATCAGTTCCACATTAGTGATCTTGTCATCAGTTCCCGATTAGTCATTTTGTCATCAGTTCCCCATTAGTGATCTTGTCATCAGTTCCATATTAGTGATCTTGACATCAGTTCCACATTAGTTATCATGTCATCAGTTCCACATTAGTGATCTTGTCATCCGTTCCACATTAGTGGTCTTGTCGTCAGTTCCACATTAGTGATCTTGTTCCACATCAGTGATCTTGTTCCACATTAGTGATCTGTCATCAGTTCCACATTAGTGATCTTGTCATCAGTTCCACATTAGTGATCTTGTCATCAGTTCCACATTAGTGATCTTGTCATCAGTTCCACATTAGTGATCTTGTCATCAGTTCCACATTAGTGATCTTGTCATCAGTTCCACATTGGTATCTTGTCATCAGTTCCACATTGGTATCTTGTCATCAGTTCCACATTAGTGATCTTGTCATTTCATTTCAATGCTTCTATTTTGCACAAGCACCCATTAATCAAAGTCTGCAACTTTGTCGCCATCAAGTCAATTCTGTCATGAAATCAATTACGTCATTCTTCTTCGTACACTCTCAGACGTCACCTTGAATATGTTCAAAGAAAGCAGTGGTCAGATTAAGGCTGTTTTTATCTCCATTGCATTTGATCTAGGAATAGTACTGGTGACGACAGTATGTGCTTTCTCTGTCCCTCATATGTTGGGCATCTTTGAAGCCGATGTTTATCGGTGGTACAGTTACACTCATCTGTACTTCCATTCTTAGCTTGTTAAATAGATGATATCCCAATCTGTTGTGGCCCGTCATTCAAATTCAAAAATCGACATATTTCTTTATTGTAAAATAATTTCATGCACAGCAACCCTAGTTATACAACAACAGCTTGGTAGACTGGAGCGTGACGCCACTCTGCTTCGAGCCTAGTAAATTTGCCGCGATAGAACAGCGCTCTAATCACTGTGTCAAACAAACGCTCGATATTTTCAGACGGTAACAAGCACAATGAAATCGAAAAACTGAAGCACAAATATAAAGAGACAGGGAAGCACTAAAAGAAACACAAGAAGACAGAAAGGTAAGACAGAAAGGTAAGACAGAAAGGTAAGACAGAAAGGTAAGACAGAAAGGTAAACAGTCAAAAGTTGGTCATATAGCAGATAATGCCGTAGAGGAATGAAATAAACGAGACTCCACTATGCTAGGCCTCCATCTTTACGAGATAGGTTGTTGACCTTTCCTTCTTCGTTGCCTTTGTCTTTTCCTAACTCGAGATCAGATTCAGGTGCCAATGTACAGCTGAGAAGACTTGAGCGTGATGCTACCAGGTTTCCAACACGGTGACTACGCATCGAGACACAAGCACTCTAACCACCATGCCACTTGATGCTCCAAGAAACAGTTTATTTAGAATATTCCTCCACTCTTTGAGAATTCAACATTTCTTTTCAATTTCGGCGTTTATTATAATCTCTATTTTTCCAGACCAAAGACAAACAAGATAAAGAAACCGAAAAAAAGACACACAGACATAAAGAAACTGCGAGGATTTAAAACAATCATAAGAAGAGAAACAGATAAGAAAACCCAGCTTTTATGATAAGTAAAAAAATAAAAATAACCAATATTCTTACCCAGTTTCTAAACATCAAAGTCAGTGTACTATCCAGAGCAAACAACATGTCTAGAACCAGAGACTCACCAACCAACATTGTCGGATATCGTAGCAGTATTTGACCATAAGGGGATCCTTTACTGTTTGATCAATAAGTATCTGCTTTATTTTATTTTTTTTATTTTATTTTCACAGACTATTCTTGGAGAGAGTTTTACATACGCAGTTTTATTTTTTTAGTAATTGCATTTGACTGTCCGGACCTGACGTCAAACGCCGCCGTCTGCAGCGACCGGGGGAATAACTAACTAGGATATCTAACTTCGTGCTAAAATAGTGTGGGGCGGAGCTGAAAGGGAAGGGACGGGTTGAGTTTAATGTAAGGCTCCAGTATGCGTCTATTCGTCTGTCTGCCAATCTAGCCGTATGTCTGCTCAGTCTCTGACAATATGTATTTGTCTGTCTGTCTGCATGGCAGCCCGTATGTCTGTCTTCGTGTCTGTCTATTTATCCCAATACAAGCTTCTCTGTCTGTTTCTGACTGTCTGTTCACGTCTCCGTTTGTCTCTGTCTGTCTGCCTATAGATGTATCTGCCTGTCTCTCCCAGTACCTGCTTGTCTCTGTCTCTATATTTATCTATCTACGTGTCTGTATATATCTTTCGATATCTCCTTGTAATTCTTTGTCTATCTATCTACGCATTTTTTTTTGTTCCAAAAGGTTATTGTCTATTTGTCTGTATATCTATGTCTCTCTATTTCTCCCAATATCTCACTGATTCTGTCTATCCAAGTGCCTCTCTCACTTCATTATCTCGTAGACTCCCTCACTGTCTATGTGTCTACGTCTCTATCTCTCCAAATATATCCGTGTCTGTCTGTCTATCTATCTACGTCTCTGCTGATCTCTCCCTATACCTCAGGTATCTCTGTCCGTCTGTTTACCCACGTGCTTGTAAAACGTGTCCAAGTATTTCATTGTCTGTTTATCCATCTGTCTACAAACCTGTCTATCTCTCATAATAACTTAATGTCTTTCTTTCTGCCGGTACAACTATCAAAGTGTCTTTCCATCTCTCCCAATACCTCAGTGTGTCCATGCCTGCTATCTATATGTTTATTTATATGTCTATCTATCAGTCAATCTGTCTGTTTATCTATTAGTCTATAATTCTAAATATCTGTGTGTCAGTTTATCCTGAAGTCTCTATATCTATGTGTGTATCCCTTCCACTACCCCATTGTCTGCCTGTCCGTCCGTCCGCACGGCCACCCATCCATCCATCCATCCATCCATCCACCCGCCCATCCGCCTGCCCATCCATCTGCCCATCCATCCATCCGCCCACCCATCCACACATCCATCCATCCACACATCCATCCATCCATCCACACATCCATCCATCCACACATCCATCCATCCGCCCAAATCTAATCTAATCTAATCTAATCTTATCTTATCTTATCTTATCTTATCTTATCTTATCTATCTATCTATCTATCTATCTATCTATCTATCTATCTATCTATCTATCTATCTATCTATCTATCTATCTATCTATCTATCTATCTATCTATCTATCCACGTAACTCTTGTTCTCTGCCTATCTATGTATCTGTCTATGACTCCCAATACGTCTTTATCTCTTTATCTGTCTGTTAGTTTATCCACGTTTGTTTCTCTCTCCCCTCTTCCATACCTCCTTACTTCTCTGGCTGTCTATCTCGTCTAATATTTTCTTGTCTCTGTGTCTGAGATCTCCTTGTCTGTCTATCGATCTGTCTGTCTGTCTGTCTGTCACAATACCTGCTATCTATCTATCCACATGTCTATCTCGCCAAGGTCCTCACTACCTCTCTCTGCCCGTCTGCTTGTCTGTCCGTCTGCTTGTCTGTCCGTCTGCGTGTCTATCTGTCTGCCTGTCCCAGTACTTGTTGTCTCTCTATCTAACCACGTGTCTATTTCTCCCAATTTATCCATACCCCTCTGTGTCTGTCTGTCTGCCCACAAGTCTGTCTGCTTATCTTAAATTACATGAGAATTACTAGATCAGAAACAGTACAGTTAATGCCAAATATAATCATTCGCACATACACACAACATCCAAAAACACCCACACACGAAGCAAGCTCAAATCAAACACGCGTCAATACAAATTTGCAAATGAAAGAGATTTCCCCGGAAAATTGACGAGATCCTGGAAGATTCAGACGACGGTACCAATCAACATCATCTTCTGCCTCACTTATCACGCGTTGATAAGCGCTGATGTAAAAAGAAAGGATCTCACAGTCTGAAATAAGGGCTAGCATTACAATAAGATGTAACTAAAAAGTATGCGGTGACATACCCGTACATATATCAAACTATGAATTCAAAAAGTGAGATGAAATTTGATTACATTGGGATTTGTACGGAAGTTACATGTAATCAAGTCCAATATAAAATTATGTCAAGCGGACCTACTTTATGGCTCTGCCGCAAGGAAAACAATAACAGCAACAACCAAAAAGGTAGATTTCATAAATGTGCTTGCGCTGAATAGTACGATTCAAATATATCATAACAATCACTAATGGGAACCAATAGAAAGAACGAGACACATACCAGTTGAATTGAGGATGAGAAGGAGACACTGGCGTTAGATGGGACACGTACTGAATAAACTAGCTGATAGGATAACAAAGCAGTCCTTGGTATGGAATGTTGAGTGTGACGAGATGAATTCGCTCATATTTTGTTTCGTCTTTTGTTCTTCTTTCTCTTAATTCTTACGGTTTTCAGTTTCTTTACCTCGAACAATTTCTCACGATTTACTTTGGCCCGCTACCTCTAATTATGTCCGTAACTCACATCACTCCCTCCTCTGTAGTTTCTACTCTTGAACTTTGCGCTAGCCCGTTAACTCACTCAATGTTCTTTTTAGTATGATCGAAGGAAATCTAGTGAGGAAAATATTTCAGTTAATTTCTCAACGAAAAACCCATTTATTAATTATGATTATTGTCACGTAATTTATGTAGTCTAGAGTATGAATGATAGTATAGGTCCCAAGTCTGGCAAATGCTAACTCAAACATTCTCAAAAGCACAACTGGCCAACTGTGCCAAAGATATCAAAATATTCAAATCCATCGATCCACTTAAACATATTTAATACGATTCCACATGACATAACGCATTGTACGATTTCCATAAGTATACACTTCTCAGATTACATATTCCATTATAAGTTCCATTGGGAACGCCTTCCAGAATTGGAAGACATGCAGCATACACTTCCAATATACACAGCGGAATAAACACAATGTCGCAAGGCCAAACAAAGCCAGTTTTTATGCGACTTACGCATAGCGACCACAAAAAGTGCCAACACTTGTGAGCACTACATTTACTTCACTTATAAAACTCACATGTGACGTGCAAAAGACATTCGCCACACTAATAAAAGCTCGCTAGACTTAGATTGTATTTATATTTCACATCCACCATCTGCTAATGCGCATTGCAAGACTTGCTGTATCGTTTCTACCTCTACGACGCTGGAACAGTTTACCGATTACGGATTTCAGATGAAGAAACACTGATATTTCCTCACCTATAGCTCGGATAATCCGGCATATTAATCCACCCATACCCATACGACAGTATAACGGCTCATAAATGACAGAGGAATATACAGATCAGCTGAGGAAAAAAATGTATGTTGTAATCGTCACTAAGTTTTCCCAAAGTAGTGGGATATTTAATGCTTACAAATATAAATGTTTTGGGGAAAATTTCATTATTAGAAGTATGTCCGAACCTAATTATACGAGACGTCAGAAACCGGGTGGCGGAAGAAGCCCCAAATACACTCCCCATGGAAAATAACCCCTATCTGTTGCTGAGGGGAGAAAATGTCATTACATAAACTGTCTGAAACCAAAGCTGCAACTGGACTGATGGGCAGACAACGTTCTTAATGCTTAAAACAGCCGACA